>CM044009.1:58001608-58124108 GCA_024085815.1 Flaveria linearis
CAAGTATGTTTTGATTTTGGTTGTGAAGCAAAAAGAACAATTTTATTATGGATTTTTTAGAACAAAGAAGAATAAAAGTTTCACTTTGATTTAATATTATTGTGTTTTGTTATTATAAATAAAGCAGAAGTCCCATATATATTTTTATTATTGACACACATATTTTTTGTTTGTTTGATTCTAGTTCTGTAAAATGGGTAATTCATACGTTGATTTCCAGCGATACTCATTCCTTCTTCAATATAGATACATCAAATTTAGAAGCTTTGACGTGTGTTGATAGAGTAGTAGAAGGCACGAGAGATAATGTTGCTTTTCTTTAGTTTACATTGGTTTATATTGATAAAATATGATGTGTTTTATTTTTGTGTAGTTTCAGTATAATAATAACTTTGGTGTAGCTTTTTTTGTTAATTCTGTTACAATAGTGTAATTATAATGGTGTAGTTTTATTATTTGGGTTTAGTTAGGGTGTTGAAATTTCATTGCAATGGTGTACTTAAACAGTGTAATGTTGATTTTATGTCATGTTGTTGTAATCATCATATTACTATTAATTGGAGTATTGTAATATCGGGTGTAAAGTTTTGTTACAGTGGTGCAACAATAATGTAAGTGTTTTGTTGCAATAGTGTACTTGCGTTATGTCGGCTGAAAAACTAAAAGTTTGCATGACTATATGGAATTTAACACTGTAACTTGATGTTTTCATTACAGCTTTGTTACAGGTTACGACAGTATAACATTGTAACCATATGTAACTACGTACACGTGAATCTTTTCTGCAATACTAAATTAAAGAGAAAAACGTCATGAGTTTAATTAATTCTATAATTTTATAAAAAAAATTTACAATATATTAAAAGGTTATGAATGTATAAATAATAAGGGGTAAACTTTTTAAATATATAGAAAAAAAATTAAGATATTAAGAGATGACACTTGTTATATTCTTGTTAAATCTGAATTTAGTGGATGTGTTAAATGACCTTTATACCATTTTGTATTTAAAAAGTTTTAAAACTTTTATCCATCATTTCTTGATCTGGATAAGATTGGGCCAAGGGTTTTCATAACAAAAAGGGTTCTCATTTGAACCATTCCATACACACACTCACACACACATACATAGGATAAGGTTCTTATGTTAACCCTTGTTTATTATGATAACTCATTAACCCTAAGGGAACACACACACACACACATATATATATATATGCATATATATATATATATGTATATATATGTATATATATATAGGGGAGGGTTTCAATGAAATAAAGATTATGAGTGTTTAAATATGCATTAAGGGCAAAATAGAAACAACACAAAATTATTAACTTAGTAACAACAAGTATAATTAAAAAATTCCTAAATTTACTCTCATCTTTTATTTTTCTCTTACCTCTCTCTTATATTTAATAGAGAATTAAATAATCAAATATATTATTTTCTTTTTTTGGATTAAAAAATTAGATTATCATGTTTCTCTAAAAAACAAATAAACCAAAGAAAACAACTGCTTATGCATTCGTAACACCATGTTATGTATGCATAACAATGTGTGTTACGCATACGTAACATTATGTGTTACGTATATGTAACACTGTCATACATATATGTATCATTGTTAACGAATCTATATGAAAATTCTGAATGAGTTACACATATATATTTTAAACCAAAATTGTTTTCAATGCTAAAAACGATTTTTAGAGTACATATACGTAATAGTGGAGTTACATATACGTATCAACACTTACATATATGTAACAAATATAATAACAATCAAAACCATTGAAAAACCTGAAAATGTATATATATACAAATATAAATAAATATATATATATATATATATGTGTGTGTGTGTGTGTGTATGTGTGTAAATACAAGTCCAACTTACGTATGCTTAAAAAACAGAAGTACATATAAGTAAACAAAAAACATACATATACATATAGTAAAGTTATATAAACATTAGAGTTATATATATGTAAACAACACAGAGGTACATATATCTAAAAATAGAGTTACGTATATGTAACAACAATGTTACAGATACGTGGTTCTGATAAAATTAAAACTCATCCCGTTCATTGTGTCTCTCTTTCTCATCAGGTTTAGATGTTCGTTTTGTTCGTCATACTTACATATACGTATACCACATGCTTTGAATCAACCATTGTCTTCTTCAATTCATCTTCTTTTTACCCGTATACTCCTTTTCATCCAATTAATCGCTATCTTCATCTTGTAAACATATATGTAACTGAAATTATTTTTATTATCTCATCTTGATATGTTGATACATTGCTCCCAGTTTATGTTCTTTATTGCAAATGTCTTTCATTTCTTACACATATGTAATGAAAATATTGAATGAAATATGATATGTATTTGATGTCTAATTGTCTTTGTTTATATCATGTTCTTATTATTATTGGTATTAATCATATGTATGACAATTATATATAGGTTTGAGGTGGTTGTACATAATTCTGAGTCAATAATGATTCAGAGATGTGTTCAACCTAGTCGTGTGGTTATTCATGCTAATGGACCATACTTATGGACCATACGCACGAATGAACCATACTTATGGACCAGTCGCACGACTAAACCAGGAGAGTGGATCAGTTGTATGACTGAGACATAAGATTGACTCAGTCGCATGACTGAACCTTCAGTCGTGCGTATGAGTCAGACCTATTAGTCAGTCGCACGACTAAACCATGCCAATGGTTCAGTCGTACGAATGGATACTAAAAACCTATAAATACCATGTAATTCGTGGAAAAACATAACACTTCAAATACTATCATACCCTAGCCGTCCAGAACGTCCCAAGTCGTCCATCCAAGTTCATAGTTCGTTCCTGATCGATTCCAACTCGTTCTTAATGTTTGTTTAATCGTTAGATCGATCAGGTTGTTCGTTCTCACTGATTGGATCGCCAATTAAATAGAATTCTGTGCTATTTGATCTGGTCTCACGCAGAATCCGTTAGTACTCCGTACGAAAACGGTCCTAACAAGTGGTATCAAAGCTTTGGCTCATGATTTTGCGTGGATTCGATTATTTTTGGTGTTAAAATTAACGTTTTCAATCAAAAGATCCACTTTTTGCTTCAAAAACATGTTTTTGACGAGTGCAGGTGTTAAAGTTTTGATTTTTCAACATACAGCAGATTAGGGTTTGTGAAAAATTCATATTTTGTGTCAAAGTGTTCAAAATTTGACTTTTTCAAACCACATAAGCCTGAGTCGCACGATTAGCTCAATCGCACGACTGAATCTCATTCGCATAGTTCAATTGCACGACTGGACTCATTCGCATACTTCATCACACGGTTAAGCTATTCCATTCGGTTGACCTCAATCGTACTCTTCATTCGCACGACTGAATCCAATCACACGATTGAACTCATTCGCATCTTTTAATTGCACGATTGATCTAGTCGCCTTGCTCAATCGCACAAGTGAATCTGTCTTGTCTCAAGTTTGTTAAAGTTTATGCAATGGAAGATCAGTTTGTTGCGTTTAATGCCGAAAAGACTCACGTATCCAGAATCTTCTTCTTCTGGAAAATAAGATTGGGAATCACAACAAACCACCGAAGTTATTAACATTGGACGAGTATCCTCAGTGGAAATAGTGGTTTGAGATCTACTTGAATGGAGTTGACTTTGGACATCTATAGCGACTGGTTATACTGTACCAGTTAGTGCTAATGGGGTGAAGTTGACTTTGGGGGTATGAATAAAGCTCAGAAAGTTCTACATAATGCTGAAAAAGAAAGTGTATGCACTGTTGACTCAGTCCATACCTAAAGACATATTCCATCAATTCTCTAAAAACAAGCAGTCGAAGAAGCTGTGGGAGGCGTTAGAAAAGAGATATGATGGTAATGCAACCCTGAAGGCACTGAAGGCTAAAGCTCTCAAAAAGGAGTTTGATAATTTCTCACCAATAGAAAATGAGAGCTTAGATGATATCATTGATCGGTTCTATCATTTGATGAGTGAACTGCATACTCATGGTGTGACCACATCTATGGAAGACAAAGTTTCTAGTTTTGCTGATGGTCTGCCAAACAAATGGGGTCCGTTTGTGTCTAACTTTAGAGAAAATGACACTCTTGCCAAATTAGACATAAATGACTTCATCTTGAAGTTAAGGGAGGAGGAACTACGACTGAAATACAAGTCTAAGATAGGATCCTATGCTCAAAATCCTTAACTGTACAACTCTGTTCCTACTCCAGCATCATCAGGCACACCACTACAAATAGCATTTGTGTCTAATTCATCTGCTCCTTCCTAAAGCAGTTCCTCGGGAAGTGAAACATCAGGTTCATCTAGAACCCAATACATAGTTCTTTATTCCAACCCTACCAAGCTAAACACCGAGAATCTCGGAAATGTTACCCTAGAAGTTTCCAAAGACCACATGGATCTTCTAGCAGCAGTTGTTCAGTCTTACGATGGGTTAGTCGCTGGGAAGATTGGAAACTGTCATCTAGCCAATGAAGATTATGAGCAGGTAGATGAAACTAAGCTGGAAAGAATGGATATCATGTGGACCTTAGCCAGTGCTATTAGAAGGGCTAAGAAGTTTGTGAAGAAGACGGGGCAGAACTTGGTTGCTACTAAAGACACTACATTTAGGTTTGATAAAACCAAAGTCACGTGGTTCAACTGTGATGAAAAGGGGCACTTTAAACGTGAATGTGTAAAGCCGAAGAAGACAGGTAATGGAAACCTATTTCCTTCGTTCAACCATCAGGACAAAGAAAAGATTGGGGCATCATCAAGCAAAGAGTCAAAAGCTATGGTCGCTCAAGGCAATGAAGGACAAGACTGGTCCTTCCGATTCGTATCTGAGGGAGAGTCAAATGTAGCACAGGTTGATGATTTTGATGTTGGATCTGCGAGTGAGGGAGACATCATAGCTGAGCATGCACGTTCAGATATTAAAGAAGCTACGGATATGGCAGATCATCTTGTTGAGGAAGAGTTGAATGCTGCAAACTCAGAATCTCTAGTTATTGAAGTGTAACATCCCGTATTTTTATTAATAAAAAGTTAATTTTATAAACAAATAAGTTTAATAAGTTAATGTTAATTCCAATAATTACAATAATAATAATAATAATAATAATAATAATAGAATTTCTATTAATAATTTAAGGATGATTAAGAAAAATAAATGTGTATAAAAATTGGATTTAAGTTGGGGGGTTGTTTTGCCATTAATCAAACTTTAAAATAAAGTTTCAACAGAAAATGACAACAACCTGAATTCACAGGGGCCATTTGTGTAATTTTATTAAACAAAAACCCCCTCCCCCCCCGTCGACTTTCTTTTTCTCCGGCGAGTCTCCGGCGAGCCACAAAACGCCCAAATCACACGAGTTCCACTCAAATCAAACCGTCTCGACATTATCACATGGATAAATCGAACCCGAGACACACTTCAATTTAAAAATACAGTAGGATTAGTGCGATCTACACTTTTGGCCGAACAACCTGGCCACGATCGCACTACACTTTATAATAATCAAATTAAATCGCATATTCACGATCATTCTGTCGTTTTTAATCTTCCATTCAACTCAAATTAGTATAAAACACGCACGAACAACACATTCGATCACCACTCTGTTCGTGACTTGTTCTTCATTCGTATGCATCAAATTCCAACATTTTCCAGGTAATTACACACACCCACACACTCGTTCTTACATGGGGATCAAAAGCCCCATGATTATAGTTGTTAACAGATTCGAATTGGGCATTAATTTGGATCGATTTCATTCTAGGGTTCCTATGAATTGGGGGTTATTGGGTGTTTGTGTTTAAAGGATTTGGAAACCAGGGATAATCGCGGCTGTAAGCCTTGGTTCACTGGTCTCCCACTCACTTGCCATTCAGGAGGTCCCGGGTTCGACCCCGGGCACCTCCATATATTTTTTAAGGGATTTTAGCCCAAATTAATTTTACAGAAAATTTTTAATAAATATAAAAATTGGTTTTGTAAACTTTTAATATTTTTCGGACCACCAAACAATTTTTTGTATTTTTTTATTAACTTTAAAAATTAAATAATTGTTTTAAAAACATTTTAAAAATATTATTCTTGGTTAAATGCTATTAAAAATGGGTTTCGACTAATAAATTTATTTCGGTTCAAACTTTATTCTTTTAAAATCATAGTTATCTTAAAATGTTTATTTAAAACTTATATTTAAACCTTATATGTTGATACAAATGAGTTCTTTTAAAATAACTAAATAATTATTTATGTAAAATTGAACTTGAAACAATAAAATCTTTATAACATTAATAGGCATTATTAATTAAAGTTTTATCATGATAATTGTAGAAATTATATATTTTATAATTTCATAAATTATTTACAAATATTATTTTCTTATAAACTAAAGGTTTAGATTAATAATTTGTTATTAATCTAAACATTGTTCTAATTATTTTTAAATAATAAAGATGTATTTACTTATTAAACCCTATCATTATTTATACTTAAAGTCATTTCAAGAATACTTAAATGAATAGTGCTTTTAATTGAATCAAAACGTAAATGATTACGTTAAAAACGTATTACTTATAAAAATCCCAAATTCTTATCGTAACCCTAGTTCTCGTTAGAACTTTAACATTATTATTAACGTAAAATTTGTAAATATATACATGTTTAGGTAACTTGTGAAGGAGTTCATTGGAACATCGATCATTATCCTATTTAATCATCTTATATACATACTTATACGCCATGTGAGTTTCACGGCCCCTTTTCATGCTTATACAATTGTTTCAATCTTTTACAAACATGGGGGAAAAGTATGCTCACACGTTTTCAATGTTGTACAACATACATACAATTTTCATTTTGGATTAACGTGTTACTGTTTGCAAGCTATATCTTATGCATGAGTTTTCTTTATGGTTCTTTACTCACAACTATTTAACTCCGGTGTTGGAGCCGACGGATAGGTATTGGTAGTACTACTGGGTTGACACCCCCACCCTTGACGAATGGTTACTTGTGAGTACCATCACACTGCCAGGAACATGCCTTGGGTGAATATATTCCGACAATTGCTGTGTGGTTCGTCATAGGTTTAGTTGTGATGCTCATGTGATATTACTTGTGATAAACTGTATACACTTATGATCCATAAACTCATGCACAGCAACAAGTTTTCAATTTATGTTTAAACCTGTGAACTCACCAACCATGTGTTGACCTTTTGAGCATATCTTTTCAGGTAACAATCATTGAGGATCGCTAGGGATGCTGCCTTAGCGACGACCTTAGGATTGCACTACTTAGACTTATTGGATGTCTGTAATAGTTGTTTGATTTTCATTATTCACTTATGTTCATTTGTTTCCCGGGTTGTGGGATTTATACTTATTTGGTTTGTATGACTATGTTTGTCGTGGAATTGACTAACTGCGACACAAGTCTCCATTTGTGTCAGGTGACGTCATGACATGTTGACTTTCTTCATTTAATGCATCTCTATTAACTTAACAATGTGTTATGACGATCCCGTCCGTTACATCCTCGTGTTTCCGCTATAAGCGAGGGTGTGACAGACTGGTATCAAAGCCATTGGTTATAGAGAATTAGGTGGAGCACTCGACCTAGACTATAACCTAAGAACCTTCATGTAGGATGCATACTAGGGCTTGTGTGCATTTGATATTACATGCATGTTCTTCATGATTTGATTGACTGCTTATTATTTTCATAATATATTGTTTGCACCCGGGGAAAAGTCCTTACACTTTTTCCTTATAGGATGTCTTCTATCAGCCCTTCTGTTACTTCTATAGCTCGTTTCACTTCTTCTGAAAACGAATCGAAGCCTGAAAAGATGCTAAGACTTAACTTTGACTTTTTGATTCTCCCCGACAAATGAACTTCCTAAACCTATTCTCAACGACATGTGGAATCTACACTTATTATCGTGAGTTTAATTCCTTAGACTCTATGTCTAATCTATGAAAATCTCATCAAGGTTCTGATTCTATGAACCAAAGAAATTTGTGTGACACATAGACACCTGTATCCTGGATTTCCTGGCAAAAGGCCTCCGGGCTAAGGCAAGCATATCGTATAAATCTCATTACGAGACCAGTTATGCTTACCTGGGGATTTCTGGGATGAGTGATAAACTATGGTCAACATACACAAGTTTCTAAGGCAAATGGGTCAATTTATCATGACATCTTCTAATACTAAATCCGACCCTAACATGGTTATGCCTGAAATCCTGAAAGTATGAAGGATAGGCAACTATCATTAAACATATTGTGCTTATATGCTTGGAGTTTACTTGTTACTATATACTACTATTGGAATACTAATGGCTCATGGACATGAGGATATTACACGAACTAGGCTTGATGAGTGTTGACAATACTATGATGTTAACTTGGGGTAAGTGGAGCTAGGGTGACCATGCAAGGTAAATTACCATTACGGGTGCACACGTAGTTGCAATTGCACTGCATGAGAAGCCTGGCAAATCTTACCATGAGGTAACAATCAGGAGTATCACAAGTTCTCTATTCTATACCCTATGGTGTGCTAGGATCATAATTCTAGAAGACTTCGTTAAGGGTAACAAAACATTACTAACACTTGCTATTACTTAAGTCCTGTCCTACTTAGAGCCTTCATAGTATTTCCAATCATGACATCGATTCTATCTTTCATGAAACATTCCTCCACTTAGCATTTCAGTAACTAAGGAACTGATTGAATGCTTAGAATGAAAGTGGGCTTCAGGAAATGTAGAGGAGTGATGATACTTTCTACACATGCATTACGTTATTCATTGGGATTATGTTAAGGAAAATTAGGATGTCGAGTAACCGGTTTAAGCATCATTCAAGGTATATCGTGGATACGGTGGGAACGCTACTGGGAACCGTATATATAAGCATCACTGGTATACTTAGAGTGTGCTTAAACTGGGCTACGTGATGATCTTGATGGACCGAAGCATGGGTTATTGGAACTTGATGAGTGGAATCATATGTGTATCTTAAAGTGACTAAGGTTTACATGTTTACTAAAGTTTACATGTTTACACCTTTCTATGATTAGAAGATGTCGCCTAGAAGAGTCACACGTAGTACCAATCAAGAAGGTGAGACCCCACAAGGCAGAGGTAGGGGTAGACCACCAAGAACAGGTGGTGCTCCAGCTTGCAACAATCAGGGAACTGACAACCCTGACATAGCTGCTATGATTGCTCAGCAGCTAGCTGCACTGATTCCGACTATTGTGACTCAAGTGAGTGACACTCTTCTGAATCATCATCTCCACGGGGATCATGATACTAATGATCATCATAACCAAGGAACAGGGGAAGACACTGGGATTGGAGGAACAACTGGGAACGAAACTGGGGTCAACAATACTAGACGGGGATGTTCTTACAAGGAATTTATGGCCTGCAAACCCCGAGAATTCGATGGGAAAGGTGGGGCGATAGCCCTAACTAGGTGACTTGAAAAGATGGAGGTAGTAATTGACATCAGTGGGTGCCTCGACAGCCAAAGAATCAAGTATGCCACATGTTCACTGCAGGGCAAGGCATTAACCTGGTGGAACACCCAGGTACAAGCAAGAGGAAGAGAGTCTGCAATGCAAATGACTTGGGATGAGTTCAAAGCCCTGATTTCTGAAGAATACTGCCCTCTCAACGAGATGCAGAAACTTGAGCAGGAATTCTAGAACCATGCAATGGTAGGAGCTGGGCACGCAGCTTACACTGATCGTTTTCATGAGTTGGCAAGATTCGTTCCACACTTGGTAACCCAAGAGTCTAAAAGGATCAAGAGGTACATTTGGGGTCTGGTTCCTCAAATCCAAGCTTTGGTAACAGCAGCTGCTCCTCCTACGATTCAGAGCGCCATCTTGAAGGCTGGCGCTCTAACTGATGAGATGGTAAGAACAGGGATGTTGGGTAGGGAGCAGAGAAAAGAAAGGAGGCTGGGGAAACGAGCTGGTCTAATGCCGGAAGATTTGATAAGAAGTCCAAGACAACCCAAAATTTTGTGGCGGTGACTCAAGGTAGGAGAGAGTATACGGGACCGCACCCTAAATGTGACAGGTGAAATTATCATCATCCCCCAGAGATGAAGTGCCGGGTATGTACGAACTGTAGGCGCCCAGGGCACTTTGCGAAAGATTGTAGAACAGAACTGAACCTGGTTACACCCATCAACGCAGTTAACCCCGCTGGGAATGCCAGGGCTTGTTATGAGTGCGGAGGTCTTGGTCACTATCGGAATGTGTGCCCCAAACTGAATAGGGCACCGGGTCAACAAGGGAATAACCAGCAGCAAGTGATGGCCATAGCTGGTAGTACTACTGGGTTGACACCCCCACCCTTGACGAATGGTTACTTGTGAGTACCATCACACTGCCAGGAACGGGCCTTGGGTGAATATATTCTGACAATTGCTGTGTGGTTCGTCATAGGTTTAGTTGTGATGCTCATGTGATATTACTTGTGATAAATTTATGCACTTATGATCCATAAACTCATACACAGCAACAAGTTTTCAATTTATGTTTAAACCTGTGAACTCACCAACCATGTGTTGACCTTTTGAGCATATCTTTTCAGGTAACAATCATTAAGGATAGCTAGGGATGCTGCCTTAGCGACGACCTTAGGATTGCACTACTTAGACTCATTGGATGTCTGTGACAGTTGTTTGATTTTCATTATTCACTTATGTTCATTTGTTTCCCGGGTTGTGGGACTTATACTTATTTGGTTTGTATGACTATGTTTGTCATGGAATTGACTAACTGTGACACAAGTCTCCATTTATGTCGGGTGACTTCATGACACGTTGACTTTCTTCATTTAATGCATCTCTATTAACTTAACAATGTGTTATGACGATCCCGTCCGTTACATCCTCGTGTTTCCATTATAAGCGGGGGTGTGACATGAAGAGTCTGATTCTGCATTTATGGCTGATTCGTCCAGTTCTGCACAGGTATTCTCTAAAGATGAATTATGTGATACACATGCTTGTGCTGAATGTGATAAATTTAGAGAAAACATTGACTTAAAATTTGCTAGGTTATTAGACCACAATGATAATCTGGTAAATGATTTAAAACTGTGCACTGAAGCAAACCGTGTTCTAAAACAAAATGAGTGCAGTTTTAAAGAAAAGAATGAACTGCTAGGGAAACAACTAAGGAAAACTGAGGTTGTTGCCCTAAACCAATAAAAAGACATTAAGTTCTATCTAAATTCTTTAGAGGAAACTAAAAAGGAAAAAGCAGTGTTGCAAGTCAAAGTTGAATCATTAAATCAAAAACTGCATAGTTTAGCAAGTTCCTCTCACATAGTTGAGAACTTAGTGAAAAACGAAATGGTGGGGAAAGTCTGGGATATAAAGTTGTACCACCACCACATGCAATCCTTTTGAATACTAAATGTAAACCAATAAACAATAACCCAGTTAAGGATCATGTGGTGACTACTCCTCTGGTCAATGATCCAGACTCCACAGGTAAACTTGTGCAATCTTTAACTGAACAGAAGGCTACTACTTCAAGATTGAAAGATAAGATGCTTAAAGAGGATTTGTGCAATAAAGTTGAACAGGATAGTGTTAGGTCGGGTTCACAAGCATCTACGTCAAAACCTAAGAATTCTAAACCAACAAACCCTAAATGTGTAAATCATCAAAATCCTAATAAAAAGAAAGAAAAATGCGTTCAAAATGTTAAAAAAGTTAAATTTGTTAAAGAAGGTGAAGCATCTAAGGAGGATGAGAAGCAGACTAGCTCCCTGTTAGGATCGTTTTCGTACGGAGTACTAACATATTCTGCGTGAGACCAGATCAAATAGCGTGGAATTCTATTTGATTGGCGATTCAATCAGTGAGAACGAACAACCTGATCAATCTAACGATTAAACAAACGTTAAGACCGAGTTGGAATCGATCAGGAATGAATTATGAACTTGGATGGGTGAACTTTGACGCTCTGGACGGTTAGGGTATGATAGTATTCGAAGTGTTATGTTCTTCCACGAATTATGTGGTATTTATAGGTTTTTAGTATCCATTCGTACGACTGAACCATTAGCATGGTTCTGTCGTGCAACTAACTCATGCGTCTGACTCATACGCACGACTGAAGGTTCAGTTGTGCGACTGAGTCAATCTTATGTCTCAGTCATACGATTGATCTAGTCTCCTGGTTCAGTCGTACGACTGGTCCATATGTATGGTTCATTCATGCGTATGGCCCATTAGCATGAATAACCACACGACTAAGTTGAACACATTTCTGAATCATTATTGACTCAGAACTATGTACAACAACCTCAAACCTATATATAATTGTCATACATATGAGTAATATCAATTACAATAAGAATATGATATAAACAAAGACCATTAAACATCAAAAGCAAATCATATTTCATTCAACACTTGCATTACATATGTGTAAGAAATGAAAGACATTTACATTGAAGAACATAAACTAGGAACAATGTATCAACAAACTCCCCCTCGGACCTAGTTTATCCTATTGTCTACCATTCTTCACATATTCTTGGAATTTCTTGTACTTCTCCTCTTTTGTGACTCCTGCATATATCTCGAATGCAAAGCAGAGTCGTATCACATGTTGGAATTGAAGAGGTTGTACAATATCCAACGTGACATAGAACAGTGGCCACTTGTACAATGTGTAAACATCTTTAGCAGATAGGTTAGTGAGCCACATTGGGTCAAATACCCTGATAGTCTCTATTTTACCCTCTCTGTTTAGGACTATGACCGCTTCCCCATCCTCCAGTCGTAATACCACCATTTGAAGTATGGAGTAAAGTCCTGAGGCATCTCCTGTAATGGGATCTTAGACATTATGCATGGGGGACTCCACTTCAGCACTACATTAGGCTTCCTAGTGTTAGGGTCAGCTTTAGTCTTATGAACAAACCTCTTAGGTTGTTGAGGTCTGAAGTTTACCCATCTGGTGTGGTATTCTCTCTTCAGTGCCATCTCAAACTAGCCTGACATTTTCCTCGGGTTGGTATATAAAAGGTCTAAACAGGCCAACCTGTTTAGCTCAAAACCAGGAATAGTCTTCAGATTGTGTGAATATCTGAAGTACTCAATCCCCTTCTCCCGCTTCACAATGTACACCTCCAGATCTTCAAAATAGGCCCAACTGATGATTTTTCCTGACACCTTCTGATGTCTCTTAACCTTATACAATTTGGTGTAGGTATTTGGCTATGTAGGTTGACGTTGTGCCGTCATCTCTGACAAACAAGCTGCCTATTCAGCCTTCTTTATATCAACATCAACGTCTGTGGCTTGGGCTTTACCTTCCTCTTTTTCTTTCTCTTTCTCTTTCTCATCAAGTATGCCAAAAGTATCACTGCTAAATGTTTCACCCAAGTCAGGGATAACATTACCCTCAGGGTCAGTGTACTCTAGATAATACTCTTATATGATATCTTCAATCTCAATCTCATCCACACCTTGGAGCACTTCATCACTAACTACATCGACCTCAGGAGCATCCTTGACAAGCTCGTCTGGATTTAGTCTGAACATATTGGCGAGCTGCTCGTCAGTCAAGTCGTGGATGATTTCTCCCTCCTCTGGAGTGTAACTCACAGACCGTCTTACTATCCCTTGTAAATCAAGAATCATTGTGAGTTGAGTCTTGATTTGCTGAAGGGGAGCAATATCCTAGTCATCGGTCTGTTGAGTTGTATCAGTTTGATTACACAACCAACAAATGCATACCTTAATCATTTATCAAAGACAATAAACATAAATTTCATAAATTACATTAATGTAATAAACATTTCAAGTACAAAAGTTTCAAATACATAAACGTTTAATCATTACTTTTCCTTTCCTCATGTGTCTCTTCAGCTTGAGGAGCTCAGGAAGAGGCTCCTTGATCTTGGTTTCACTTGGTCAGCCTCTCCCTTGTCGATGGAGTCGAGGCTGATGCAGTTGCATCACCTACCTGATCATCCTCATCATCATCATCTCCCTTCTTGTCCTTACCACTTCCTCTGGCATCCTCCTCATCACCTACTTCATCTGATTCATCTTCACTCAAATCATCATCATCATCATCATCTCCATCATCGTCTCCATCACCCTTAATCTTCAAAGGCTCACTCTTCTTACCCGTCAGCCTCAACATCATCTTCTTATTCTGCTTCTCCAACTCATCAATCCTTTTGACAGATGCAAGCACTAGCTCGTTTTGAGCTTGAAGGGTACTGTGAGCTCGAACTTAAGCTCTCTCGTGAGCTTCGTTCTTCTCAGTACGTTAGGCAATATGCTTGCCCTGTGCTGCATTAACTCCCATCAGTTGTTTTAGCTGGTTGGCCGTCATATCATCGGTTGCCAATAGCTTCAGTACTAATCGGTTTAGGCTGGCCAACTGTTCCTCTAACCCAACGGTGGGTAGAGTAGAGCTCTGTAGAGGTGGGAATTGGGAAGATGTACCCGCTTGAGGAGTAAATGGTGAAGTGGTGGATGTGATATAGATGGGAGTAGGAGTGGGAATGGTTGGTGGTGGAACTGTTTTGGGCATAGTAGGAGAGGTGGATATGGAAGTATGTGTGGAGGATGGTATGGTAGTGGTGGTGGCAGTGACTGTGGTGGTGGCTGTGGTTGTGGTGGTGTCAGTGGCTGTGGTGGTGAAAGGACTGATCAGAACGAATCTCTGTCTTTTTCCCTTCTTGCTATAGGGTTGTGCCATTCGTTTCCTCCTAGAACCCTTGGTAATCGGGGCTCCCCTGAGCTCATCGGCTGGTCGGGTGTGTATAATGGATCAGTGACATCAGTGTCACCACCCTCAGAACCAGCTTGGCGTCCGCCAACCACCTCTTTTCCCTTCTTCGTTGCAACCACCCTGCTACCTACTCTCTGGGTGAGAGGCTCATCATTAGATTTTTCATCTTCGTCAATCAGAAAGTCCTGGTGGATAGCAGCTTGCTCAGATCCAATAGGTGCTGATGCCCTACTCTGCTGAGGTGGTGGAGGAATAGTAGAAGTGTGTGTGGCTCGTGTCTGGCTCGAGCCCTCCTCTCCACCACCTTGACCATGTCCTTGGTCATCATCATTGTCGTCGTCATCTGGGATCATGACTGGCTCAACATCGGAGTCGCTGTCATCATGGCGCCACTTCTTTCTAGCGGGTCTGACATACTCGATGTTGGCTAAATGACCAAACAATCTCCTGACCGGGGGCTTCACCTACTTCCCCTGGTAAACTTTAATCCTTCCAAGAGTAGAGTCATCCATAACTTCTAACACTACCTTATCATCCTTGTTCTTGGGCAGTGAGGGGAGCTTCTCGTCAATAATGATTTGTAGGAACCGAGGGTACATACAGAAGCCCTCCTTCCCCTTCGCCTCTATGTTCTCCCTCAAATACTCAAAGAACATCCACGAAAAACTGAATGGATGGTTCAGTACCAGTGCAACGAATGCATTCTAGATTTGGTCCCTGATCTCATCAAATCCTCCTCTCCTTGACGCGATGCACTTGAGGATCACATGTGCTAAGTACTTAAACTGAGGGCACACGTTGCTCTTGTTAAGCACGCCGGCATTGATGTCACCGTCGTACTTGATCATCAAGAAGCAACCCCTAACAATCAGGTGATGCAGCTTGGATGGGTAGTCGCCGTCCTCACCCGAGTCCAAGACTCTCCTAATGTCATCTTCCCCGATGTCGATATCAAGTCCGAAGATAGAACTTCAGATCCTATATGGCTTAACTGAGCGATCGACAACAATATTCTTCCAGAATGCCTACTGTATGGATCTGTACGGTGTGCATGGAGCTGAAATAGCTCTATAAATCCTCGACCGTCTAAGGGAATCTATGATGCCAACGAACTCTAAAGCGTTCCTAGAAGTAGGGTCGAGGTAAGCACAGATATTGTGCTTGGTGCTCATCGTCCATCTATCAGCCATTTTGCTACAACACAAGTAACAAACATGTTAGATCCATTCACAAGAGAGAACATTGAGTTAGAACAAATTTTACCCAACTGGTTCAATCGTACGATTGAACCATGCGACTGAACTTAGTCGTGTGATTGAGCCTCCAACTGGACTTAGTCGTATGCCATGACATGCGGTTGAGTCAATTGTGCGACTGAGTCACCGATGATTCAATCGTGCGATTGAATCGTGCGTCTTGCTCAATCGTGCGACTAAAACTCATCCGTATGTCCTTTCGCATACCCTACTGTGCGAGTCCAAAATTTTGAATCTTTGTCAAATCAGTCATTTACACATTAAGTTTGGATTCATTAGAAGCGCATGGACTCGATTTTACACTTATTGTATTTTAAATGCACGTTTAGGTTCATTTAAGTGTTCTATTTAGGGTTATGTGTTTCGGTTATTGTTTTAAGTGATTCGGACATTTTGGATCGATTTGACGTTGTTATTTCGCATGTTTTCAGTCTCACTATACCTGTAGATGGAAAGTAATCGGTTAGTAAGGCAATAATCGTTCAATAACGTAGAAAATTTTGAAAAAGGTGGGTATAGTAATCAGCGGTTCGTGAGAGCTTTTTGAAATCAAGTGTAGGTTTGCGACCGACTGAGCCCCTTTTTATACTGATTTGTGTTTCAGTCATGTGACTAGACCCATACGCATGATTCATTCGTAAGACTCTTTCAGCCAGTCGTACGATTAGTTCATGCTTGTGATTCAATCGTATACTTTGACCCATACTCATTGTCCAATCGTGTGATTGGCTCATACTCATGGTCCATTCGTGCGATTGGTTCATACTTATGGTCCAATTGTGCAATTGGTCCATACTTATGATCCAATCATGCGATTGGCTGATACTTATGAGTTTGCATCACTTTTCCCAACTTTTCAAAAACTTGAATTTGATATATGACATGATGACCATTGATCATCTCAGACATGATCCTTTTAACTGATAACTTTTGATCACCTCAGACGTGATCCTTTTAATCAAAACTGTTTGATCACCTCAGACGTGATCCTTTTAATCAAAATTGTTTGATCACCTCAGACGTGATCCTTTTAATTGAAAACCTTGTGATCACCTCAGATGTGATCTTTTTACTTTAAGTCTTGTGATCACCTCAGACGTGATCCTTTTACTTGAAAACCATTGTGATCACCTCAGACGTGATCCTTTTAACATTTCAGAAACAAGCTTTTATCAGATAATGTTAGGTTTAATTTGTGACATTCACAGATTTCCTCTTGTTACATAGTCCGACATCGACTCGATACAAACATAACTATAACTAAGATGAACTTTACACACAATAAATTAAGACAATCTTTTTGTATTTTTTATTTGAGGTGGGTTGAAAACATTTTGACATTCCTTAAATGATTTCTCCCCTGAGCAGAACAGCATCAAGCATTTTCATCTTATCTAGAAAGATTCTTATGAAATCATATAGGCATAAACATCATCATTTGGGACCTTTTATATTTATGTAAATACAAAGAACGTTATATTTACCAATTACAGAATCTTATACATCATTTGGGATCCCACACTTATATGGTAATCAACTTTCCTCAGGAGAATTTTGAGCGGTCTACGGGTTTTTGACATGAAGAAACTATTCTAAGAGCTTTCAAAAAGATGCCAAGCCTCAGGTCAGTGCCATCGCACGACAGAGAGCCACAAACAACAATGAATTCTAGAATATTTAGATTGTGCTTATCCTCAGATCAGTGCCATCGCACAGTAGAGAGGCACACAACCTATCTTCTTGTTAGAGCAATTTTATTTTACATATAACGCACCGATAACATTTGTCATTAGCTTGATTGCGTTTCCCATTTTTCATGCATTTTGCTCATTTTTATGATCATCCGCACACATTTATGGCATTCATTTTGCTCTTCACCCCTTATTGGAAATAAGTTGATTATGTTAACCAGGGATGAGATGGACACCCACAGCCTGTTGAATGATTTAGTTTTAATTTGTTCACCAATGAAGTCTACTAGTATATTGTGTTAAATCTACCGAGACATCATATAGTGGACTAGCAGCTCCTAGATCTACTTTCTCTATGTAACCACAGTAGCAGACTAGCTTACTATCATTTTCAACTTATTAGCCTTTAACTTCTTAGACTTATAATTTTCTGTAACTTTGAATATAACATTTTAGAACATTTAAATTCTTTTGGTATCCCAAACAATTCGATGCCTGTGTACTATCATTTTCCATTTTCTTGAATCGATTTCACAGATTTGTTATCTTTGCTTTTCAGCTTATCCGCCTGTCCCTATTTTTTTTAGTAATTAAATACTAACTACTAAAACTAAACTATTCTCCCCCTAAAATTCTAAAATCAAAAATCTTTTTATGTTTTTGAATTTTTAAAGACAGAAAAAGTTAAATAAAATAAAGAAAAATAAAATAAAAAATCACATATAGAGACGGACTATGAACTTGATTCATCTGGAATCACATCATCTTTCTTTTTAACGCCATTTACCCCTAATAGATAATGAAATCGAGGTTTATCAAAAGCTTTTGTGTAGACGTCGGCACGTTGGAAATTTGTGTTAATTTTAACAATATCGATTAATTGTTTTTCAAAACAGTCACGTATAAAATGATATTTAATACCAATGTGTTTAGTTTGGTGTTGGACCGGATTTTGGTGACAGCAATAGCAGTAGAATTATCAACAAATATAGGGGTGTTAGAGAATTTCAAACCGTAGTCTCGCATTTGCTGTTAATCCAATTTTTTTGTGAACAGCAACTTGCCGCAGCTACGTATTCAGCTTCACATATTGACAGAGCAACAGATGTCTGCTTCTTACACTGCCAGGTGACTAATCTTCTATAAAAGAACTGACATCCTGCAGATGTTGACTTGTAATTCATCTTGCAACCACCATAATCTGAATCACAATACGATGTTAGCTCAAAGTCATCATCATGAGGATACCACAACCGAAGAGTTGGAGTACCCTTCAGATAATGAAAGATCCTTTTTACCCCAATCAAATGATTTACTTTTGGTTTTGCCTGATATCTAGAATAGAGACACGTGGCATACATAATATCAGGATGAGAAGCTGTGAGATGCATGAGAGATCCGATCATTCTTCGATACATAGTGGCATCAACCAGATCACCATTTTTGTCGGGTGACACATCATGGTTTGTGTCAAGTTGAGTACCTGTAACCGTTGCATACTCCATGTCGGACCGACTAAGGATATCTCCAACATATTTGGTCTGATGCATGAAGATTCCATTTGGTGTCTGATCTACCTGTAAACCAAGAAAGAACTTCATCTCTCCCATGGCACTCATTTCAAACTCAGCTTACATCACCGATTCGATTTCTTTACATAATGCTTCATTCTTGGAACCGAAGATTATGTCATCCACGTATATATGTACTAGTAGTAAATCACCGTCTTTTTCCTTAATGAACAACGTGCATTCAATTACACCTCTGTGAAATCCATGTTTTAGCAGATGAGTGGGGAGTTTCTCATACCAGGCTTGAGGGGCTTGATGGAGCCCGTACAAGGCCTTGTCTAGTTTATAAACTCTATTCCGATGATAAGGATCCTGGAATCCTTCGGGTTGACTGACGTAGACTGTTTCATGGATCTCACCATGAAGAAAAGCACTTTTCACATCCAATTGATAAACTTTGATCTGCATAAAGGATGCATAGGCTAGGAAGATCCTAATTACTTCCATCCTAGCCACTGGTGCAAACACATCATTGTAGTCAACTCCTTCGACTTGCCTGAACCCTTGAACAACTAGCCTAACCTTGTTTCTGATTATGACCCCTTGGTCATCCTTCTTACACAGAAGAACCCACTTAGTGCCAATCACTTTTGCACCTTTTGGTCTGCCGACAAGTGTCCAGACACCTAACTTCTTGAACTGTAGAAGCTCTTCTTGCATGGCAGCTACCCATGCCTCATCCTTTAGCTGAGTAAAGCTGATTTCTTGTCTGAACTCCTGAGAGAATATCCCAGGTGATGTTGTCCAGGGGATTATTCACATTAATCCTAGTTTCGGGAGTTGTGGGAACTGCTACTATATTATCTAGGTTTGGAATCACAGGTTCAGTTTCTGTGGCTGGTGAAGGACTGGGTTCAGAAGTTCCAGTTACTTCATGATCAGCTGCAAGCAATGTTTTCAGAACTGGATCGGACAGCGAACCGGTAGTTTTACTGGTTCACTGGTCGGACCAGTCGAACCGGTCGGACCGGTTTTGAGAACCGGATGATGTCATAAATAATATATATATAATATTTGTATATATATATATATATATATATATATATATATATATGTATCCAAGTGAAAATAGAACTTTAAATAAAGTTTTACAAATATAACAATTTAAGAAACATAAATCCAATTTAAGTTTTGCAACTTTAAACAAAAGTCAAACACAACTATTTAAGTTTTACAATTCCAAGAAACATAAATACAGAAAATGCTTGAAGCGGCAATTTAAGTTTCACACTTCCAAGAAACATAAATGCATATACAATGCTTGAAGCGGCTGAATCGAGGGACCAAGTATACAGCTTGAAGTCGAGGGCTTGAATCTAGGGAGCAGAGTTTGAATCGGATCTGATAGCTTGAAGATCAAACAGGTTGAAATCAAGGGACCAGATCTGAATCGGATCGAGCAACTTCAAGATCGAAAACTTGAAATCGAGGGAGTAAAGTATGAATCGGAACAACTTGAAGATCGAAAAGCTTGAAATCGAGGGACCGAGCCTGAATAGGATCTAACAGGTTAAAGATAGAAGAGTTGAAGAGGTTGAAGATGGAAGATCTTGAAGATGGAAGAGCTTCAAAACCAAAAAAGCTTCACAACGATCCGACTGGTGATTCGCCAAAACCCGGTTCAACCAGAAACTCGGTACCGACCGGCCGGTTCTCACACTCCAAAACGAGTTGATGCTGACCGGATCGCCATACCCACCGAATCCCGGTCCGGCCGGTTTAACCGGACGGTCCGATCCGACCTTCACAACACTGGCTGCAAGTGTACTTTCAGCAGTGGGAACCTGTTCCTCCTGGTTCAGATTTTCAGATTCAGCTTCTTCATCATCAGAGGAATCACTTATCTCTAGTTCTCCCGTTGAAGAGCTAGTAGTACCTTTTAATGGAGCCGAGGATGTCGAGTCTCGAGTAGGAGTGTTCAGAACATCGTATATCATTTGAGTGGACAGCACATCATTAGAATGGGAAGAAGGTATATTGAAGGATTTAAAAAATCCGTCAAAGTCGAAGAAAAAGGAAGGTCCTTTTTCCGCAGGGGGGTGGTGTATCTTTGTACATCAACATTGCACAACACTTCTACCGGACCAGTTGAGTTATTGTAAACCCTTTTGTCTGGTATACTGTAGCCAAGGAAGATACCTTCTTCTGCCTTCTCGCAGAACTTCCTAGTCTGATTTATCTTTAACAGCATACAGGGTGCGCCAAATGGTTCCAGATACTCCAAGTTGGGTTTACGTTATTGGAGCAACTCATAACAAGTTTTTCCATGATGTTTGACCACTAATACCTGATTTAGAGCATAACACGCATTAGCCACTGCCTCGTTCCAGAATTGAACTGGCAGTTTTGAGTCAGCTAGCATTGTCCTTGCTGTTTCGATCAAGCTCCTATTCTTTCGTTTAGCAACTCCATTCATATGTGGAGTGTAGGCAAAAGTGAATTGGTGAACAATCCCTTTCTCATGACAGAATGCCTCCATCCATTGATTCTTGAATTCTGTCCCGTTGTCTGAATGTATTTTCCTTACTTTCAGCTTGTAGAGTGACTCCAATATGGTAACTAGATGTTTGATAGATTCAAATGTCTCTGACTTTGCTTTCAGAAACATCACCCAAGAGAATCTTGAGTAATCATCCGTCACCACAAAACAGTACCAATCACCAGCAATGCTCTTTGTGCTGACAGGGCCAAACAGATCCATATGTAGAAGCTCAAGAGGAATCTCGATAGAATGAACTTTCTTTGATTTATGAGACTTCTTTGTCTGTTTCCCTTTCTTGCATGCTATGCAGAAGTCTGGAAGCTGGAAGTTCTTGACAATAACTCTATCCACCAGATCATTCTGGACCAGATGGTTCATCTTCCTGAGATTTATATGTTCCATTCTCTTGTGCCAGGAAACTAAATCCCTTTCAGTTGCTTTTGACAAGAAAGAAGCAGACTCAATTGTGGAGGCTTTTGAAAGGTCCAAGACATACAGGTCGTTATATCTTAAGATTGACATTAGAACTTGCTCCTCCGGTATAACATACTCCTTCTTAAGTATGTAACACTTCTTATTGTCAAATATGACCTTCAAGCCCTTATCATAAATTTGGGAGACAGAAAGCAAGTTGTTTTGCAATTGCTGAACGTAGTTTACCTTGTCGAACTTTACCTTCTCGTTTCCCACTTCTCCTTGTGCAGTGATATAGCCTCCATTGTTGCCTGCAAACGTTACATGTCCCCCTTTAATTTGCTTGACGTTGAAAAGGAGAGACGAATTCCCGGTCATGTGCCTGGAGGATCCACTATCAATAATCCATGTATTAGTGATAGCATTATAGCGAACAACCTACATAAAAAAATGGAAATTATTAGTTCAGGTTGGGGACCCAAGCCTTTACTGGCTTGGGTTTTCCATAAATATCACACATCATGAACACAACCCACTGACCTTTAGATGATGAGGAAACATCTTTCTTCTTCTTGTCCTTACTGTCAGACACATTACTTGATTTTTCTTTCCATAAACCAGTTTTGTGTAAGGCCTGTTTGTGATAAACGGACGTCTAGCTTATGGTATGAACTTTTGGTTCACTAATAGTCCTAGTTTTAGCCTCAGGCAACACAGCTTTGCTTTGAGCTTGTCTGTGTTGACTTTGGTATGTTGGAGGAGTATTAGATCTATTTTTGAAAAATCTTGATTTTTCATCAAAAAGCTTAATTTTTTTTAGGTGTCTAATAATGAGGACAATTTGGAGAAATATGTCCACGTTTTCCACAATTATGGCAGGATCTCCCTTCGACAGGTGGAGGAAATCTTCTGTGAGGGGTTGAGTCTGGTCAGGAGCTGGTCTATGTCTTATCCTTCTTAGATGCTTCAACTTTTAACAAATTTAATTGTTTTGACATTTTGAACACATTTTTCTTTCTTTTTATCAGGATTTTGGTGAATTACACGTTTAGGGTTTGTTGGTTTAGAATTCTTAGGTTCTGATGTAGATGTTTGTGAACCTGACCCAACACTATCCTTTTCAACTTTAACACACACATCCTCCTTAAGCATCTTATCTTTCAATCCCGAAGTAGTAGCCTTCTGTTCAGTGACAGACTGCACGGGTTTACCTGTGGAATCTGGATCACTAACTAAAGGAGTAGTCACCACATGATCCTTAACTGGGTTATTTTTTATTGGTTTACATTTACTATTCAAAAGGATTGCATGTGGGGTTGATACTACTCTTTATCCCAGACCTTCCCCACCGTTACATTCTTTCACTAAGTTCTGAACTATGTGAGAGGAACTTGCTACACTATGCAGTTTTTGTTTTAAAGATTCAACTTCGACTTGCAACACTGCTTTTTCCTTCTTAGTTTCCTCTAAAGTGGTTAGATAGAACTTAATGTCATTTGATTGATTTAGGGAAACAACCTTGATTTCCCTTAGTTGTTTCCTTATCAGTTCAAACTTTTCTTTGAAACTGCACTCATTTTGTTTTAAAACACGGTTTGCTTCAGTGCACAGTTTTAAATCATTTACCAGATTATCATTGTGTTCTAATAACCTAGCAAATTTTAAGTCAATGCTTTCTCTAAATCTTTCACATTCATCACAAGCATGTTTATCAAATAATTCGTCTTTAGATTATACATGTGCAGAACTAGATGAATCGGCCATAAATGCAATGTCAGACTCTTCAATAACTAGAGATTCTGAGTTTGCAGCATTCAACTCTTCCTCAACAAGATGATCTACAACCTCTATAGCTTCTTCAATATCTGAACATGCATGCTCAGCTATAACGTCTCCCTCGCTTGCAGATCCATCATCCAAATCATCAACATGTGCTACATTTGATTCTCCCTCAAATACGAATCGGAAGGACCAGTCTTGTCCTTCATCGCCTTGAGTGACCATAGCTTTTGACTCTTTGCTTGATGATGCCCAATCTTCTCTTTGTCCTGATGGTTTAATGAAGGAAAAGGGTTGCCAGTACCATTCTTCTTTGGCTTTACACATTCACATTTAAAGTGCCCCTTTTCACCACAGTTGAAGCATGTGACCTTGGTTTTATCAAACCCAAACGTAGTGTCTTTAGTAGCAACCAAGTTCTGCCCTGTCTTCTTCACAAACTTCTTAGCCCTTCTAACATCACTGGCTAAGGCCCACATGATATCCATTCTTTCCAGCTCACTTTCACCTACCTGCTCATAATCTTCATCGGCTAGATGACAGTTTCCAATCTTACCAGCGACTAACCCATCATAAGACTGAGCAACTGCTGCTAGAAGATCCATGTGGTCGTTAGCAACTTCCATAGTGACATTTCTGAGATTCTCAGTCTTTAGCTTGGTAGGGTTAGAATCAAGGACAATATATTGGGTTCCAGATGAACCTGATGCTTCGCTTCCCGATGAACTGCTTTGGGAAGGTGCAGATGAATTAGACACAAACGCTGTTTGTAGCGGTGCCCCTGATGAAGCTGGAGTAGGAACAGAGTTGTACAGTGAAGGCAACTGAGCGTAGGATCCTTTCTTAGACTTGTACTTCAGTCGTAGTTCCTCCTCCCTTAACCTCAAGATGAAGTCATTTATGTCTAATGTAGCAAGAGTGTCATTTTGTCTCAGATTAGACATAAATGAATCCCATTTGTCTGGCAGACCATCAGCAAAACTAGAAACTTTGTCTTCCATAGATGTAGTCACACCATGAGTATGCAGTTCACACATCAGATGACAAAACCGATCAATGATATCATCTAACTCTCATTTCCTATTGGTGAGAAATTATCATACTCCTTTTTTAGAGCTTTAGCCTTCAGTGCCTTTAGGGTTGCATTACCATCATATCTCTTTTCTAATGCCTCCCACAGCTTCTTCGACTGCTTGTTTTCAGAGAATTGATGGAATATGTCTTTTGGCATCGATTGAGTCAACAGTGCATATGCTTTCTTTTTAGTGTTATGTAGAACTTTCTGAGCTTCATTCATACCTCCCAAACTCAACTTCACCCCATTAGCACTAACTGGTATACTATAACCAGTCTCTATAGACGTCCAAAGATTGGGGTTAACTCCATTCAAGTAGATCTCAAACCGCTGTTTCCACTGAGGATACTCATCCAACGTCAACAACTTCGGTGGTTTGTTGTGATTCTCAATCTCATTCTCCAGAAGAAGAAGATCCTTGATACGTGAGTCTTTTCCGGCAATAAACGCAGCAAACTGATCTTCCATTGCTTAAACTTTAACAAACATGCGATTGGATTAATCGTGCGATTGAAGGATTGAGCAAGGTGACTAGATTAATCGTGCGATTGAAGGATGCGAATGATTTCAATCGTCCGATTGGATTCAATCATGCGAATGAGGAGTACGATTGAGGTCAACCGACTAGAATAGCTTAACTGTGCGAAGGAACAACGCGAATGAGTCCAGTCGTGTGATTGAACTATGCGAATGGGATTCAGTCGTGCGATTGAGCTAATCGTGCGACTGAGGCTGCTGTTGCTGAAAAAATCGAATTTTGAACACTTTGACACAAAATACGAATTTTTCACGAACCCTAATCTACTGTATGTTGAAAAATCGAAACTTTAACACTTGCACTCGTCAAAAACATGTTTTTGAAGCAAAAAATGGATCTTTTGATTGAAAACGTTAATTTTCACACCAAAATTAATTGAATCCACGCAAAATCACGAGCCAAGGCTCTTATTTCACTTGTTAGGACCCTTTTTCGTACGGTGTACAAACAGATTCTACGTGAGACCATATCAAACAGTGCGGAATTCTATTTGATGTGATCCAATCAGTGAGAACGAACAACCTGATCGTTCTAACGACTAAACAAACGTTAAGAATGAGTCCGAATCGATCAGGAATGAACTATGAACTTGGATGGACAAACTTTGACGCTCTGGACGGCTAGGGTATGATAGTATTTGAAGTGTTATGTTTTTCTACGAATTATGTGGTATTTATAGGTTTTCAGAATCCATTCGTATAACTGAACCATTAGCATGGTTCAGTCATGCGACTGACTCATCCGTCTAACTCATACGCACGACTGAAAAGTCTCCTGGTTCAGTCGTGTGACTGGTCCATAAATATGGTTCATTCGTGCGTATGGTCCATAAGTATGGTCCATTAGCATGAATAACCACACGACTAAGTTGAACATATTTCTGAATCATTATTGACTCAGAACTATGTACAACAACCTCAAACCTATATATAATTATCATACATATGAGTAATATCAATTACAATAAGAATATGATATAAAGAAAAACCATTAAACATCAAAAGCAAATCATATTTCATTCAACATTTGCATTACATATGTGTAAAAAATGAAAGACATTTACATTGAAGAACATAAACTAGGAACAATGTATCAACACTCCTGACCAGACTCAACCCCTCACAGAAGATCTCCCCCACCTGTCGAAGGGACATCCTGCTATAACTGTGGAAAACAAGGACATATTTCTCCAAATTGTCCTCATTATCAGACACCCAAAAGAAAAATTAAGCTTTTTGATGAAAAACCAAGATTTTTCAAAAATAGATCTAATACTCCTCTAAGATACCAAAGTCAACACAGACAAGCTCAAAGCAGAGCAGTGTTGCCTAAGGCTAAACCTAGAACTATTAGTGAACCAAAAGTTCATACCATCAGCCAGCCGTCTGTTTACCACAAACAGGCCTTACACAAGACTGATTTATGGAAAGAAAAATCAAGTAATGTATCTGATATTAAGGACAAGAAGAAGAAAGATGTGTCCTCATCCTCTGAAGGTCAGTTGGTTGAGTTCATGATGTGTGATATCTCTAGGAAACCCAAGCTAGTAAAGGCTTGGGTCCCCAACCTGAACTAATAATTTCCATTTTTTGTGCAAGTTGTCCGCTACAGCGCTATCACTAATACCTGGATTATTGATTATGGGGCTTCCAGACACATGACTGGGAATTCGTCTCTCCTTTTCAACATCAAGTAAATTAAAGGGGGACATGTATCTTTCGTAGGAGACAAAGGAGGTTATGTCACCGCTCAAGGCGAAGTGGGAACGAGAAGGTAAAGTTTGACAAGGTCAACTACGTTCAACAATTGCAAAACAACTTGCTTTCTGTCTCCCAAATTTGTGATAAGGACTTTAAGGTTATTTTTGACAATAAGAAATGTTACATACTTAAGAAGGAGTATGTTATCCATGTGGAGCAAGTTCTAATGACGGCTTCAAGATATAACGACCTGTATGTATTGGATCTTTTAAAAGCCTCCACAACTGAGTCTACTGCTCAGTCCTTCTTGTCAAAATCAACTGAAAGGGATTCAGTTTCCTGGCACAGGAGAATGGGACACATCAATCCCAGGAAGATGAACCATCTGGTTCAGAATGATCTGGTGGACAGAGTTACTATCAAGAACTTCCAGCTTCCAGAATTATGCATAGCATGCAAGAAAGGGAAACAGACAAAGAAGTCATATAAATCAAAGAAAGTTCATTCTATTGAGATTCCTCTTGAGCTTCTACGTATGGATCTGTTTGGCCCTGTAAGTACAAAGAGCATTGCTGGTGATTGGTACTGCTTCGTGGTGATGGATGATTACTCAAGATTCTCTTAGGTGATGTTTTTGAAAGCAAAGTCAGAGACATTTGAATCTTTCAAACATCTAGTTACCGCGTTGGAGTCACTCTACAAGCTGAATGTAAGGAAAATACGTTCAGACAATGGGACAGAATTCAAGAATCAGTGGATGGAGGCATTCTGTCGTGAGAAATGGATTTTTCATCAATTCTCTTCTTCCTACACTCCAAAGATGAATGGAGTTGCTAAACGGAAGAATAGGAGCTTGATAGAAACAGCAAGGACAATGCTAGCTGACTCAAAACTGTCGGTTCAATTTTGGAACAAGGCAGTAGCAAATGCGTGTTATACTCTCAATCGGGTCTTGGTGGTCAAACGTCATGGAAAAACTTGTTATGAGTTTCTCCAACAACGTAAACCCAACTTGAAGTATGTGGAACCATTTGGTGCACCCTGCGTGCTGCTAAAGAAAAATCAGACTGGGAAGTTCTGCGAGAAGGCAGAAGAAGTTATCTTCCTTGGCTACAGCATACCAGACAAACAGGTTTATAATAACTCAACTGGTCAGGTAGAAGTATGGTGCAATGTTGATGTACAAAGATACACCACCCCCCTACGGGAAAAGGACCTTTCTTTTTCTTCGACTATGATGGATTTTTTAAATCCTTCAATCTACCTTCTTCCCATTCTGATGATATGTTGGCCACTCAAATGATGTATGATGTTCTGAACACTCCTACTCGAGACTCAACATCCTCAGCTCCATTAGATGGTACTACTAGCTCTTCAAGGGGAGAACTAGAGATAAGTGATTCCTCTGATGATAAAGAAGCTGAATCTGAAAATGTGAACTAGGAGGAACAGGTTCCTACTGCTGAAAGTACACCTGCAGCTGATCATGAAGTAACTGGAACTTCTGCACCCAGTCCTTCAATAGCCACAGAAACTAAACCTGTGATTCCAAACCAGGATGATGAAGTAGCAGTTCCCATAACTCCCGGAACTAGGATTAATGTGAATCATCCCCTGGATAACATCATCGGGGATATTCTCTCGGGAGTTCAGACAAGAAATCAGCTTTACTCAGCTGACTATGCTGTTGTCATGGAAAACGGTTACATACATGATGGGGCATATCGATGTTTTGTATCTTATGTTGAGCCCAAGTATGTAAGCGAGGCCCTAAAGGATGAGGCATGGGTAGCTGCCATGCAAGAAGAGCTCCCACAGTTCAAGAAGTTAGGTGTCTGGACACTTGTTGACAGACCAAAAGAGGCAAAAGTAATTGGCACTAAGTGGGTTATTTGGTGTAAGAAGGATGACCAACGGGTCATAATCAGAAACAAGGCCAGGCTGGTTGTTCAAGGGTTCAGGCAAGTCGAAGGAGTTGACTATAATGAAGTATTTGCACTAGTGGCCAGGATGGAAGCAATTAGAATCTTCCTAGCCTATGCATCCTTTATGCAGATCAAAGTTTATCAATTGGATGTGAAGAGTGCATTTCTTCATGGTGAGATCTGTGAAATAGTGTACGTCAGTCAGCCCGAAGGATACGAGGATTCTTACCATCGGGATAGAGTTTATAAACTAGACAAGGCTTTGTACGGGCTCCATCAAGCCCCTCGAGCCTGGTATGAGAAACTCTCTACTCTTCTACTGACATATGGATTTCGCAGAGGTGTAATTGACTGCACGTTGTTCATCAAAGAAAAAGATGGTGAATTACTATTGGTGCAGATATACGCGGACAACATAATCTTCGGTTCCAAAAATGAAGCATTATGTAAAGAATTTGAATTGGTGATGAAAGCTGAGTTTGAGATGAGTGCCATGGAATAGATGAAGTTCTCCTTGGTTTAAAGGTTGATCAGACACCAAATGGAATCTTCCTGCATCAGACCAAATATATTAGAGATATCCTTAGTAGGTTCGACTTGGAGAATGCAATGGTTGCAGGTACTCCACTTGCCACGAACCATGATGTGGCACCCGACAAAAATGGTGAACTGGTTGATGCCAATATGTATCGAGGAACGATCGGATCTCACATGTACCTCACAGCTTCTCGTCCTGATATTATGTATGCCACGTGTCTTTGTTCCAGATATCAGGCAAAACCAAAAGTAGATCATTTGGTTGGGGTAAAAAGGATCTTTCGTTATTTGAAGGGTACTCCAACACTTGGGTTGTGGTATCCTCATGATGATGACTTTGAACTAACTACGTATAGTAACTTAGATTATGGTGGTTGCAAGATGAATTACAAGTCAACATCTGCGGGATGTCAGTTCTTTGGAAGACGATTAGTCACCTGGCAGTGTAAGAAGCAGACGTCTGTTGCTCTATTAACATGTGTAGCTGAATACGTTGCTGCGGTAAGTTACTGTTCGCAAATCATCTGGATTCAACAGCAAATGCGAGACTATGGTTTGAATTCTCTAACACCACTATATTTGTTGATAATTCTGCTGCTATTGCTGTCACCAAAAATCCGGTCCAACACCCCAAAACGAAACACATCGGAATTAAATATCACTTTATACGTGACTGTTTTGAAAAACAATTAATCGATGTTGTTAAAATTAACACGGATTTCTGACGCGCCGATCTCTACACAAAAGCTTTTGATAAACCTCGATTTCACTATCTATCAGAGGTCAATGGTGTTAAAAAGAAAGATGATGTGATTCCAGACGAATCAAGTTCATAGTCCGTCTCTATGTTTTATCTTTTAGTTTTCTTTTTCTTTATTTTATTTTTTCTGTCTTTAAAAAAATCAAAAAGCACAAAAATATTTTCGGTTTTAGAATTTTAGGGGGAGAATAGTTTTAGTTTCAGTAGTTAGTATTTAATTACTTAAAAAAACAGGGCGGGCAGATAAGCTGAAAAGCAAAGGTATCAAATCTGTGAAATCGATTCAAAATAATAGAAAATGATAGTACACAAGCATCAAATTTTTTGGGACACCAAAAGGATTCAAATGTTCTAAAATTTTATATTTAAAGTTACAGAAAATTATAAGTCTAAGAAGTCAAAGTCTAATGAGTTGAAAAATGATAGTAAGCTAGTCTGCTACTGTGGTTACATAGAGAAAGTAGATCTAGGGGCTACTGATCCATTATATGATGTGTCGGTAGATTCAACACAATAGACTAGTAGACTTTATTGATGAACAACATTTAAACCTAAATCTTTCAACAGGCTGTGGGCTTCCATCTCATCCCTGGTTAACACAATCAACTTATTTCCAATAAGGGGTGAAGAGCAAAATGAACGCCACAAATGTGTGCGGACGACCATAAAAAGGAGCAAAGTGCATGAAAAATTATGAAATGCAATCAAGCTAATGACATATGTTGTTGGTGCGTTATATGTAAAATAAAATTGCTCTAACAAGAAGATAGGTTGTGTGCCTCTCTACTGTGCGATGGCACTGACCTGAGGATAAGCACAATCTAAATATTCTAGAATTCATTGTTTTTTGCGCCTCTCTGCTGTGCTATGGCACTGACCTAAGGCTTGGCATCTCTTTGAAAGCTCTTAAATAGTTTCTTCTTGTCAAAAACTCGTAGACCGCTCAAAATTCTCCTGAGGAAAGTTGATTACATATAAGTGTGGGATCCATAAATGCTTGTTGAAATAATGAACCTAAATAGTCACCAATGTATGTCAAAAATATGTGTATGGATTTAGGTGGACAGATATACTGACAATCATCGTGGCAGCAATTCCCCGATGGTCTAAATCGATGTGTGCTACATAACCGCTCTAGCATGATTTCCTGTTAGTGCTCCTGACTCTTAGATGAATAAGACTCTTTGATTGGTGAATATAACATTCTCTGTATTTACATAAATATAAAACTTCCCAAATGATTATGCTTATGCCTATATGATTCCATAAGAATCTTTCTAGATAAGATGAGAATGCTTGAAGCTGTTTTGCTCAGGGGGAGAAATTGTTTAAGGAAAGTTAAAATATTTTCAACCCACCTCAAATGAAAATTATAAAAAGATTGTCTTAGTTTAGTTTGTTTAAAGTTTTCTTAGCTTTAGTTATGTTTGTATCGAGTCGATGTCGGACTATGTAACAAGAGGAAATCTGTGAATGTCACAAACTGAACCGAACGTTATCTAATAAAAGCTTGTTTCTAAAATGTTAAAAGGATCACGTCTGAGGTGATCACAATGGTTTTCAAGTAAAAGGATCACGTCTGAGGTGATCACAAGGTTTTAAAATAAAAGGATCACGTCTGAGGTGATCACATGGTTTTCAAGTAAAAGGATCACGTCTGAGGTGATCAAACAGTTTTGATTAAAGGATCACGTCTGAGGTGATCAAAAGTTTTCAGTTAAAAAGATCATGTCTGAGATGATCAATGGTCATAATGTCATATATCAAATTCAAGTTTTTGGAAGGTTGGGAAAGGTGAAGTCAAACTCATAAGTATGAGCCAATCACACGATTCGATCATAGGTATGGACCAATCGCACGATTGGACCATAAGTATGAACCAATCGCACGAATGGACCATGAGTATGAGCCAATCACATGATTGGACTATGAGTATGGGTCAAAGTATACGATTGGATCACAAGTATGAACCTATCGTATGGCTGGTTGAAAGAGTCTAAGTCAGTCGCATGACTGAACCTCAGTCGCACGATTGAATCATGCGTATGGGTCCAGTCGCACGACTGAATCACAAATCAGAATAAAAAGGGACTCAGCCGGTTGTAGCGCTACACTTGATTTCAAAAAGCTCTCACGAATCGCCGATTACCAAACCCACCCTTTTCAAATTTTTCTCCGTGATTAACCGATTCTTGCCTTACTAACCGATTAGTTTCCATCTACAGGTATAGTGAGACTGAAAACATGCCAAAAAACAACGTCAAATCGATCCAAAATGTCCAAATCACTTAAAACAAGTACCAAAACAAATAACCCTAAAATAGAACACTTAAATGAACCTAAACGTGCATTTAAAAGACAATAAGTGTAAAATCTAGTCCATCGTCTAATGAATCTAATCTTGATGTGTAATTGACTGTTTTAACAAAGATTCAAAATTTAGGACTCGTATAGTGGGTATATGACAGGACATACGGATGAACTTAAGTCGCACGATAGAGCCAGACGCACGATTCAATCGCACAATTGAATCAATCGGTGACTCAGTTGCACGACTGACTCAACCGCATGTCATGAGATACGACTAAGTCCACTCGGACGCTCAATCGCACGACTAAGTTCAGTCTCATGGTTCAATCGTACGATTGAACCAGTTGGGTAAAATCTGTTCTAACTCAGATGTTTTCTCTTGTGAACGGATATAACGTGTTTGTTACTTGTGTTGCAGCAAAATGGATGACAGATGGACGATAAGCACCAAGCATAATGTGACAACTCTAAAAATTAAGGTTAGGCAAACTTATGATTCTTACATGTATTAACCATTATCTGACTATCTCTTTATGATTTACGTAGTTGTTTCATGTATATATATATGTGATGTGTATGCATGCTTACATGCATGAAAATTTATGTATGCATGGATCAAAAATTTACGTATGCATGTGGTCATATGCATAGTTTATGTTACCAAACATTGTTTGATCAAAAATACTTCAACAATATAAGACCAAATGAACCATGTTATAACCCAACTAAACACCACAATACAATGAAACATCAAAGGTAATTTGGCATCGAAACAAAACTAAGCGAACCTTAAACGTCTAAACCTCAACATAAAGCTTCAAACTGGGTTCATTAACCACCCGATTAAAAACTTAAACCTTAGTAATCATGCATTAATGATTTGGTGAGTCATCTACCTCTTGAACCACCACCTTGTACAACACCAAGCATCACCCTAAGCCGCCACCTAAGCCTAAGGTTAAAGTAAGCATATCTAAGATCACCACCTCATTAACCTATACCTAGAGTTCATCATTACTAATCCCACTACATGAGACTCTCGACCGAAGGACAACCACATCCACATCCCATCACCTCTTGGTTATTTCACAAGCACAACACCACATCCACTAAACCACTCCCCAAAAATCTCGGCACTTATATCTTCCGAAAACACCAACACAACCATCACAACCTACACCTCTAAACACTCTCATCTATCTCTCGGTTACCATCAAACACCATACCAAGATCACCATAAACCACCACCATTAACCGTCACCTTTCAACCTCAATCACCATAACAAACCGCGCACCATCATCATCTTCACCACCCTCTCGGTTTTCATATCAACCAACAACATCCAAGCTTCATAAAATCATCATCTTCCAAAGAGTGTGTTGAAGGAATCAAGAACATCAAGACCAAGCTTAGCAATCGGATTCATCAAGACTTAGAAGCTATCTTCAACTTCTTTTCATCCTCTCCTTCTGTCAAAATCAAGGTTCTAACTCTTAATCATCCACTAACTAGGTATACAAGTTATATATTTGTTTAAACAAACACATATAATCAACCCTTATAACAAAATATGAAAAAAAGTTCTCCATCTAGCTCTACAAATATTTTATCTTGATCTAGAAACAGTGAGAAAGTTTGAAAATCTGGAAATTATAATAAATTATGAAAAAAATAAAAAGATTATAAATAAAGGGTTGAGATTATATGTAATCTTGATAAAATAGATCTAATATTTAATGACTATGATCGTGGGAATAAACATTGAAAATTTATTAGAAAATTTATGAAATAACAATATGTAAATTCTGGTAAAAATATAATAAGCAAAATAATTTGTACAAATTATTTAAGTTAATAAAAAGAAATTATTAATTGGAAGAACCGAATCCAGTAAAATCTAGAAAAATTAAGTAATGATCCTTATGTATTATAGAAGCTCTAGATTTAATTTAGTAATTTTATTCCTTTTTATGACTAAGATTTGTTTTTTTATATGGTCTGTAGAGGAAATATCGAAAGAAATATCTAAACAGCGAGATAAATTATGAAAAATTCAAATAAATTATGATATTTTGAAATAAACAGGATTTATAAATATAGTTATTTTTGTAGATATAGAACCATTTTTCTTGAATTTTGGAAGATTTAGAAAAATTACACTAAAATATCTACTCTGAATTAATAATTAGGAAATTTATGAGGTACTATAGATTATTAGATATGTATTCTGGAAAAGTTTGGGAATTTATTAATAGCAGTAACTATTTTTAACAATTTATGCTAAGTTTATATCAATTTTAACAAAATTATCCGGAATTAATTAGAAGTTGAAATTTTTATGTGATTATTGATATTATCTGAAGATGTTGTTATAAAACTTTTGAAAATTTTAGGTAATCACAATTACTATCTCAAATCCTATGACTGAGGTACTAAAAATTTTAAAGAAATTTTCTTTTCTAACTTATAATTGATTTTATAGGTTATCGCTGGAATCAAGGTGAGACTTATAGCCCTATTTTATATCTATAAAGTTTTTGGAGAAAAAGCATACTGGTTTGACTGATGCATGAGATTTTGAGAATTTACTTTCAGTTATGTTAACAACCATTAATTCGGATGTGGAACCGTTGGATAATATAGGTAGCGCTATTTAGGAAATTATTTTCTGCACCAACAGGATGAGTGTTGTGATACTATATTATCTGACTTTTGTGATTTATATTCTACAGTTATGAATCACCTATGCTATAAGTAGGTTTGGTTGTTATTTTGCATCAGGTTATGTATTTTGTTCAGAAATTAAACCTATGATCTCACCAACTTTATGTTGCCTATTTTGAGTATGCTTTTTCAGGAAATCATCATGCCTAAGAACATTATGTTCTCATTTGATGTATATAATGGCTAGGGTGAAATGGTGGGAAAAGTCTGCGTGAATCAAACTGTTAATCTGTTTGATCTTAGCCTATTGGTGGACGCTTACTTCCATCGTATCTGAAGATTAGCAGTTAGATTAATATGTTTTGTAATAGGGTTATATTAAAATTTTGTGTACTAAAATAAATGTAACCCGAACCGATATTATAATATGTTATGTTTATGTCTATATGTGTTGTTTGTTAATATTTCTAATCAATGCGTTCTGAACAAGCTAGCCACATCCTAACACTTCACGCTTCCGCTGGGATGTGACAGGTTGGTATCAGAGCCATTGGTTATAGGGAATTAGTATAATAAATACCTAGACTATAACCATAAGCTCGTATAATGACAAAATTTCAGCATGTCTTAGAAAATGTATATACATATATTATGTGCATGCATGAAAATTTTTTATGACCTTATATATATATATATATAAATTATGTGTGCCATTAAATTTGAAATTCATATTTGTGATACATATGTGCTATATGCTAGTTATTTGATGAAATTATTTGACTAACTATTTAGTAAAAATTTATATAAAGAACCCTGCAGCTATGTGTACTTCTGATTCAGACCACGCCGTAGTGAAACTGATCACTTAGAAAACTCAGACCATAGCAATTTTAAGGAGATAACACTGGAACCAAAACTTCTGAATAATATAGAAACTTTCCAACCTGAGATTAAGATAAACCCCAAACCCAAGTTTTATATTCGACGTGCATCAAAGACAGTCGGTGGTTATACCATTAAAACCCCCAGGAAAAAGGTACGACGTGGTGACAAGATTATGACTAAAGAAGGAGAAAACTTGAAAATACAAAATTCTGATTTCCCCGATGATTAAGAAAAAGAAACTAAAAGGCAAAGGTAGGATAATGATCAGATAGAAACTGCTCAGCAGACCCTTAAAAAGCTCAAGAAGATACAACAAGGAATCCGAAAGATCCAGAAGGATATTAAGGAATTAAAGACACCCAAGAAAAATATCTTTACAAAGATATGGACTGGGTTTACAAGAATTAGAAGTTATCCCTTAATCTAAATTGTCAAAATATAAGAATAAGAACTTAATGATATATATCTTTTGTGTTTGAAATTTCTATCTGTTATGTGTTAGATAAAAATTATGTTAGAATTTTAGATTACTTTTGATACTAATTATAATTAACTATAGTGAATCATGCCGCCAAAAAGAAACACTCAGTCTGTACGAAGAACGACATGAGTTGGACAACCCAGAACCAGACTCAGAGAGGAAACTCCGGTGAACAATACTTCAAATGAGAACGACAGGATTTCTTAATTAGTAACCCAACAAATAGAAGCTGAAATACCTACATTAATAGCTCAGCTATAACAGAACCTGAATTTTGGAGCTACATCACACGGGAATAAAGGACCAGAAGATGCCAATGCAGAGGAATGACAAGAGGAGGAAACTAATGGAGTTATGAAACAATGCTCTTACAAAACCTTTATGTCATGTAGACCCCGGGAATTTGATGGAAAAGGAGGAGTTGTACAAGCCCTACCCTGGTTGGATGAAATTGAAGCAGTCTTTGAAATTAGTAATTGTGCCGACAAATACAGGACACTGTTTGCCTCACATTCACTTAAAGGGGAGGCACAATCCTAGTGGAAAATGGAAATGCAAACAAAAGGAAGCCATGTAATGAACAGGATGAGCTGGGAAGAATTCAAAAACATGGTAATTGACAAATATTGTCCTTATAATGAAATAGAAAACTAGAAACTGAATTCTTAGCATTAGAAATGAAAGGAGCAGCATATCGAGAATATACTGATAGGTATAACGAACTTTCTAGATTAGTACCACATCTGGTAACCTCCTAAGCTAAGAACAGGAAGATATATTTGGGGATTAGTACCATAAATAAGAGGATTAGTTAAATCCGTAATGCCCAAAACCTTTCAGGATACAATAAGTCTGTAAGGAAGTCTAACGAATGAAATGATAAGAAATGGATCTTTAAGTAACCACAAAATAGGAGAGAAAATGAAATGGAATTAATGACAATCACACAGGAGGGAAATTTGGAGGAAACCCTCAGAAAAGATTAACCTGACCACCACAAAGGAATATCTTAGGAGTAGCGCGAGAAAAGAAACCACAGACGGAAGGCCAGACGTGGTGCAGTACCTGTCAATGATATCACCAGGGAAAATGTATGATAGTAATTTGTTATAATTGTAAAAAGAAGGGACATATATCCCGAGACTCTAAGAACCCCACCAACACTAAACCAGTCTGTTATCAGTGTGGAAATGAAAACCACTTTCGTAATGAATGTCCATAATTGAAAGGCAAGGCTCCAGTTAACCAAAACAATCCCCGTGGAAGAGCTTTCGTAATGCAAGCTGAAGAAGCTCGGCATGAACCAGAAGTAGTAATAGGTACGTTCCTTATCAACAATCACTATGCAACAGTATTATTTGATATTGGAGCAACTCGTAGTTTTATTTCAAATACATTTAGACCATCACTTAATCTAACCTCTGAGAAACTAAAGTACAAATACATGATAGAGTTAGCTGATGGTAAAATAATTGAAGGTTATGAAATCATTCCTAACTATACTTTAACCCTAGATGATATTGTTTTGATATAGATCTAATTCCTATTGAGCTAGGAGGTTTTGATATTATTGTGGGTATGGACTGGTTAAGTAAAAATCATGCTGAAATTATATGTGGTAAGAGGATGATAAAAATCCCCTTGATTAAAGAAAATAGAACTTTCTGTTTATATGGAGAAAAACCTACGGGTGCTATGAAAATAATTTCCTATAAGAAAGCACAAAATGTTTAAGAAATAAATGCTTAGCTTTCCTGGCCTATATAGTTGATACAAAACTAGATAAGATAAATCTAGAAAGTGCTCCTATTATCAATAAATATCGTGATGTTTTCCCTGATGAGTTACCTGGTTTGCCACCCACTCGTCAAGTATAATTTAAAATAGAATTAGTTCCAGGGATGGTCCCTATTGCTAAAGCACCATATCGTTTAGCACTAAAAGAAATGAAAGAACTAATAATCAATTACAGGAATTGTTAGATAAAGGATTTATACGTCCTAGTGTATCACCTTGGGGAGCACCAGTTCTATTTGTCAAAAAGAAAGATGGGACTTTTAAAATGTGTATTGATTATAGGGAACTCAATAAAGTCACCATAAAGAATAGGTATCCTCTCCCTAGGATTGATGATTTATTTGATCAGTTGCAAGGATCTAGTTATTTTTCCAAAATAGACTTAAGATCTGGATATCATCAGTTAAGAGTACAGGAGGAAGATATACTAAAGACCACATTTAGAACTAGGTATGGCCATTATGAATTTCCTGTAATGCTATTTGGATTAACCAATGCTCTAGTAGTATTTATGGATCTAATGAATAGAGTATGCAACCCCTATTTAGATAAAACCATTATGGTCTTCATAGATGACATCCTGATTTACTCAAAAAATAAGGAGGATCATGAACAACATTTAAGGTTAACTTTGGAATTACTAAGAAAGGAAAATTGTATGCAAAATTCTCTAAATGTGAATTTTGGAAAAGGGAAGTACAATTCCTAGGACACGTAGTTAATCAACATGGGATTCTAGTTGATCTAGCAAAGATTGAAGCATAAAGAAGTGGGAAAATCCAAAGACACCAATTGAAGTGAGACAATCCTAGGTTTAGCAGGATATTATAGGAGATTTATAGAAAATTTCTCAAGAATAGTTCAACCATTGACAGAATTGACCAGAAAGATAAGAAGTATGTATGGGGAGAAAGACAAAATGAGGCATTTGAACTCCTCAAGAATAAGTTATATAGTGCTCCTATTTTAGAATTGCCAGAAGGAACAGATAATTTTGTAGTATATTATCATGCATCACATCAAGGTTTTGGATGTGTTTTAATGCAAAAAGACAAGGTAATTGCATATGCATCTAGACAACTTAGGGGTAGTGAAAAGAACTATACTACACATGATCTGGAACTAGGAGCAGTAGTGTTTGCACTAAAAATTTGGAGACATTACTTGTATGGAACTAAGTGTGTAATTTATACGGATCATAAAGTTTACAACTTTGATCAAAAGATGTTGAATATGAGACAAGGAGATGGGTAGAGCTACTAAATGACTATGATTGTGAAATCAAGTATCACCCAGGAAAAGCAAACGTAGTAGCTGATGCCTTAAGTAGAAAAGAAAGGTCTAAGCCATTACGAGTGCGTGCCATAAGAATGGAATTACGTTCAGATTTGTTAAATCAAATTCGGGAGGCCCAACAAGAAGATATGTTGAAGTTAAAAGGACAATTAAAAGATTTGGAACAAGAAACAGATGGAATCCTGAAATTCAAAGGAAGAATTTGGGTGCCAAATAATAGCATGCTTAGAACAATTATCCTACAAGAAGCACATAAGTCAAGATATTCTATGCATCCAGGAAATAATAAAATGTACAAGGACTTGAAAAGCCAATACTGGTGGCCAGGCATGAAAGGTCAGTTGGAGAATTTGTAGAAAAGTGTGATATTTATTCAAGAGTAAAAGCTCAATATCAAAACCTTCAGGATATTTGCAACAACCAAAAATCCCAGAATGGAAATGGGACCATATTACTATGGACTTTGTAACCAAACTACCAAGAACCATAAATGGATACGACACAATTTGGGTTATAGTGGATAGATTAACTAAGTCAGCTCATTTCTTACCTATAAGAGAAGATTACAAGATAGAAAGACTAGTAAGGATTTACGTGAAAGAAATTGTGTCTAGACTTGGAATACCCGTATCAATCATATCAGACAGAGATAGTAGGTTTACTTCAAGATTCTGGTAAATATTACAAAAGGCCTTAGGAACCCAAGTAAATATGAGTACAGCTTATCATCCACAAACCGATAGACAAAGTGAAAGAACAATACAAACACTGGAAGATATGTTAATAGCTTGTGCTATAGATTTCGGAGGTAACTGGGATACCCACTTACAAATTTTCGTACAATAATAGTTATCACTCTAGTATTGGAATAGCGCCATTTAAAGCGTTGTATGGAACAAAGTGTAGATCACCCTTGTGTTAGAATGAAATAGGAGACAGTCAACTTACAGGTCCTGAAATGATACAAGAAACATCTGATAAGATCACTGAAATTAAAAATAAATTAAGAGCAACCCGTGATTGACAGAAAAGTTATGCCGATAAACGAAGAAAGCCGTTAGAAGTTCAAGTTGGAGACAAAGTTTATCTAAAGATATCACCCACAAAAGGATTTATCCGATATGGAAAGCGGAGTAAGTTAAACCCTAGGTATGTTGCCCCATTTAAAATCATTGATAGGATTGGTCCTGTAGCATATAAGTTAGAATTACCACAAGAGCTGAGTGAAGTACATAACACTTTTCACGTGTCCAACCTAAAGAAATGTCTAACAGACGAGACATTAAAAGTGCCAATTCAAGAAGTCAAGATAAATAGGAAACTTTATTTTATGGAAGAACCAATAGCTATCATAGACAAGGAAGTGAAGAGATTAAGAAGGAATAGAATTCCATAGTGAAAGTTAAATGGAATGCAAAAGGAGGACCAGAATTTACCTGGGAAAGAGAAGATGAAATCAAGAAAGAAATACCCCCACTTATTCGAAATTAGTAATCAGATAAGTTCTACTAAACTTTAGGAACTACTCTCCAAATGAATTTTGGGACAAAATTCTTTTAACAGGGGGAGAATGTGACAACTCTAAAAATTAAGGTTAGGCAAACTTAAGATTCTTACATGTATTAACCATTATCTGACTAACTCTTTATGATTTATGTAGATGTTTCATGTATATATATATGTGATGTGTATGCATGCTTACATGCATGAAAAATTATGTATGCATGGATCAAAAATTTACGTATGCATGTGGTCATACGTATAAGTTTATGTTACCAAACATTGTTTGATCAAAAATACTTCAACATTATAAGATCAAATGAACCATGTTACAACCCAACTAAACACAACAATACAATGAAACATCAAAGGTAATTTGGCATCAAAACAAAACTAAGCGAACCTTAAACGTCTAAACCTCAACATAAAGCTTCAAACTCGGTTCATTAACCACCCGATTAAAAACTTAAACCTTAGCAATCTTGAATTAATGATTTGGTGAGTCATCTACATCTTGAACCGCCACCTAGCACAACACCAAGCATCACCCCAAGCCTCCACTTAAGCCTAAGGTTCAACTAAGCATATCTAAGATCACCACCTCACTAACCTATACCTAGAGTTCATTGTTACTAATCCCACTACATGAGACTCTTGGTCGAAGGACAACCACATCCACATCCCTTCACCTCTCGGTTATTTCACAAGCACAACACCACATCCACTAAACCACTCCCCAAAACTCTCGGCACTTATATCTTCCGAAAGCACCAACACAACCATCACAACCTACACCTCTAAACACTCTCATCTATCTCTCGGTTACCATCAAACACCACACCAAGATCACCATAAACAACCACCATTAACCGTCACCTCTCAACCTCGATCACCATAACAAACCACGCACCATCATCATCTTCACCACCCTCTCGGTTTTCATATCAACTAACAACATCCAAGCTTCATAAAATCATCATCTTCCAAAGATTGTGTTGAAGGAATAATGAACATCAAGACCAAGCTTAGCAATCGGATTCATCAAGATTTAGAAGCTATCTTTAACTTCTTTTCATCCTATCCTTCTATCAAAATCAAGATTCTAATTCTTAATCATCCACTAACTAGGTATACAAGTTATATATGTGTTTAAACAAACATATATAATCAACCCTTATGACAAAAATATGAAAAAAATTCTCCATCTTGCTCTACAAATATTTTATCTTGATCTAAAAATAGTGAGAAAGTTTGAGAATCTGAAAATTATAATAAATTATGAAAACAAATAAAAAGATTATAAATAAAGCGTTGAGATTATATGTAATCTTGATAAAATAGATCTAATATTTAAATGACTGTGATCGTGGGAATAAACATTGAAAATTTATTAGAAAAATTATGAAATAACATTCTGTAAATTCTGGTAAAAATATAATAAGTAAAATAATTTATACAATTATTTAAGTTAATAAAAGGAAATTATTAATTGGAAGAACCAAATCCAATAAAAATATAGAAAAATTATATAATGATCCTTATGTGTTATAGAAGCTCCAGAATTAATTTCGTAATTTAATTCTTTTTATGACTAAGATTTGTAATTTTATATGGTCTGAAAAGGAAAAATCAAAGAAATATCCAAACAGTGAGATAAATTATGAAAATTCAAATAAATTATTATATTTTGAAATCCACAGGATTTATAAATTTAGTGATTTTTGGAGATATATAACCATTTTTTTGAATTTTGGAAGAATTAGAAAATTACAGTATTCTATAAAATTTTGGGAATTTATTAATAGCAGTAACTATTTTTAACAATTTATGCTAAATTTGTATTAATTTTAACAAAATTATCTGGAATTAATTAGAAGTTGAAATTTTTATGTGATTATTGATATTATCTAAAGATGTTATTAAACTTATGAAAATTTTGGGTAATCACAATTACTATCTTAAATCCTATGACTGAGGTACTGAAAATTTTAAAGAAAATTTTCTTTTCTAACTTATAATTGATTTTATAGGTTATCGCTGGAATCAAGGTGAGACTCATAACCACATTTTGTATCTATAAAGTTTTTGGGAAAAAAGCATACTGGTTTCACTAATGCATAAGATTTTGAGAATTTACTGTCAGTTATGTTAACAACCTTAATTCGGATGTGGAACCGTTGGATAATATAGGTAGCGCTACTTAGAAAATTATTTCCTGCACCAATAGGATGAGTGTTGTGATGCTATATTATCTGATTTTGTGATTTATATTCGACAGTTATGAATCACCTATGCTATAAGTAGGTTTGGTTGTTATTTTCCATCAGATTATGTATTTTGTTCAGAAATTAAACCTGTGATCTCACCAACTTTATGTTAACTATTTTGAGTATGCTTTTTCATGAAATCATCATGCCTAACAACATTATGTTCTCATTTGATGTATATAATGGCTAGGGTGAAATGGTGGGAAAAGTCTGTGTGAGTCAAACTGTTAATCTGTTCGATCTTAGCCTATCGGTGGACGCTCACTTCCATCGTATCTGAAGATGTAGCAGTTAGATTAATATGTTTTGTAATAGGGTTATATACCGAACCGATATTATAATATGTTATGTTTATGCCTATATGTGTTGTTTGTTAATATTTCTAATCAATGCGTTCTGAACAAGCTAGCCACATCCTAAACACTTCATGCTTCCGCCGGGATGTGGCACATAATATCTGTGCTTACCTCGATCCTACGTCTAGGAACGCTTCGGAGTTAGTTGGCATCATAGACTTCTTACGCCGATTGAGGATACATAGAGCTATTTCAACTCCATGCAAACTGTATAGATCCATACAGCAGGCATTCTGGGAGAATGTTGTTGTCGATCGCTCAGTCGAGCCGTACCGGATCCGAAGTTCTATCTTCGGTCTGGATATTGATATAGGGGAGGATGACATTAGGAGAGTCTTGGATTTGGGTGAGGATGGAAACTACCCAACAAGTTGCATCCCATGACTGTTAGGGGTTGCTTCTTGAGGATCAAGGACGTCGGCGACATCAATACCGGCGTGCTTAACAAGAGCAACATGTACCCACAGTTTAAGTACTTGGCACATGTGATCCTCAAGTCCATCGCGTCAAGAAGAGGAGGATTTGACGAGATGAGCGACCAAATCCAGAATGCATTCGTTGCACTGGTACTGAACCACCCATTCAGTTTTTCTAGATGTTCTTCAGGTACTAGAGGGAGAACATATAGGCGAAGGGGAAAGAGGTTTTTGCATGTACCCTAGGTTCCTACAGATGATCATAAATGAGAAGCTCCCCTCACTGCCCAAGAACTAGGATAATGAGGTAGTGTTAGCGGTGATGGATGACACCACCCTGGGAAGGATGAAGGTGTACCGGGGGAAGCAGGTGAAGCCCACGATCAGGAGGTTGTTTGGTCATCTGGCTAACATCGATTATGTCGCACCCACCAGAAAGAAGTGGCGCCATGATAACAGCGACTCCGATGTTGAGCCAGTCATGATCCTAGACGACGACGACGATGATGATGACCAAGGACATGGTCAAGGTAGTGGAGAGGAGGGCTCGAGCCAGACACGAGCCACATACACTTCTACTATTCCTCCACGACCTTAGCAGAGTGGTGCATCAGCACTTAGTGGATCTGAGCAAGCTGCTATCCACCAGGACTTTCTGATTGACGAAGACGAAGAGTTTGATGATGAGCCTCTCACCCGGAGAGTAGGTAGCAGGGTGGTTGCTACGGAGAAGGGAAAAGAGGTGGTTGGCGGACGCCAAGCTGGTTCTGAGGGTGGTGACACTGATGTCACTGATCCATTATACACACCCGACCAACCAATGAGCTCAAGGAGAGCCCTGATTGCCAGGATTCCAGGAGAAAACGAATGGCACAACCCTATGGCAAGAACGGCAAAAGGTAGAGATTCGTTCTGATCAGTTCTCCCACCACCACAACCACTTACACCACCACAGCTATAGCCACCACCACAGTCACTGTCACCACCACTACCATCCCAGCCACCACCACCATCCCAGCCACCACCACTACCATACCATCCACCACACATACATCCACATCCACCTCTCCCACTATGCCCAAAACAGTTCCACGACCAACCATTCCCGCTCCTACTCCCATCTATAACACATCCACCATTACACCTTCTACTCCCCAAGCGGGCATATCTTCCCAATTCCTACTTCCACAGAGCTCTACTCTACCCACCATTGGGTTAGAGGAACAGTTGGCCAGCCTAAACCGATTACTGCTGAAGCTGTTAGCAACCGATGATATGAGGGCCATCCAGCTAAACCACTGATGGCAGTTAATGCAGCACAGGGCAAGCAGATTGCCCAACTTACTAAGAAGAATGAAGCTCACGAGAGAGCTTTAGTTCGAGCTCATAGTGCCCTGCAAGCTCAAAACGTGCTAGTGCTTGCATCTGCTAAAAGGATTGATGAGTTGGAGAAACAGAATAAGAATATGATGTTAAGGCTGAAGGGTACGAAGAGTGAGCCTCTAACGATAAAGGGTGATGGAGACGATGATGGAGATGATGATGATAATGATTCGAGTGAAGATGAATCAGATGAAGACGGTGATGAGGAGGATGTCGGAGGAAGTGGGAAGGACAAGAGAGGTGATAATGATGAGGATGATGATCAGGCAGGTGATGCACTGCATCAGCCTCTACACCATCAACAAGGGAGATGCGCACCAAGAGAAACCAAGATCAAGGAGCCTTTTCCTCAGCTCCTCAAGCTGAAGAGACACATGATGAAGGAAAAAGTAATGCATAAATATTTATGTATTTAAAACTTTTTTACTTGAAATGTTTATTACATTAATATAATTTATGAAAATTTATGTTTAATGTCTTGATAAATTATTATGTATGCATTGTTGGTTGTGTAATCAAACAGATACAACTCAACAGACCGATGACTATGATATTGCTCCCCTTCAGCAAATCAAGACTCAACTCACAATGATTCTTGTTTGCAAGGGATAGTAAGACGGTCTGTGAGTTACACTCTAGAGGAGGGAGAAATCATCCACGACCTGACTGACGAGCAGCTCGCCAATATGTTCAGACTTAATCCTGATGAGCTTGTCAAAGATGATCTTGAGGTCGACGTTGTTAGTGACGAAGAGCTACAAGGTGTGGATGAGATTGAGATTGAAGATGTCATATCAGAATACTATCCAGAGTACATTGACCCTGAGGGTAATGTTATCCCCAACTTGGGTGAAACATTTGGCAGTGATACTTTTGGCACACTTGATGAGAAAGAGAAAGAGAAAGAAAAAGAGGAAGGTAAAGCCCAAGCCACAGATGCTCATGTTGATATAAAGAAGGCTGAATGGGCAGCTTGTTTGTCAGAGATGAAGGCACAACGTCAACCTACAAAGCCAAATGCCTACACCAAACTGTAGAAGGTTAAGAGACATTAGAAGGTGTCAGGCAAGATCATCAGTTGGGCCTATTTTGAAGATCTGGAGGTGTACGCTGTGAAGCGAGAGAATGGGATTGAGTACTTCAGATATTCACACGATCTGAACACTCTTCCTAGTTTTGAGCTAAACAGGTTGGCCTGTTTAGACCTTTTGTACGCCAACCTGAGGAAGATGTCGGGCTGGTTCAAGATGGCACTGAAGAGAGAATACCACACCAGATGGGTAATCTTCAGATCTCAACAACCTAAGAGGTTCGTTCATAAGACTGAAGTTGACCCTAACACTGGAAAGCCTAAGGTAGTGCTGAAGTGGGTCCCCCACATACAATGTCTAAGATCCTATTATGGGAGATGCCTCGGACTTCACTCCACACTTCAAATGGTGGTATTACGACTGGAGGACGGGGGAAGCGGTCATAGTGTTGAACAGAGAGGGTAAATAGAGACTATCAGGGTATTTGACCCAATGTGGTTCACTAACTTGTCTGCTGATGATGTATATATATTGTACAAGTGGCCACTGTTCTATAACACGCAGGATATTGTACAAGCTCTCCAATTCCAACATGTGATAGGACTCTGCTGTGCATTCAAGATACACGCAGGAGTCACAAAAGAGGAGAAGTACAAGAAATTCCAAGAATATGTGAAGAGTGTTAGACAATAGGATAAACTAGGTCCAAGGGGGAGTTTGTTGATATATTGTTCCTAGTTTATGTTCTTTAATATAAATGTCTTTCATTTCTTATACATATGTAATGAAAATGTTGAATGAAATATGATATGCATTTGATGTTTAATTGTCTTTATTTATATCATATTCTTATTGGTATTGGTATTACTCATATGTATGACAATTATATATAGGTTTGAGGTTGTTGAACATAGTTTTTGAGTCAATAATGATTCAGAAATGTGTTCAACTTAGTCATGTGGTTATTCATGCTAATGGACCATACTTATGGCCATACGCACGAATGAACCATACTTATGGACTAGTCGCATGACTGAACTAGGAGACTAGATCAGTCGTACGACTGAGACATAAGATTGACTCAGTCGCACGACTGAACCTTCAGTCGTGCGTATGAGTCAGACGCATGAGTCAGTCGCACGACTGAACCATGCTAATGGTTCAGTCGTACGAATGGATACTGAAAACCTATAAATACCACATAATTCGTGGAAAAACATAACACTTCGAATACTATCATACCCTAGCCGTCCAGAGCGTCCCAAGTCGTCCATCCAAGTTCATAGTTCGTTACTGATCGATTCCAACTCGTTCTTAACGTTTGTTTAATCGTTAGATCGACCAGGTTGTTCGTTCTCACTGATTGGATCGCTAATCAAATAGAATTCCACGCTATTTGATCTAGTCTCACACAGAATACGTTAGTACTCCGTACGAAAACGGTCCTAACATGATATTAAAGAAAAATCTCTCCTATATCGATAGATTTACGTACCTTAAATGTTTAATTAGATCTATTGTGAAAGATTTGTGTGGTCTTGCTGTTGTTCTTGACATGTGTTAACCACACAAGAAGTGATGATGATGGTGATGGTGGTTGATACTTCAAAGAACCAAAAGAAGAACTACGTGGTGGAGCACCATGTTAGTCGGTATCGATGAAGTCGATAGTGGTAGGCGGCGACGATACATAGTTTCAATCGACGACATCTACGGGTTTGTAATCTTTAATAATTGATGGTGGCTGGTGCTGGAAGTCGATGACGAGGCACTTCAAATGGTGGTTCTTCATGGGGCAGCAGGTATAATCTTCAAAATTTTTTACATGGATCAATATATGATGATTTGATATAACAAGTTCAAATTGAGAATGATAAAATGAAGGGATTTAGTCAAATATAATTAAAAATACTATAATTATGTTAATTGTAAGATTACAAAAATATCTTTTTTTAATAAAATAATAACATATATATTAAAATTTTATAACGGGTTGAAAAATATTTTGATGGTTTTCAATTATAAAGGTAGTTTTCATTTGATCCCTGCTATATATAAATAATATATATAAATAAATAATATATATATATATATATCTATATATATAATATATATATATATATAGATATATATATATATATATTTGTGTATGTAAAACTGGATTTTATAACCCAAACTATTGATAATTGACCAATATGAATCCTAACTAATAATTTGACCGGTATTAATATTAACTTTTAATGTTATTACTAATAACAGCCTCAATTTAACTATTTGTTAAATGATATATCAAGTGAATCGTAATATAACATGTGATATGGATTGGTTCAAATGCAAACCAATAAAATTAAGAACATTATTAAACTAAATCTGAGCCCTTGTTTGTTAAATATCCACCTTCCACCTTCCACCTTCCACCCCCCGCCCCCCGCCCCCCCCCCCCCCGCCCCCGCCCCCCGCCCCCGCCGCCCGCCGCCCGCGCCCCCCCCCCCCCACCCCCGCCCCCCGCCCCCTGCCCCCCGCCCTCCACATCCACGTTCCAACCTCCAACCTCACACCTCCACCCTCCACCCTCCACCCTCCACCCTCCACCCTCCACCCTCCACCCTCCACCCTCCACCCTCCACCCTCCACCCTCCACCCTCCACCCTCCACCCTCCACCCTCCACCCTCCACCCTCCACCCTCCACCCTCCACCCTCCACCTCCACCCTCCACCCTCCACCCTCCCCCTCCACCCTCCACCCTCCACCCTCCACCCTCCACCCTCCACCCTCCACCCTCCACCCTCCACCCTCCACCCTCCACCCTCCACCCTCCACCCTCCACCCTCCACCCTCCACCCTCCACCTCCACGCTCCACGCTCCACGCTCCACGCTCCACGCTCCACGCTCCACGCTCCACGCTCCACGCTCCACGCTCCACCCTCCACGCTCCACCCTCCACCCTCCACCCTCCACCCTCCACCCTCCACCCTCCACCCTCCACCCTCCACCCTGCACCCTCCACCCTCCACCCTCCACCCTCCACCCTCCACCCTCCACCCTCCACCCTCCACCCTCCACCCTCCACCCTCCACCCTCCACCCTCCACCCTCCACCCTCCACCCTCCACCCTCCACCCCCACCACCCTCCACCATCCACCATCCCCATCCACCATCCACCATCCACCATCCACCATCCACCATCCACCATCCACCATCCCCCCCCCCCCCCCACCCCCATCCCCCCACCCCCCCCCCCCCCACCCCCACCCCCACCCACACCCCCCCACCCCACCCCCCCCCCCCCCCCACCCCCACCCCCCACCCCCCACCCCACCCCCCACCCCCCACCCCCCACCCCCACCCCCCACCCCCACACCCCCCCCCCCCCCCCCACCCCCACACCCCCCACCCCCTACCCCCCACCCCCACCCCCACCCCCCACCCCCCCCCCACCCCCCACCCCCACCCCCCACCCCCCACCCTCCACCCCCCCACCCCCCACCTCCACGTCCCACGCTCCACGTGCCACGCTCCACGTGCCACGCTCCACGTCCCACGCTCCACGTCCCACGCTCCACGTCCCACGCTCCACCCCCCACGTTCCACCCCCCACCCTCCACCCCACCCACCCCCACCCCCACCCTCCACCCCCACCCTCCACCCCCCACCCTCCACCCCCCCCCCACCCCCCCACCCCCACCCCCCACCTCCACGTCCCACGCTCAACGTGCCACGCTCCACGTGCCACGCTCCACGTCCCACGCTCCACGTCCCACGCTCCACGTCCCACGCTCCCACCCTCCACGCTCCACCCCCACCCTCCACCCCCACCCTCCACCCCACACCCCCCACCCACACCCCCCACCCCCACCCCCCACCCCCACCCCCCACCCCCCACCCCCCGCACCCCCCACCCCCCCGCACCCCCCCCCCGCACCCCCCACCCCGCACCCCGCACCCACACCCCCGCACCCCGCACCCCCCGCACCCCCACCCCACCCCACCCCCCACCCCCACCCCCCACCCCCAACCCCCAACCCCCAACCCCCAACCCCCAACATCCAACCCACCTTCCACCTTCCACCTTCCACCTTCCAACTTCCACCTTCCAACTTCCACCTTCCAACTTCCACCTTCCAACTTCCACCTTCCACCTTCCACCTTCCACCTCCACCTTCCACCTTCCACCTTCCACCTTCCACCTTCCCCCCCCACCTTCCCCCTTCCGCCTTCCCCTTCCGCCTTCCGCCTTCCCCCTTCCCCCTTCCGCCTTCACCTTCCACCTTCCACCTTCCACCTTCCACCTTCCACCTTCCACCTTCCACCTTCCACCTTCCACCTTCCACCTTCCACCTTCCACCTTCCACCTTCCACCTTCCACCTTCCACCTTCCACCTTCCACCTTCCACCTTCCACCTTCCACCTCCACCTCCACCTTCCACCTTCCACCTCCACCTTCCACCACCTTCCACCTTCCACCTTCCACCTCCACCTTCCACCATCCACCTCCACCATCCACCTTCCACCATCCCACCCATCCACCTTCCACCATCCACCTCCACCATCCACCATCTTCTACCATCCACCATCTTCCACCATCCACCATCCACCATCCACCATCGTTACCATCCACCATCCACCATCGTCCACCTTCCAACATCCACCATCTTCCATCTTCCACCATCCACCATCCACCATCTTACATCTTCCACCATCTTCCATCTTCCATCTTCCACCATCTTCCATCTTCCATCTTCCACCATCTTCCGTCTTCCATCTTCAACCATCTTGCATCTTCCACCATCTTCCATCTTCCATCTTTCACCATCTTCCATCTTCCATCTTCCACCATCTTCCATCTTCCATCTTCCACCATCTTCCATCTTTCATCTTCCACCATCTTCCATCTTCCATCTTCCACTATCTTCCATCTTCCATCTTCCGCCATCTTCCATCTTCCATCTTCGACCATCTTCCATCTTCCATCTTCCACCATCTTCCATCTTCCATCTTCCACCATCTTCCATCTCCCATCTTCCATCATCTTCCATCTTCCATCTTCTATCTTCTATCTTCTATACCTGATAAATAAGTAACTATTGTGCCACGTATCGAAGTTCCGTGATCCCATATTGCATCATGATAAGTTTCACAAGTATAGAATTAGTCAACTTAATGCTACTAAATTAATTAAAACCATTCAAGTTATTTAATGACATTATTATAGTTATATTAATTCATTCAAACCATTCAAATAGAGTGGTATTTATTAATTCAAACAACAACTTATGTTAAAGTCTTCAGCTATAATAATTTTATCCGTACACAAATAAATCTTTCATAATACAAATACAAATAGAACATCAAATGTTGATATTAAACGTTAGGAACGAACGTGAATGACTCAATCGCACTTCCATATGGGAGAACTGCTGCCTCTAAATGTAAATTGTATTACTTGGAAAATGATTAGAAATAGGTTCCCTTCTCTTGAAAACTTTCAGCTAACGGTGTTTCGGTGACTTCTACATCTTTCCCTTTTACGATTCGATTGAATAGGAAGTTGTCTACTTCTTTCTTGACCATAGGTTCTCGACTACATCCGGAGATGGTTTTGCTCTTGGAGTGACATCTCTTCATCTACCCTCATATTAGTCGTCGTGCTAATGACATTATTAATATAATTAAGTCAAAGAAAAGAAACAAACCAAAGATGACACTTATTTATTCAATTGTTTGGATTATTTGGAAGCTTGGCAAATCTTTGCTTTTAAGAGACTCAATCTCCCTTAACGAAACGGATAATATTATGCTTCTTTATGATAATCTGATTAATCTCTATATATGATAAATGAAAAAGGTTGAGTCACGTCGAGATTTTAAGCCACTTATGCCACTTGTCACCATATTAGACTACTATTGCCACTTGTCACTCTAATATTCATCCTTAATAAAACACGCGGATCCTCCTTTTGCCTAGATCATTTTTTACCGACAAACACAACAATTTGCCAAACCTAATCAAACTCTCATTCTCTATGTAAATTGTTTCGTGCTGTCGTCGCTGATCACTACCACCTACCACTATCGTCTCCTTTTTCCTTCATCCACCAAACAGATATTTCTCCACAGGTATGTATGAATATGTTTTGAAGCTATCTCTTTTGATTACTAGTGAAAATACCCGCGCGTTGCAGCGGGTGCAGCTGGTTTAGAAATCAAATAAAAATAAAGTTGAATTAAAATAGTTGATTTAATCTGAATTGTCAGTGTTCTTATGGAGTCGCACTTCTTATTTTCACACCTTCAAGTTATGTAAGGCATATGTTGACTTTTTCAAGTCATGTGTAGTCTAATCGGCTAATTTACAAAAGATAAAATAAAAAACAAGAGTCAAGATCAAATTAAACGTATGTTCGCATAAAATATAGACATTTTGCACCAAACTCCTTAACAATGAGCCTTGAAAATTCATTTAAAAGTTCAGCAACCTGAGATCATCCAACAGTGTTGCTTTCCTGAGTTGAATTTATGCAGCAACCAGTTACGGGTCGAACAACTTTTCATTCAAGACATATTGGTTATATATACACAAAATATCAACCTTGCTGACGCGTGTCTAGATATAAAATTTTAAAAAGTCATAGTCTATTGTTTTAAAATAAAGCACTTTTTCCTTGTTAACTCTATATATAGTTTAATCTATATCAGCTTCTGCATCAGTTCCTTCAAAACTTCATGTTGCATTTTTTTTTCCTGTCAAGTAATTCATCTATTGATCTGCACATCTGTGCATTTTTGTTCACCTGGAATATAAACCCATTAGACAGTTACTTAATAATGTATAACATGATGTTTAGGAAGTTTTTGGTTAATCAAACTAAAGGGAAAAAAAGGCAAACAAGCTTTAACTGTGTTATGTCATCACCATATTCTTACTTTTTATGTTCTGCTATATGCTTTTCATTAAAAAAGATGTGGTACTTTCTTTTCTTTGATAATCTCTTGAAATTTACCTATTTGGACATGAACAATCATTATAAGATACTAAGATCAGTTCTGGGCCACAAGCTTTCTTGACAGTGCTACTTGCTAAGTAAATATAAAGCAAATGTACACATCAATTAAAGGGGTTGCTTGTATTTAGCCAAATTTGTGCAAACTGTCAAATTTTCAAAGGCATAAACTTTCATAATTCTGAAAAAAAGTGGAACTTTTGATCTTTGAATTTCACTATGACAACATTTTACCATATAAACTATAATTGGAATACTTCCTGAATATAAAGCTAGAACAATCTTGAGATTAGAAAAAATAGAATGATACATATCTATCACCAAATTTACAACTAAATAATTCTACAATCAAAGAAATAATGAGGATTAGATTTGTTGAGTACCTGAGAAGACAAATCAGCAACAGGTAATTCAGTAGCTACACTTTACGTTCAGTATACAGAACATACTTTTTTAGCGCATATGAATGTTGAAAAAACATACAAAGCTGAAAGTAAAGTTCACAAATCGTACGGACAAATCTATGAATCATATCCATTTGAAGGAAGCAGGTTCATTAAACAACAAACAACATACAAAAGGCAAACGAAAGGAAAATATTAAATTCCTACCTGTAGAACTACAAAGTTCTCTTACTCTTAAACTTGCATTGTTATGCAGGTATGTTAACATATAATCAGCAAAATAAAGATTGCAGCACTAAATTTGTTTATGCTAACAGGTTAAGAGAAGATCAATACTCTATTTATATCATTCACGTTATCTTCCGTTCCAAAAGCGTCTCAAGGAGAGTATATAAAAGAAAAAATAACACAGGTTGCGAATCAAGGTATTTTTAATACTGCCTCTCATTGTCACAATTGGATTTCAATTTGAGATGTTACTTGTTGCTTTAAAACATTGTACCAAATTTGCATATACGAACCAACCATTTGCACCCATATTCTTCAAAATTATGGTATATGGTGATGGTCGAAGAAACCCGAGTTACACCAATCTTGTGAATGCTGTTGCTAAGAATGTTAGTTCTTGTTTGACTTTTTCTATGGCAAACAGTTGAAAGCAGAGTTTATATGAAATCTTTCTTGTTTTGAGAATAACTGCAATTATTTAGTTAGATTAGAACTTATAATAATCTATTAACAGTTGAAAACAAGCTTCATAGATTTGTGATAAGAATGTGTTGAATTTTTTGTTTGAAAAGCATAACATTGGACTTATGTAAGTGAAAGATGTACCTGGTACTCCTAATAGAATCTAGACATATAGTGACTACAAACTACTTGTGGAAACCTACATATACATGGAAGATGTATTCATAACACCCAAATCCACCAAATTTTTGAATGACCATTACATACAAACACAAATCGCCATAACATCCAATGTCAAACAACAAGGACAAAAACTAAACATAACAGTCAATTTCAGATTACAGCAAAGACACATCACAATAACAATCGACCTAAATTCAGAAAATAGCAAAGCAATTGAAATAGACAAAACGTAGGACGCTTTACCTTAGAAAACAGAATCTCGATCATTAAATCAACAAAATTCGTGTTTCCCCTGATTGACAATGGCAAACCACAATCAGAGCCGATCACACCATTACCAGTAAATCATATGAAAAAGAGTCAAAATCAAGAAATCACACCACTACCAGCAAATCATATAAAAAAGAGTCGAAATCAAGAAATTGAATCAAGACAAAGAAACGTAAGACGAAGATCGAAACAAACGTAAGAGTGAATCGAAATGTCACCTTGAAATCGGTAGTAATGGTCGGCCGCCGGTGAACTCCATTTGGATTGGTGTACATATAGATGAGGGTACCGAGAAAGCGTCGTTGTTTCTTGCATTGAAGACCCAATGGTGAATGCCATTGAATTCAGAACAGAGGAAAAGCCGGATGTCTCCCCACTGGGAGTAATGGGACCGATGGTGAATAACTAAAGAGGCTCCGATGGTGAACGACCAAAGTGGCTTTAAGGGGCAGGGGCAAGTCAAAATCAATTACTACCACATTCAATGGTGGCACCTCAATGAAGTGTAACGGACGCCGGTGAAGACCAGAAGAGACAGAGGGTGAGGGAGATGTGAGGGAGGCGGAGGGTGAACGGGGTATGGAAAGGGGAAGGATGTGAATTTCCAATTGTGCCCTAGGTTTATGTATGTATTATATTGGTAGTATAGATAAGAGATCTGTTGCTCTGATTTCATGCATACCGAATGGATATGTGGAACTATAATATGATAATCTTTTGATAATCTTATCTTTTTTGAGAGATTCAGTCAATTCCTGCTTTCCTCTACATTCAAGCCACCAAAGATTATGCTAGATCAAATATAAATTCAATTTTATATTGTCTTTATTAGAACCCTCAAACCCTAATCACTAAACACGAAAAACCTCCCTCATCTTTCTTGCCCTTGACTTTCATTTTCTGCGGCTTTCATGTTTTCGACGATGATAACCTCTCTCTGGATCTCTGAAGCAATGCTCAAACACTGTAAGTAATGCGATTAGGGGTGCACCGTAAAACTAAGCATATCGGGGGTGTTTACAAATGGTGATTTTATAGTCAAAATCAACTCTAATAAATAGTGTTTCTAAAGATAAGAATCGTAACAATGGTTTATCAGCATTACATTCTGAAATTTATAGCAAGTAGTTGATGTCGCATTATTTTTTGTTTTACGGATTAGTTATTTTATTTAATTTTCTCACAGATTTTCATTGTCTGAAAGTTGGTTTTTAGTTTAGGTGTTTAAAATCGTAAGATTCTTTTAGTAAGATATTCTAAATGTTCGATGGAATGGCTTCTAGACTTCTGGAGTGTTTGATGGAATCACTACTTTAAACTTGCAAGATTCAATATTTTGTGACTATTAAAAATATGATTGTCTATGCTATTAAAGCCAAGAGATTGTATAAGCAGTTGAATGCATAATCTATTAGATAGTTGCTATCTTCTATATACTTCTTAGCATATCACATTAAAGGGTGTTTAATTAGATGTCTTTTAAAAGTTTTCATAGACATCCAGTGGTTAGAATATGTTAGGCTGTGTTTGATATGCTTCTGACCGGGCTGACCCTGACCCGGCTGACTCGGTCAGCCCGGTCAGCCCGTTTGGAACGATGAATCGAGCCATCAGACCGAGTCAGGGTGTCTGATCCGGACCTTGAAATCAAAGAAGCTGACCGGGCTGACCCTCCCCCTTCACCCCTGCGCGATCGATCGGCACCTCCCCCCCTCCCCCTGCGCGATCGATCGGCACCTCCCCCTCCCCCTGCGCTCTCGATCGATCGACACCTCCCCAACCCCTGCGCGATCCCTAATCGAGCTACAGCCCTAATCGAACGACTCCCTTACCTGCGGTAATCGATCAGCCACCTCCCCTCCCCATGAGCTCTCGGTCGGCTTCATCCCCTCCTCCCGGCGCTCTCGATCGGCGATTTCATGGTGGTTGTGGTTGTGTGTGTGTGAGTGAGTCTGTGTTTGTGTTTGTGTGGGTGTGTGAGTCTGTGTTTGTGTGTGTGTGTGTGGGGAAGAAGCTTCTAAATATGTGTGTATGTGGTTGTGTGTGTGTGTGTTAATAATAACAATAATAATAATAATAATAATAATAATAATAATAATAATAATAATAATAATAATAATAATATATAATAATAATAATAACAGAGAAATTTAACAGAGAAATTTAACAGAAGTGTATATAGTGGTTATTTTATTCATTCAGCAGAGTCAGTCAGATACATAATCAAACAGGCAAGTTTCAGTCAGATGCAGACTCAGTCAGAACTTCTTACCGGGTCAGCTTCTGACCCAGTCAGATCTTACTCAGTCAGCGCAATCAAACAGCCCCTTAATCAAACGGTTAGATGATAAGTTTCAAAAGGCAAATCCAAACATCCACTTTGGACTTTTTTTGAGATTTGGATTAGGTTAAAATTGGCTTATTGTTTCACTATCTTACAATTATTGGATATGCTATATATTACCTTGGAGTAATATTAACTTTGTAAAAAATGTATTTAGATAGATTAAATAATTTTGCGGCCTATATGGGGTGCGCGCTTTATCTAAGATACAAACAAACAAACAAACAAACATACCCAGTGTATCCCGCTGGAGAGCAGGGTCTGGGAGGGGTATATGGTGGCATGTCTTTCCTCTATCTAGAAAGATAGAGAGACCGCTTCCGAAGAGACCCCCGACTCGTTAACAAAGTCAACAAAGTCAACAAAGTCAACAACAATAACAATCATAATACAAAGCATACACGCTTTATCTAAGATGTTAACTTTAAATTGTAAGATTAATTATCTTAATATCAGTTGTTTTTTAAGATTATAACAAATGTGAATTCGTAGAATTTGGATAGACAAGTTAGGGTTAAAAGCTAATGGTCGTTTTTGATGGTTTATGTTTTCCATAAAAAAATGCCAATTCATAGAATTTGATGTTATGCATCTAATCTTTCAAGTTTGCAAACACTGGATCTTTGATCATAAACCAGGAAAACGACCATTAGCTTTGAGTACAGATGTTATGGAAACCTACTACTCATGTCATTAAGGAAACAATAAGCTACTGTTCGTTTGTTATTGGTTTTCTATTTTGTTTTCCCTAATAAGGTTTCATGTTATAAAGAGAAAAATAGAACTGTGAGCATACTACATTACATACAACCTCTAGCATTTGTCACCTACTCAAGAAGCTTGTGCAGATCAATAATAATTTTGGTCCCAAATGGTATCCTATCTTCTCAATATTTAGCTCGGTATTATATTATTCTGATCATAAACCAGAGCATTATGTAGAATGTTGAAACGAATTTTGATTTGCCTTGAGACCAGATGTGAAGAATGGTTTGGGATGACTATTTTAGTTCAATTTGTTATAAAACACATTGAGTGATTAGCGACCCATCTAAAATAAAGCATAATCCATATTAAGTTACTGATCGATTCATGCGTAAAAAGGTCCTAAATTGACGTCTCTACGTACATTATCTTTTTTTAATGGGCATTTATATTATTTGCTTTTAAATTGTTCTTGGTATCTATGAATTTATCCGAATCTATCTTAACAGATGGCAATGATTGAAGGTTCAAATGCTAAGGGATGTCAGTTGGTCGTGCAGTGGATTTAATCGTATTAAAAGGGTATGATGAGCTTATAAATTAATTTTTATTACTCATAGGTTAAATGTGTTGTATTTTTATATTAATAAAAAGCTAATTTAGTTTATAATGCAAATAAATATGTTTATGACATATTATAAGGTTAAGTGGGTTGTGTGTTTTTACATTAACTTATTCTTTAGCATATTTATATAATCCTCACATGTTGTATATTAGATTGTTATGAATAATAACTCTTAGTTTTTAATTATTATTATTTATTTAATCTTTTCATACGTATAACACAAGAGAAGTTAGCTAGTTGTTAGACATATGTTCAAATAAAAAGAATACTAAAACTACAAATTGTAAGAAGTAATCTTATGCATCAATATACTTACTCAATGGTTTATCAAATTGTAGGAAAAAGTTTGTTAGATAGTTATTTTAAAGATACCATTTTTGTTGACTTTTTGCAAGTTCTTCTATTTTTTTAAATATTTATAATTTTTATATACGGAAATATTTTTTTATAAAAATTACATCATAAAAACGAGTGTTTTTTAATCTTTATAACAAGTATAGTATTGTTATATGAAAAATATTTTTTTTACGTTTTTAAGTTAATTGTATCTTTTTAATCTACTCACCACCGCCTAGCCCCACCTTCGCCTACCCGACATCTACCCACAGCCGACCACCCCTCCACCGCCTACCCGAACACCTCCGCTAGCATCCACCGCCCTCACACTGCCTCACCGCCCTACCCGCACCAGCCACCCCCATCCCATCGCACCCACCTACCTCAACCATCACAGTCACAAGCAACGCCCAATCCCATCGCCCCTCCCCCACAGCAGCAGCCTCCACAAACTGGTCATCGGGGCCTAATCGAAGAACCTTAACCTGGGTGTATTTTTGGTGAGATCTTTTCATCTCTGCTTCCCATATTTGCTTTTAGTCTTGTTTATTTTTATCTGCTCGTTTAGACTGTTTGGCTGGGTTAGGGGTACCAGCATCTGCTTTTAACAGGGAGAGTCATCCCCTATTTCTGTGTGAATTCTGTTTGCTTGTGATTTGTTGTTTTTCTGTGTTGTCCGTGTTTTTTATTTCTTGGTGGTTTTAGTAGACTCTGACTGGTATAATAGATAGTAGGAGCCATTATGCTGCCCCGAGATCATGTTCGGTGAGGAAAGGTGCGAAGACAGGGAATAAGGTTTGTAGATTAAGAGTGGCATCGTGGAATGTAGGAACCTTAACTAGTAAGTTACTAGAGTTAATTGATGTGCTGAAGAAACGTAGGGTCCACATAGCATGCCTGCAGAAGACTAGATGGCGAGGTGGGAGAGCAAAAGAGTGCAATAGTTATAAACTATGGTATTCACGGTCTGATGGAGCTAAAAACGGAGTAGGTTTTCTAGTTGCTAAGGAACACCAAGATAATGTAGTGGAGGTGAGAAGATACAATGATAGAATTATGTTGTTAAGAATAGTAATAGGAGATGAGGTAGTGACGGTAGTTAGTACGTATGCACCACATGTTGGACTATGGGAGACGGAAAGAAAAACGTTCTGGGAGAGTTTAGACCACGTTATAGCTGACATACCTAGAGAAGAAAAGTTATACAAAGGAGGAGATTTTAATGGACATATCGGAAGGGATAATGAGCATTTTCAACTGGTGCATGGAGGATACGGGTATGGTCTTAGGAATGACGGCGGTAGGGAGCTTCTTGAATTTGCAGTAGCGCATGACTTAGGCATCATAAATTCGTTCTTTAAGAAAAGAGACTCACATCTAATCACGTTTAGCAGCGGCGGGAGACACACGCAGATAGATTATTTATTGACGAGGAGAGAAGATCATAGCTCGTGGAAAGACTGTAAAGCAATCCCGGGAGAGACGGTTGTGACGCAACACCATATGTTGGTGGCGGATATACGCGTCAAGAGGCCAATTGCCCAACGGAACAGGAGAATTACACCCAAGATCATATGGGGTCAGCTCAAAGACGAAAAGATTACCATTTTTAGAGATAAAGTCATACCAATGAACAAAACTGGGCCACAGGAAGACGCAAACCAAAAGTGGGAGGTTATGGCAACTAGACTCATACAAGCAGCTAAAGAAACGCTTGGAGTTACAACAAAAAGGACAGTTGGTCATCAGGAATCATGGTGGTGGAACGAAATTGTACAGGAGAAGATACGTATCAAACAACAAAGTTTTAGAGAGCTTATACGATGTAACAGTGAGGAAGAACACGCAGCGCTAAAACAAAAGTACAAGGAGGCTAAGAGACAAGCGAAAAAATCGGTGTCAGAGGCAAAGAACACGCCATATGAAATGATGTATAAGCGATTAGAGACAAAAGAAGGAGAGCATGACATGTTTAAGATAGCCAAGGCAAGAGAAAGAAGAAGACAGGACCTAAGAATGGTCAAGTTCATAAAGGCTGCGGATGGAAAGGTTTTGGTGAACGAGAAAGATATCAAGGTGCGATGGAAAACTTACTTCGATAACCTATTTAACATAAGGAATCCAAATCAACAAACTGAGATAGATAGAACAACCCAAACAACGCAACAAAACCAATGCTATTGTAGAAGCATCACAGTTGACGAAGTTAAAAGAGCTATGAAGAAAATGGGAAGGGCTAAAGCGGTGGGGCCAGACAACATACCGATTGAGGTGTGGAAATGCCTGGGTGATGAGGGTCTCCAATGGCTAACAGATCTATTTAACACTATCTTTAAGACAGGGAAGATGCCAGACCAGTGGAGAACCAGTGTCATAGTCCCCATATATAAGAAAAAAGGAGATATCCAAGGATGCGAAAACTACAGGGGAATAAAGCTACTGAGTCACACGATGAAACTATAGGAAAGAGTTATTGACACGAGAATTAGACGGGAAACCCAGATAGCAATAAACCAATTTGGATTTATGCCAGGACGCTCTACAACAGAAGCCATACACGTCATAAGACGGATAATGGAGAAATATAGAGAAAAGAAAGGGACCTCCATATGGTATTCATCGACCTAGAAAAGGCCTATGACAGTGTACCGAGACAACTAATTTGGGAAAGTCTACGACATAGAGGGGTACCAGAGAGGTATATCAAATTAATTAAGGATATGTATGACGGGGCAAAACATGTGTGCGAGCACCGGTAGGAGACACAGACTCATTCTCAGTGGAAGTGGGACTCCACCAAGGATCGGCATTGAGCCCATTTCTCTTCGCACTAGTGTTGGATGAGATGACTAAGTCAATACAACAGTCAGTCCCGTGGTGCATGCTCTTCGCGGATGATATTGTCTTAATATCAGAATCTAAAATGATGCTTAACGACAAGCTAGAGCAATGGAGAGCAGCGCTAGAGAGTAGAGGATTAACGATAAGTCGCTCTAAGACGGAATACATGCATTGTAACTTTGGTGGAGACGACGAAGAGGACACCCAAATTAGTATCCAGGGCATGCCGGTCCCACGGACATCTAGGTTCAAATACCTGGGCTCGTACCTGCAGGAGGACGGAGAGATACACAGTGATGTAGCTCACCGTGTCCAAGCAGGATGGTGCAAGTGGAGAGCAGCATCAGGGATCCTATGTGATAAGAGGTTTCCAGCAAAACTTAAGGGAAAACTATACAGAGTGGCGGTACGCCCAGCTATGCTATATGGAACAGACTGCTGGGCCATAAAGAAATCGCACGAGAAACAAATAGAGGTTGCGGAAATACGAATGCTAAGGTGGATGTATGGCCATACAAGACTGGATCGGATAAGAAACGAAGTGTTTCGATAGAAGTTAGAAGTGGCTTCTATTGCAGATAAAATACGAGAGGGAAGATTAAGATGGTATTGACATGTCAAGAGGAGACCAATGGCAGCACCGGTCAAAGCAGTAGAGAACATCATCATAGAGGGTAGGAAGAGTAGAGGACGACCTAGGTTGACTTGGGAAGAGAGAATTAGACGAGATATGGAACACTTGCACCTTTCTGAGCACATGATCAAGGATAGGAGTGAGTGGAGACGTAGAATTAAAATTAGGGACTTTTAGTGGTTTCTGTAGCTAGGAAAGGACTTTGTTTACTTGTTACGGGACCTGATGTGTATGTAGTACGCTTGGACCTTTTTAGGGGAAACTTGTTGCTTTCCTGATGCATGCTTGTTCATTTTATACTAACTTTTGGTGATATTTTAATGTTTGTTGTATGATGTGTGCTGTACCATATACCATATATCATATATCGTACGTTTGAATATATGCTGATTCGCTAGCGTTATAGCTTTTGTATCGAGCCAGGGGTTTCTTTGGAAGCGGTCTCTCTACCTATCTGGATATAGGAAAGACTTGCCACCATTTATCCCTCCCAGACCCTGCTCTTGAGTGAGATATACTGGGTTTGTTTGTTTGTTTGTTTGTTTGTTAATTATTTTGTTTTTCTCAATACGATTGTGTTGTTTTAAAACGAGAAATTTTGAAAAACATATAATTGTGGAATACATTGTTATGTATATTTAGTATGCAAAACATAATAATGAATTAACAACTAATTATTCTAATTCACTAAAAACAATAAGAAAATAACACAATGTCTCAATGTGTTTTTTGATAGTCATTTTGTTATCCTAAAAACTATGAATTTTAAAAAATACATTGTTTAAATAACATTATTGTATACTTATGCTTGTAAAACACAATGATTAAAAATAACAAGTATATATAATATACAAAAAACAATGACAAAGATAACACAATATTATTTTCAACACTATAAGTTTTAGAAAATACATTGGTAAAGATATATCATTGTGTATTTCTAATTGTAAATACAATAATAGGTAACAAATCTATATAATCTGTAGAAACAGTAACAAAAATAATACAAAATAATCTAAAATGTAAAACACAGTAATGAATACATAAAACAAATTATATAAAATATAGGACACAATTAATTGATTATTTGACACAATTAACTAACGTATTTGATAAAATAAACAAAATGCTCTCATTTTTAAAATGATAGAAGTACAGGCGCCAATCCATAATTCTTATTAGACTTTTTAGATTAAATCTTATTTTTTAGTATAAGTCTACCCTAATTATTAATCAAATATTTGTAATTTTTCTTGATAGAATTGTTGTTGTTCTCTACCATTTTTCTATAACTTGTAACTCATGTATATATTAGCTTCTTATTAATTTTTGATTGTTGTTGTCGTTTCAAAAAATTATTAATAAAAAATAAAAATTTAAATTTAAAATTAGAGATGTTATAAAAATAGAACAAAATTGTTATAAAAAGTAATTATTTAAATGTATAAATAAAATAATAAAGAGAGATATATATACATAAAAAAATAAAAAACAAAAAACAAAAATTCATTTATTTAGTATGAACCTTAGGAACAAAAGGTGAGGAACACATAAAAAAAAGACTGGTTAATGTGACAACCTTCCGTTATAAATCAACATCCACAAAATTCTATACATGTCGTGTGGCACTATATGCGTCGTATAGGTGTGTCATATAGCCTTATGCGGGCGTATAACCCCTCTGACAGCCTTCTTATTTTTTTCTCGTATTCAGTTTCGAATTTTGCTAATGCACATCTTATAAATCTATATGGTTCGTAAGGGGGTCGTATGGGTTTATATGGGGCGTATAGCCCAGTGACGGTCCTCCTCAAATTTCCCTTATTTTTAGCAATTTTAACCCTATACGCGACATATAATTTTGTATAAGACTTATATGAGGTGTCGATTTATAAAGTAAATTGTCTAAAGATTAAGACCCTAGAAATATTACATTAATAAATTTTTAATTAACATAGGTATTAGCTTTTTCAGTTGTCATTTTCACCGTCATATGTAATATAATTTAATTTAATTAAAATAAAAGTCAAATATAACAATACTAAAATATAGTATTCTAGTGTTAATGTCATTTTCACCGTCATCGTTTAATTGCCAAGTCATTCATATATCTTCTTGTTAATCCCAAATAATCTATCAGTCCGTCACCATCATATCTTATGCTTGACATCCAGTTCATAACAGCCTAGCTCGACTTCATAACCCACCAACCAATCTCTTATAAATTCATCAATCCGATGTTCTTTATCTGTCACGTGTTACTAAATCTTTACTTTGAATCTTTTATATAATGCGTTATGGGAAATTCAAGTTTTTCTTCATCTGGATTGTCTTCTTGTTATGTTTCGTATCATCATGTTATTGTCAATTTGATCCTGTTGATAAATACTCAATCGATTGTGGATCTCCGATCAACACCACAATCGCTAATCTGATCATTTAGCTTCAAGTTTCCTTTCAACCCCACAAAATATTATCGTTAATACTTCGGCAAATTCAATCCTTTCATCTGAATACTCTCAACTCTACAAAACAGCAAGAATCTTTACACAAACATCTACTTACACTTTCAAGATCAATCACCGGGTCGCCATTGGATCCGACTGTTTTTCTTTTCATTTTCCACAACTAATTACGATTTAAAAATCGCAATCTTCTCCGTTACAACTCGAGATCATGCTCTATTATCAGACTTCAGTTGTACTGATGCTGTAGTTAAAGAGTATTCTGTTAATGTTACTTCAGGTGATCTTGAAATCACCTTCACACCTTCCGGTGGCTCATTCGCTTTCTTGAACGGATTAGAAGTTGTTTCGGTACCGGATTCATTGATTGCAGACGTTGCGGCTCTGGTCAACCCTCCAACGACCTTTCGGGGACTGTTGAATCAAGCTCTCGAGACTGTGGCTCGAGTCAACATGGGTGGTCCGATGGTTACGTCGAGAAACGACTCATTGTGGAGAACTTGGGTTCCAGATCGGGTTTTTTTAAAAAAACCCTAATCATGTTTCGAATGTGTCGAACATGAAATCTGTCCGCTATCCCCGCGGAGGTGCTACACAGGAGGATGCTCCCCCAAGCGTGTATGGCACCGCCGCGAGAATGGCGTCAGAAAATGACCCAAAAAGCAATTTCAACATCACTTTGGGATTTTTGGGTGGACCGGGGATTTCAGTATCTAATTCGGCTTCATTTTTGCGATATCGCGAGTTTAACCGTCAATGTGCTTTACTTCAACGTTTACATCGAAACTTTTAACGTGTTAAGGGATTTCGATCTGTCTACTAGAGTCGGGGGCTTTTTACCCACGGCGTATTACGTAGACTTCGTCACGCCGTCTATGGAGACTGGCAACATTCGAATCAGCATCGGGCGGTCTAGTATACCAGACGTTTACCCTAATGCTATTTTAAATGGTGTGGAGATTATGAAGATGAATAACTCTGATGGAAGTCTTTCTGGCAAAAAATCTTAAAGGCTAAGTGAAAGTTTGATATCTTGTCAAGTTACGTCTATGTTACAATGGTTTGATTTTACATAAATAATTGTTTATAAGTGAACCCGGTTCTGAATTATATACTTTGTGATGTGATTGTGTTGGGAATTATATTCCCTAAACTTATTATTATCACGTGAAGTTATACTTAATAAATTACTCTTATATTGTGTTATTTTAATCTTTTGGATTTATTATTATATATACAGCGTTAAGTTAGAAAAATTAAACCCCTATAAAGTTATGGTAGACCTAAGTGAATCCTACCAAAAGCAGGTGTGACAAAAGACACTAACGTCGCGTTGGGTTTAAAGAAAACTTCATAAATCAAACCGTTATGGAGTTGACGTTGGTAGCAAAGAGGTTAGTGTTGTTGCATCATTTCCGAGACACGTTTAGATATTTTAGTTTGTCGCTTGGTTTAAGTATGTCAAATGTTCATAGCTAGGAGGATAAATGTAAAGCGAGTAAACGTTCTACGGTGCTTACTCCTTGTTTGCCACTTCTGTGCTTGCTGCAATTGGATAAAAGAACTGGTATCAACAAACAGGTGTTTAGTTGAAGCCTTAAAGGTCATTTAATTTTTTTTGGGATACTATTCTAACACGGATGTTAACCAAACTTTACATAATCTTTTGTCGGCCCCTTGTAACTCTCAATCTAATTCAATTTGTCATGTTTAATTGATTCGAGTTTGAAGATGTTGATGGTAAACTGTTAATTGGAATTATGGGAAGATGTTCCTAGGGTTCTTGTGATCTTAAAGATAAACTAATTATGCTTAATTTAAAATTAGTTTACATTTTGTGCACTACTATAAAACTGTTAATAGATGACGCGCAAAAGATGACGTGCAAAAAAAGATGACGTACATTTACGCGTATCATAAAATATGTGTCGTATTTTAATATATTTTTTTTAAAAAATGACACGCATTTTTACATGTCATCTTCGTTTATCATTTTTTAAAAGTTGGTAAGCCGCTAATATATTTTTTTAAAAAATGACATGCATTTTTACATCATGATGATGATGATGATGATGATGATGATGATGATGATGATGATGATGATGATGATGATGATGATGATGATGATGATGATGATGATGATGATGATGTCGTCCTTGTCCTCGTCCTCGCCGTCCCCGTCGTCGTCGTCGACGCCGCCGCCGCTGTCGTCGTCGTCGTCGTCATCATCATCATCATTATCATATCAATAGTCAACCAGATGTATAGCTTCTCTAAGTAGCTGTACCGATCACTATATATGTTGGAGATATACACGAGATTATAGTATATTATGCTGACCTGAAAGGCATACTTAAAATAGTCAACATAAAGTTTGTGAGAACATAGGTTTATTAAATAACACAAATTCTTTTAATTGATGCATCATAAACAAACTCACAACCAAACCTACTTAAATACCAAGTGATTCAAAACTATCAAATACAAATCAGAGAATCAAATAATATAACATCACTGCTCATTCGGTAGATGCAGGTTGACATATTCCTTAGTAGCACTATCTATATTATTTGACGGTTACTCAACTAAATTAATAGTTGTGTCAATATGACTGTAATATCTCAAAACTTTCAAAAATTGCATCAATTTCAATAACAAACAGTATGTTTTTTCCTTAAAAATTTATAAATAAATAAAGAGTCATGTTAGTCACATTATTTCTATCCAAATATCAAATACTTCCTATAAAATAATTGTTTGTTGAGTAATCAAATTTCTTTAAATTTTTCAGCCTTTTAATTCATTATTTATGAAAAAATTCCAAATTAATAACTACTATTTTATAAATTCATCAAAATTTACCAACGGAAACATTCGAAAATCTAAATTTATGTCATAAAATTTTAGATCAGTAATTCCTAATAGGCAATTTACTATAATTTTTACAAATTTCGTATTAATTGGCAGATATAGTTAAACATCACTAAAAGTTCCTAAATTCATGAATACTGTCCTATTCTAAATATTATATTTTATATAAATTTTCCATTATTTATCTTACTCTTTTGCTATTTCTTTTTATTTTTCTATTACAGAATGTTCTAAAATTTAAAACTCAGCCAATATGCGTATCAAGTTACTAAACTTATTCTGTGATTCCTATAAAATATAAGAGTTATTATATAATTTTTCCATAATGTTACCATGTTCGGAGTTTCTATATAATAATTTCGTTTCATTTTCTTAAATTAATTATGTAAATTAATCTACCCATTATTATTGTATCAGAATTTAGAGATTACTATTTTCAATATTTCTTAACAAGTTCCCAATTTTATTCCTATAATCACAGTCGATTAGGTATTTAATCTATTTAACCAAGTGAATTGTGAAATAACATGTATTTTAACACCTTAAATCCTTTATTTATATATTTTGTTTCTATAAATCTTCAAACTTTCTGTCTTGTAAAGTTAAAGACTGATTTTTGTTGAGAATCAAAGTTTTTATAAGATTTACGATTAATTCTTATGAGACAAAACATAAGGGTTTAAGTTTTATATATGTTAGATACATACATAGTTTATAAACTTTTTAATCAATCAAGTTTGATTAATCTAACCTTGATTTTGATAAAAGATGGGGGTGAAGGATGGTTGATGAAGACTCCTAAGCTATTGATGATCCAAACTTGAGGTGAATGTTCTTGAACTTTGAGGATGATCACTAGATGAACATGGTTGATAAAGATGAGATGTTCAAGGTGCTTAATGTTCAAATTTATAGATATCAAGAGGTGATGGTTTGGGTTGTTTAAAAACCAAGTGTTGTTGATGATGAACTAAGAGAAAGAGAGAGAACCGAGAGATTGTGGCCGTTGTGGTGGATGTTGGTCGATGGCGGTGGTGGTGTGGATGGTGTCCATGGCAGAGAACTTCAAAGAAAGATGGAGAACTTATCATTAGTTCTACAATTAGGTTTTAGGAGATGGTTGTTTTAGGTTCATTAGGTGGCCATTTAGGTGCTAGGTGGCTTGACTTAAAGAGTGATTAGTGTGTGAGTATTGCTAGGTGCCCTTCAATGGTGTTAATGGCACTCTTAGTTATTAAGTTTTGGTTAGTTTGTTAATTAGTTATTAATCTTGGTTGATTAACACTCTAATGAGCTGATTGCTTGAGTTAAGTTCGTGTTTTAGTTTAGTTTTTTTGAAGTATTAAGGATTAGTTTGGTTTTGGTTTTTAACGTAAGTTTTCTAGTCGTTAACTTGTTTGGTAATGTTGATTAAGTGTCAAATCTTAGTTCATTACATATAGATGAAAGCACATATCAAAAAACAACTAAATATATAATCTTATGATTTGGTAACTTACATGTCTTTGATAACTTATATAATTCATGTTCTCAAATATTTACATACATGCATACGTAAATAATTATGCATGCATACACGTTCATGAAGCACATACACATACTTACTTATGCTTAAACATATATACATGTAACACTCAAATAAAGTCGCCTTAGTAAACTCTAACAATTATATATATATATATATATATACACATACATACATATATATATATATATATATATATATATATATATATATATATATAATATCAGCTTGTAATAATTTTTACAAATTTTAAGTTACCTAACCTAAGATTTAGGGTTGTCACATTCTCCTCCTGTAAAAAGAATTTCTTCTTGAAATTCTTTTGCTACCATTGTTAGATGATGTGGAGGGTTTGTGTTTGTAATTGCCCTTTTCATTCAGTTTAACCTCAAATAAGTGGGGATATTTTATCTTGACTTTATCTTTCCTTTCCCATGTAAATTCAGGTTCTCGTTTTGGATTCCATTTGACCTTTACTATTGGGATCTTAATTCTCCTTAAACTTTTCACTTTTCTATTCATAATTGTTACTGGTTCTTCCATAAAATGTAGATTCTTATCTATTTTGATTTCCTATATTGGTACCTTTAATGTATCATGAATCAGGCATTTTTTCAATTTGGATACGTGGAATGTATTATGTACTTCACTTAATTCCTGAGGCAAGTCTAACCTATATGCTACAGGGCCAATCCTATCAATTACTTCAAAAAGGCCAACATACCTAGGGTTTAACTTACTTCTTTTCCCAAATCGAATAGTTCCCTTTGACGGTGATACCTTTAGATACACCTTATCTCCTATTTGAAATTCTAAAGACTTTCTTCTCTTATCAGTATCTCTTATGATCTGTATAAACTACGCACCTGGTTCCATATAAATAGTGTCTCTAAATCTTAAGCGCAAATACTATTTCTCCTAACTTTAAGTCATGAGTATTATAATTTTTTTCACTTCCTCTACGTTGTCTGAATGCATATGCAATTACCTTATCTCGTTGCATTAAAATACATCCGAAACCTTGATGTGATGCATCACAATATACTATATAATCATCTGTATCATCTGGAAGAGCTAAAATAGGAGCACTGCATAATTTATTTTTCAAAAGTTCAAATGCAATATTCTGTCTTTCTCCTTAAATATATGGCTTGTCTTTGTGAGTTAATTCTGTTAAAGGTTGGGTTATTCTTGAGAAATTTTCTACAAATCTTCTATAATAACCTGCCAAACCTAAGAATTGGCATACTTAAATTGGCGTTTTTAGAACTTCCCATTTCTTAAAAGTTTCCATCTTTGCTGGGTCGACCCTTATTCCTTCTTGGTTAACCACATATCTTAAGAATTGTACTTCCTTTTTCCAAAATTCACACTTTGAGAATCTAGCGTACAACTTTTTTCTTTCTGAAGTAATTCCAATTTTAACCTTAGGTGCTTTCATGATCTTTCTTACTTTTAGAATAGACTAAAAATATCATCTATAAAGACTATGACAAATTTATCTAAGTAAGGTTTGTAGACTTTGTTCATTAAGTTCATGAATACTGCTGGAGCATTAGTTAACCCAAATGGCATTGCAAAGAACTCATAATAATCATATTGAGTTCTAAATGCGGACTTAGGTATATCCTCATCTCGTACTCTTAACTGGTGATATCCTGACCTTCAGTCAATTTTTTAAAAGTAACTAGATCCTTCCAGCTGATCAAATAGGTCATCTATTCTAGGGAGATGATATATATTCTTAACAGTTACTTTATTGAGATCTTTATAATCAGTGCACATCCTAAAGGTTCCGTCTTTCTTCTTTACAAACAAAACTGGTTCTCTTTAAGGTCATACACTAGGATGTATAAATTCCTTGTCCAATAATTCCTAAATTTGACTAATTAACTCTTTTATTTCTGTTGGTGCCAAATAATAAGGAGACTTGGGAATAGGGGCAGTCCCTGGTACTATTTAAATTTTGAATTCTACTTGACGAAGGTGTGGTAATCCTGATAATTTATCAAGAAATACCTCTGGATATTCTCTAATAATAAGAATATCTTCTAAGTCTTTCTTATCTAGTTTTGTATCAACTACATGGGCTAGAAATTCTAGACATTTCTTTCTTAAATATTTCTGGGCTTTCTTACATGAGACTATCTTCATAGCACTTCTAGGTTTCTCACCATATATGTAAAGAGTTTTATTATCTTTAATCAAAGAAATTTTAATCAATATTTTCAACAGATAATTTCAACCTGATTCTTACTTAACCAATCCATACCCACAACAATATCAAAACCTCCTAATTCAATAGGAATCAAATCTATATCAAAAAAATGATCATCTAAATTTAAGATACAGTCAGGAATAACTTTGCTAGTTTCAATTATCTTTCTATCAGCTAGTTCTATCATATATTTACTTTTCAGTTTCTCTGAGGTTAAATTAAGTAAAGGTTTAAATATATTCGAAACAAAACTACGAGTTACTCCCGTATCAAATAATACTATTGCAAACTGACCATCAATAAGAAACGTACCCGTCACTACTTCTGGTTCATGTCAGGCTTCTTCAGCTTTCATTATAAATGCTCTTCCATGTGGATTATTTAGGTTGGTTGGGGTTTTTCCTTTCAGTTCTGGACACTTGTTGCGAAAATGATTCTCACTTCCACACTGATAGCAAACTGGTTTAGGGTTTACGGGTCTTTTACAGTCTTAGGATATGTGTCCTTTCTTCTTGCAATTGTAACAGATCACTACCATGCATTTACCATGATGGTATCTCTGGCAAGTACTGCACCATGGTTGTCTTTCCATTTGAAGTCTCCTTTCTTGTACAACTTCCAAGAAATTTCTTACTGTGTTTCTAGCTATCTTCTTATTCTGGCTTCCTTCAAACTTTTTTCCCGTATTATTTTTGTTCCACTTTCTCTTCTCTCCTACCTTTGGATCAGTTAAAGATCCATTCCATATCATTTCATCAGTCAAGCTTCCTTCTAGAGTCACTGCATCCTGAAAACTTTTTAGCATTATAGATTTTACCACTCCTCTAATCTGTGATACTAAACCCCAGATGTATCTTCCTATCCTCTTTGTTTCTATAGTTACCTGATATGGCATTAAACCTAGAAAGTTCATTATACCTATCAGTATACTCTCAATGTGCTGCATCTTTTATTTCTAATGCCAAAAATTCTGCTTCTATTTTCTCTATTTCATTATAAGGGCAATACTTTTCAATGACTAGGTTCCTAAACTCTTCCTAGCTTAATCCGTTCATAATGTGCCTTCCTTTTGTTTGGACTTCCGTTTTCCATCAAGACTGTGCTTCTCCTGTAAGAGAGTGTGAAGCGAACATGGTTTTGTAGTTATCAGCACAATTACTAATATCTAACACTGATTTCATTTCATCTAACCAACGTAAGGCTTGTACTGCTCCATCTTTTCTGTTAACCTCTCGGGGTCTGCAAGACATGAAAGTCTTATAGGAACATCCTTTCCTAACTCTGTCTAAAATCTCTTCCTCCTGGTGTTCTCCTTCGTTAACATTTCCTGGTTCTTCATTTTCAGGCGATATACCTCCAAAGTTAACGTTCTGTTGTAGTTGAACTAGTAATGTAGGTATTGCAGCTTCTAATTATTGGCTCACTATTTGAGAAATCCTTTCATTCTTATTGGTGGTGGTATTTACTAGTGGAGCTTCTTCTCCTAGCCTAGTTCTTGGTCATCCAACACGTCTTGTTCTCCATATAGGTTGGGTATCTCTTCTTGGCGGCATGTTTAATAATATACCAATTATACTAATATCACACAAAAATTTCATTTAATTTAGAACATAAGGTTTCATAATCATAACAAAGTACTTTATTATATTCTTATTTTACATATTCTAAAATAGTCACATAATGTATTAGGTTTTCCCTCTAATCCTATTTTCCCCAAATCCAATTTCATATCTTGATGAAGGTACTTTGGCTTCCTTCCTTCATCTCTTGAAGATTTGTTTGGATCATCTGGATTTCTCTTTGTATCTTCTTAACTTTCTTGAGGATCTGGTTGGTTGATTCTATCTAACATTATTCCAACCTATGTCTCTTAGATCCACTTTCTTCTGTTTCAGAGTTATCCGGTTGAGTTGTGGGTGTTATCTCAGATGTCAGGGGAAAGGTGTCTGGGTTTTGATCTTCTGATTTCTAAACATCCTTACCCATAGATTTCTTGCCACGTCGTACATTTTTCCTAGGGGTCTCTGTTAGGACTGTTTTCGTACGGAGTACTAACGGATTCTGCATGAGACCAAATCAAATAGCGCGGAATTCTATTTGATTGGCGATCCAATCAGTGAGAACGAACAACCTGATCGATCTAACGATGAAACAAACGTTAAGAATGAGTTGGAATCGATTAGGAACGAACTATGAACTTAGATGGGCGACCTAGGACGCTCTGGACGGCTAGGGTATGAAAGAATTTGAAGTGTTGTGTTTTCCACGAATTATATGGTATTTATAGGTTTTCAGTGTCCATTCGTATGACTGAACCATTAGCATGGTTCAATCGTACGACTGACTCATGCGGTTGACTCATACGCACGACTGAAGGTTCAGTCGTGCGACTGAATCAATATTATGTCTCAGTCATGCGACTGATTCAATCTCCTGGTTCAGTCATGCGACTGGTCCATAAGTATGGTTGATTCATACGTATGGTCCATAAGTATGGTCCATTAGTATGAATAACCATCCGACTAGGTTGAATATATTTCTAAGTCATTATTGACTTAGAACTATGTACAACAACATCAAACCTATATATAAAGTTCATACATGTGAATCATACTCAATACAATAATAATATGAAATAATCAACCACAAATAGACATCAAAATGCATTTCATTTATCATTGAGTCATCACATTACATCAGTGTAAGAAATAAAAGACTATTACATTTAAGATCATAAATTAGGTACATAATGTATCAATAAACTCCACCTTTGACCTAGTTTAGCCTATTGTCTTACATCCTTCACATGCTCTCTGAATTTCTTGTACTTCTCTTCTCTTGTGACTCCCGTATGAATTTCAAACGCGAAGCAGAGCCGTATAACATGTTGGAATTGTAGAGCTTGTACAATATCTTGTGAGTCATAGAACAGAGGCCACTTGTACAACGTGTAAACATCTTCAGCAGATAAAATGATTAGCCATATCGGGTCAAATACCCTGATAGTCTCTATTTTACCCTCTCTGTTTAGGACTATGACCGCTTCACCTATCCTCCAGTCATAATACCACCATTTGAAGTGTGGAGTGAAGTCCTGAGGCATCGCCCGTAGAGGGATCTTAGACATTGTGCATGGGGGACTCCACTTCAGCACTACTTTTGGTCTTCCAGAAATAGGATCAACTTTGGTCTTATGTATGAACCTCTTAGGTTGTTGAGGCCTGAAGTTGATCCATCTGGTGTGGTATTCCTTCCTTAGTGCTGTCTCGAACCACCCCGATATTTTCCTAGGGTTGGCGTACAAAAGGTCCAAACAGGCTAACTTGTTTAGCTCAAAACAGGGAAGAGTCTTCAGATCATGAGTATATCTGAAGTACTCAATCCCCTCCTCCCTCTTGACAGCATAGACGTCCAAATCTTCAAAATATGCCCAACTTATGATCTTACCCGACACCTTTTGATGCTTCTTCACTCGGTACAATTTTGTGTAGGCATTCAACTTTGGAGGTACACATTGGCCTTTCATTTCAGACAAGCACGTTGCCCATTCAGCTTTTTTAATATCAACATATGCGTCTGTAGCTTGGGCTTTCCCTTCATCTTTCTCTTTCTCCTTCTCCGTCTCATCCAACTTCTCAAAGGTATCACTGCCAAATATATCACCCAAGTTGGGGATACCATTGCCATCTTAGTCAGTGTACTTAGGATAGTATTCAGACGTTATATCCTCTATCTCAATTTCATCCACACCCTATAGCTACTCGTCACTCACGACGTCTACCTCAGGTGAATCCTTGACAAGCTTATCTGGATTAAGTCTGAACATCTCAGTGAGCTGCTCATCAGTGAGGTCATGGATGACCTCTCCTTCCTCAGGAGTGTAGCTCACAGATCGTCTTACGATCCCTTGCAAATCAAGAATCATAGTGAGCTAAGTCTTGATTTGCTGAAGGGGGACGACGTCATATTCATCTCTCTGTTGAGCTTTATCTGTTTGACTAAACATTCAACACATTAAACATAATTCATTAATCAAGACATTTAAACATTAATAATCATTAATTACATTAATGTAATACATAATTCAAGTACAAAATTTTTAAATACATAAACATCTAATCATTACTTTTGCCTTGATCGGGCATCTCTTCAGCTTGAGGAGCTGAGGAAGAGGCTCCTTGGTCTTGATTTCTCTTTGTCTGCCTCTCCCGTGTCGATGGGGTCAAGGCTGATACAGCCGCATCGCCTGTCTAATCATCCTCATCATCATTCCCCTTCTTGTCTTTCCCGCTTCCTCCCTCTTTCTCCTCTTCTCCTTCGTCATCAGAAGAATCATCATCATCATCTCCACTATCATCACCATCACCCTTAATCTTCAAGGGCTCACTCTTGGTTCCCTTCAACCTCAGCATCAGTTTCTTGTTCTTCTTCTCCAATTCCTCGATCCTCTTAACAAATTCCATCAGTAGCTCGTTTTGGGCAGTCAGGTCATGGTGAGCTCGAGCTAACGCTCTCTCATGAGCAGCGTTCTTCTCTGTCAACTGTGCTATCTGCTTGCCCTAAGCGTTGTTGACCGCTATCAACTGACTCATCTAGTTAGCTCTCAGATCATCTGTCGCTAGAATCTTGAGCACCAGTCTGTTGAGGCTATCTAACTGCTCCTCTAACCCAACATTGGGTATAGAAGATCCTTGTGGAGGAGGGAATGAGGTGGAAGTGCCAGGTTGGGGTATAGATGGTATGGTGGTGGATGTGGTGTAGATGGGAGTAGGTGTGGGAGTGGATTGAGGTGGAACTGATGTGGGTATTGTGGGTGTGGTAGGTAGGAATGTATGAGTGGTGGTGGGAGTAGTAGAGGCTGTAGTGGTGGAAGTGGTGGTGGCTGTAGTGGTGGTAGGAGTGGTGGTAGGGTGAGGAACAGTGGTAGTGGTAGTAGCTGTGGTGGTGGAAGAAGTAATCAGAACAATCCTTTTCCTCTTGTCCTTCTTCCCATAAGGTTGGACCATCCTCTTCCTCCTGGAGCCCTTGGCTATTGGGGCTCCTCCTGGGATAACCGGCTGGTCAGGTGTGTAAGTAGGATCTGTAACATCAGTATCACAACCATCCAAACCAGCTCGACGTCCCCCAACCGCCTCTTTCCCTTTTTTGGTATCCATGACTCGGCTACCGACTCTCTGAGTGAGAGGCTCATCATCTGACTCCTCTTCATCATCTACCATGAAGTCCCAGTGGATGGCAGCCTGCTCAGATCCACCGGGAGTTGAGGATCCACTCTGCTGAGGTGGTGTAGATATGGTCGACATGTCAGTGGCCTGTGTTTGACTGGAGCCAGCATCTCCACCACCCTGACCATCATCTTCATCATCATCCTCATCATCATCGTCATCTTGAACAATGATGGGCTCAACATCTGAATCACTGTCATCGTGACGCCACTTCTTTCAAGCTGGTGCCATGTAGTCCACGTTGGCCAGGTGGCCAAATAATCTCCTAACCGGGGGCTTCACCTGCTTCCCCCGGTACACCTTCATCTGTCCTAATGTGGTGTCGTCCATAACCTCTAGGGACACCGCATCATCCTTCTCCTTAGGCAACTGAGGAAGCTTCTGATTAATGATCATCTAAATAAACCTCTGGTACATACAGAAGCCTTCCTTACCCTTCACCTCGATGTTCTCCGTCAAATACGTGAAAAACATCCAAGAGAAACTAAACGAGTGGTTCGAAACCAGTGCAACGTATGCATTCTGTATTTGGTCAGACATCTCATCGAATCCCCCACGCTGGGAGGCAATGCATTTGAGGATCACATGTGCCAGATACTTAAACTGCGGGCACATGTTACTCTTGTTTAGCACGCCGGTATTGATGTCGCCGGCGTACTTGATCCTCATAAAACATCCCCGAACAGTCAGAGGGTGTAGCTTGGTCAAGTAGGCTCCGTCCTCACTCAAGTCCAAGATCCTCCATAAGTCATCCACCCCAAGGTCGATGTCTTGGTCGAAGATGGAACTTTGGATCCTGTAAGGCTCCACTGAGCGATCTACCACAGCATTCTCCCAGAATGCCTGGTGGATGGATCGATAAGGTTTGCAGGGTATAGCAATGGCACGGTAGATCCTCGATCGATGAAGAAAAGCAATGATCCCGACGAACTTTGAAGCGTTCCGGGATGTAGGATCGAGTTAAGCACATATATTGTGCTTAGTGCTTATGGTCCATCTTTCAGCCATGTTCCTGCAACACAAGAAACAGATATGTTAGATCCGTTCATAAGAAAGAACAATTTAATATGAACATAATGTATCTAACTGATTCAATCATACGATTGAACCATACGACTGACCTCAATCGTGCGATCGAGCCCCCGAATGGACTTAGTCGTTTGTCATGACATGCGGTCGAGTCAGTCGTGCGACTGAGTCACCGATTGATTCAATCGTGCGATTGAATGGTGCGTTTGGCTCAATAATGCGACTGAAGTTCATCAGCATGTCCATTCGCATCTACACTGTTCGAATCCAAAAATTTGAATCTTTGTCAAATAAGTCATTAAACTTAAAGTTTGGATTCATTAGATGCGCCTAGACTCGATATTACACTTAATATCCTTTAAATATACATTTAGGTTCATTTAAGTATTCTATTTTAGGGTTTTAGTCAAGGTTCTTGTTTTAGCCCATTCAAACAGTTAGGTTCGATTAATCATCCTCATTTGATATGTTTTCAGTCTCTTAGTACCTGTAGATGAGTAAGAATCAGTCAGCGATACTAAAACAGTAGGAATCACAGGAAAAAAATTTGAAAAGGGTGTCTAGGTAGTCAGCGGTTTTTGGAGAGTTTTGAAGTCAAGTGTAGGGTTTACGACCGACTGAGCCCCTTTTTATACTAATTTGTGTTTCAGTCATGCGACTGAACCCATACGCATGATTCATTCGTGCGACTGAGGTTCAGTCGTACGACTGACTTAAACTTCTTCAGCCAGTCGTACGATTCGTGCGACTGAGTTTCAGTCGTACGACTGAACCCATACGCATGATCCAATCGTATACTTTGACCCATACTCGTGGTCCAATTGTGTGATTGGCTCATACTCATGGTCCATTTTTGTGATTGGTCCATACTTATGGCCCAATCATGTGGTTGGTCCATACTTATGATGCAATCGTTCAATTGGCTCATTCTTATGAGTTTGACTTCACTTTTCTCAACCTTTCAAAACTTGAATTTTATATATGACATTATGACCTTTGATCATCTCAGACGTAATCCTTTTAACTGAAAAATTTTGATCATCTCAGACGTGATCCTTTTAATCAAAACTGTTTGATCACCTCAGACGTGATCCTTTTACTTGAAAACCATTTGATCACCTCAGACGTAATCCTCTTAACTTTAAAACCTTGTTATCACCTCAGACGTGATCCTTTTAATCATTCCAGAAACAAGCTGTTATCTGATAATGTTAGGTTCAATTTATGACATTCATAGATTTTCTCTTGTTACATAGTCCGACATCAACTCGATACAAACACAAGTAAAGCTAAGAAAAACTTTAAACAAAACTAAATTAAGACGATCTTTTTGTATTTTTCATTTGAGGTGGGTTGAAAACATTTTAACTTTCCTTAAACGATTTCTCCCCCTGAGCAGAACAGCATCAAGCATTTACATCTTATCTAGAAAGATTCTTATGGAATCATACAGGCATAAACATAATCATTTGGGACCTTTTATATTTATGTAGATACAGAGAACGTTATATTCACCAATTACGGAGTCTTATTCATCTAAGAGTCAGTAGCACTAACAGGAAATCATACTAGAGCTGTTATGTAGCACACATTGATTTTGACCATCGGAGAATGCTGCCACAATGATTGTCAGTATATTTGTCCACCTAAATCCATTCACAGATTTTTTACATACATTGGTGATTATTTAGGTTTATTATTTCAATAAGCATTTGTGGATCCCACACTTATATGGTAATCAACTTTCCTCAGGAGATTTTTGAGCGGTCTATGGGTTTTGACAAGGAGAAACTATTCTAAGAGCTTTCAAAGAGATGCCAAGCCTCTGGTCAGTGCCATCGCACAGCAGAGAGGCGTAAACAACAATTAATTCTAGAATATTTAGATTGTGCTTATCCTCATGTCAGTGCCATCGCATAGCAGAGAGGCACACAACCTATCTTCTTGTTAGAGCAATTTTATTATACATATAACGCACCAACGACAATTGTCATTAGCTTGATTGCGTTTCACATATTTTTTTTCATTTTGCTCATTTTATGGTGGTCCGCACACATTTGTGACGTTCATTTTGCTCTTCACCCCTTATTGGAAATAAGTTGATTATGTTAACTAGAGATAAGATGGACCCCACAGCTTATTGAACGGTTTAGTTTTAAAGTTGTTCACCAATGAAGTCTACTTGTCTATTGTGTTGAATCTACTGACACATCATATAATGGATTAGCAACCCCTTGATCTACTTTCTCTATGTAACCACAGTAGCAGACTAGCTTCCTATCATATTTCCACTCATTAGGCTGTGACTTCTTAGACTTATAAATTTCTGTAACTTTGAATATAACATTTTAGAACATTTTAAATCTTTTGGTGTCCCAAACAATTCGATGCCTATGTACTATCATTTTTCATTAAGTTGATTCAATTTCACAGATGTGATATCTTTGCTTTTCAGCTTATCTGCCCGCCCTCATTTTTTTTTGAGTAATTAAATACTAACTACTGAAACTAAAATGATTCTCCCCCTAAATTCTAAAACCGAAAACTTTTTTGTGTTTTTTTGAATTTTTAATGACAGAAAGAATAAAAGAAAATAAAGAAAAATAAAAAATAAAACATAGAGTCGGACTATGAACTTGATTCGTCTGGAATCACATCATCTTTCTTTTTAACGCCATTGACCTCTAACAGATAATGAAATCGAGGTGTATCAAACGCTTTAGTGTAGAGGTCGGCGCTTTGGAAATCTGTGCTTATTTTAACAACATCGATTAATTGTTTTTCAAAACAGTCACGTATAAAGTGATATTTAATACCGATGTGTTTAGTTTTGGGGTGTTGGACCGGATTTTTGGTGACAGCAATAGCAACAGAATTATCAACAAATATAGGGGTGTTAGAAAATTGCAAACCGTAGTCTCGCATTTGCTGTTGAATCTAGATGATTTGTGAACAGCAACTTGCCGTAGCAACGTATTCAGCTTCACATGTTGACAGAGCAACAGATGTCTGCTTCTTACACTGCCAGGTGACTAATCGTCTTCCAAAGAACTCACATCCCGCAGATGTTGACTTGTAATTCATCTTGCAACCACCGTAATCCGAGTCACTATACGCTATAAGCTCAAAGTCATCATCATAAGGATACCACAACCTAAGTGTTGGAGGATCCTTCAGATAATAAAATATCCTTCTTACCCTAATAAAATGATTTACTTTTAGTTTTGCCTGATATCTGGAACAGAGACACGTGGCATACATAATATCAGGACGAGAAGCTGTGAGGTACGTGAGAGATCTGATCATTCCTCGATACATAGTGGCATCAACCAGATCACCATTTTCGTCGGGTGCCACATCATGGTTTGTGGCAAGTTGTCACACCCCAACCGATGGCGGAAATATCGGGGCGGGATAAGTGATAGATTGTTCAAAGTCAACATAGTATTTAAAGTGTCAATATGTTAAATCCTAAATATCTAAAACAAACATTACATAGTCTTAAAATGAATTACAATACAAGAAAAAGACAAGTTACATCATAACATAAAATTTGGATAAAATCTAGGTGTGTTTCTAAGTCCACCTAAGTATTTTCTTGCATAAACCTTCATTCATTTCCTGCAACATGCATAAAATATCCATCAACTTAAATATGTTGGTGAGCATACAAGTTTAAATACATAGCATAAGTATGAATAAAATCTTAATCCGCATGTTTAGTATACTAATTTGATATCAAACCTAGCATGCATTACTTAATAATCAACCATAGTGTCCACAAGTATATGTACCACATCATCGCAACGAATAGGTATCGATTGAATGAAAATTTAACATAAACCCATTATACAAATAGGCGGATGTGCTAGTCCTATAGTGCTATAAATGTTAAGGGCGGTTGTATTAGAATGCATAAAGAGTGTATAACTAGCATGTACTCACAAATAGCAAAACTAAGCATGTATTTAGATTGAGTGTTGAATGTATTGCTTGAATGTATAAGTGAGTGTATTTAAATAAGTAACATGTTGCAACCCAAAAGTGATAAAACAAAAAAGGGGTGAAGTATACTCACGGTTTCGATAGGAAAAGTTCCGAGTCGTGAGTAGATGGATTTGGGAGGATTAGACACCGGTTAACCTAACAAGGAAAATGGGTTTGTCTTAGAGTCGGATTAGAGTACTTGTACGTATGTATATAGAATCATAAAAGTCATGTATCGCCAATGGGGAACCAAAACACAATTCACCAACTAGTGTTGGAGATTCGGATGGTAAAGTTAGTACGTTAGTGTACCCTCCTCGAAGGAGGTCATGAGATACGAAGGTATGGTAATAATCCACAAACCTTTGTAAATACTTACATAATAGTTTAAATGTTTAAAGTATAGATATACTACATATAATATCTCAAGTAATCCGGGTGAGTTATGGTGGAAAAGCCCTACTTGAATAACCAAAGTTCTTCAAGATTGCCATTTGAACCTTAACATAAGCTTTTCAACATGGTAAAGTTGAATACTTAGTTTGGTTTATCACACTTGTTGTTATGTTAGATTACTTGAGTAATAAAAAGAGATAAAGTTAAGTTCAAAACTCATTCATTTCTGGATTTTTACCTTAACTCAAGTCATCCAACAATGAGGTTTGTTGGAGACAAGGTTTGGTTCAAAGAAAATCCAAGTTTGAACAAGGTAAACTCAAGAGCAACAATTTCATAAAGTTTAGCCACTAGGGAACCCATTTTGGGTGCCTCCCCCCTTAGTGTTTACCATTGTAAACCTAGAGGATAGTCCATGGTTTGTTCCAAGTGGTTTAGTATGTTTTAAAATAATATTAAAGCTTGTTAAAAGATTAAAAACATTAAGAACAAAAACAAAATAAAAATTCAGCCTTGTAAAACTAGTTTTGGACCTCATTATAGATGGCTTCCACTCAATGTTGTTGGATCTTATATGCCCAAGACACATACAAGATTGATGTGGTTAGTACGTTATGATCCAAGTCGGGTCATACCCAATAACAAGCTAAACAAACACCAATATATGTTTATTTGTTGATGAGATCATACAAATAAATATTGACACCAATTTAGAAAATTGGGTTTTTAAAACTTTGCTTTTGTAAAATAACAACATTATATGGATAATTTGTTAATGAGATATTATTTGTTTGTTATTTAAATTGGTTAAATGATAACAAATAAAAGTGTGTTGATGTTATAAAATTAAAATTTGTTTTAATTTTATAAACTATGGATTTAAGGAGTGTTTTTTGAACATGTTTCGGCCGCCCATATGGGGGCATTGGAACTCCCCTTTTAGTCTTGGATTTTGCAAGACATTCACTCCTCTAGCTCTCATCCATCACTTCACACTTTCTCCCATACATGCGAAGCAAGAACTCTCTCTAAACACCTTTTGATTTTTGGATTCAAAGAAGGAAAAAAAAGAGCTGAAAATTTCAGATTTCTTGGTTGCTTTTCAACATCCTCTTGGTTGATTCGGATTGTTCAAGAGGGTGCTCATCTTGGTGCCTTACTACCTAACAAGTAGGTGTTTGCTAAAATGCTTGGGGTATACAAGCTTGAGAGGACCTCATTTGGTACCTTGGTCATTCTTCTTGGTCTATATCATCTTCCATTTCATCACATTTGCTGCTGAAAGGTAGTTTATGGCAGCTCACTTTATGGCTGTCCATAATGTGTACTTTGGGTTTTCATAGCTAGTTTTATTCACATATAAAAGATCCTTTGTTCTTGGGTCTGTTTGTAACTTATAACATCAAAATAGAAGCTGAAATTTCAGTTTATAAACCATGTTATAAAGTTCATTTCTGCTGTGTTTTTTCACAATGTTTAAATGGTTAAACTATGTACATGTTCTAACAAACCCAACAATGGCATTTAGAGCCGGTTATGTGGATAGCTAGCTTGTTTTGTCCTTGAAAAATTCATTTTATGGGACTAAATAACCCTTTTAGGGGCTGCTATGTTCATGTGTTATGAATCCCCAATCTTTCAAAGTTATATCACACGTGCTTATGATTAAACTTTGAAAGACATGTAAGTTGTATTGTTTGTTTGTTTGGACAAAATTAAAACCCGAAATTTTAGTTTGTGTTGGATGAAATTTCATGGTTTTTAGTGGGGATTAATTATTACTTTGGATGATATGATCATTGTTTATTATGGTGCATAACCTAGCCTTGACCTTATGTTATTTGGATGAATGATGTGTTTTGGTTGATTTCATTTTTCTTGAGTTGTAATAATTATTCTTTTGTGCTTGTATTTGGGTGTAATTTATTTATTCATTCATTTGTAATGTAATAGATAGATTAAGTGTGTTTTCTTTATTAGAAAATTTGTATTAGGATATAAATTTTGTAAATGAAGATGCACAAGATGGAAGCACAAAAGGAAGACACAAAAAGAAGGACTTGAAGCATATGGATGCAAGTTCAAGTGTGGGTCTTTGGAGATCTCATCTTTTGTGTTGTATTCAACCCTTAGGAAAGACCAAATGACAACAATTGTGATGGCAAACAAGTGTTGTCAACATAGTGGCTATGGTTATGCACATATGGTTGTTTTATATATGCTTGTTTGATTATCCATTTTATGTTGATTGTTTGATATGTGGATATACTTGACAATCTAAATAAATAATCATAACAAGCTGAATTTTCATGGTTCTTAATCATTAATATGTTAATAAAAGTTATTAAAAGGATTAATGATTTTAATAAAAGAGGTTTTATTAAAAATGAACCATAGGGTATCTTGTATTTGAAAGCATGCAAATATGGATACATAGAGTTTTCTAAACTAGAATTATGAAATCTCTAAATATTTTAAAATAAGATCAACACCGTCTTTTTACACAACACTTGAGCCACTTGGGAACTCTTAGTGGGATAAAGGTCACCTAACCATTTTGAGGGAACTTATGACTTGAGGTGAGAATGCCATATCCGTGGGATAAAGGTCACCTAACCGCTTATTTTGGCAAACTCACACGTGTGTGTAAGTAGGATGTCTTGATTTGCAAACCATGTCAAATGGATCACCTATGATGTGGTTTCCAAATGGTGTTGATGGGATTAACATGCCGACTTTACATATGATGTTTCAAGTCGATCCCATACCTCTAGAAGTTGCAAATGGTTGCAACCGTCAATCGTTGACCACCTTATTAATTTAAATCGTAGGATAAAGGTCACCTAACCACTATTTAAATGTAATGTTGGGTTCAAGATTTTAATATGAAAATGACCTTAAAAGGTAATTATTAAAATAACAATATCGAAAATACTAAAATTGATCTTTGTTAAAATTTTGTAGATGGCCACCAATAATAATGATAATCATGATAATTCATCCATGTCCGCCCAATCTTTACCAGCGATTCTCCAAAACGAACGTCTAAATCATAACAATTTTATTGATTGGTATCAAAACTTGAGAATCGTTCTCAAGCAAGAGAAACGATCATACGTTTTAGACGACCCCATCCCCGATCAACCTACTGAGGATGATGAGGAGGCCTATAACGATTGGCTGAAGTACACTAAGGACTCTGTCCAAGTGTCTTGCCTTATGTTGGCAATCATGACTCCGGATCTCCAGAAGGAGTATGAACATCACGGAGCTTATGACATGATAACCCAGCTGAAGGAAACGTTCCAACAGCAAGCGAGGGTTGAGCGCTTCGAAACGGTTCGAGCACTCCACGCATGTCGTATGGACGACAACCAATCGGTTTCATCTTATGTACTTAAGATTAAAACTCACATTGACCGCCTCGAAAGGCTTAATTGTCCCGTCTCAAAGGAATTGGCCATGGATTTGATCCTCAATGGCCTTACCAAAAAGTTCGAGACGTTCGTGTTGAACTACAACATGAATGCTTGGGACAAAATCATTGGTGAGCTTCACTCAATGCTCAAAACGGCCGAGGCAGCCATGGGTAAAAGGGTTTTACCTGTTCTCACCATCAATGAAGGTGGGAACAAGAAAAGGCCTCATCCCGCACCCAAGGCAAGAGTTGCCAAGGGTAAGGGACCTGTATGGGGAAAAGGGAAAGGGGTGGCAAGGGTGCCACCCAAAGCACAAGAGAAGAAGCAAAAGGTTGCTACTAATGACCCATGCTTCAAGTGTGGGGAGATTGGACATTGGGCAAGAAATTATCCTGTCCATCTCCAAGAGTTAAAAGCAAAGAGGGATGTCGGGCAGACCTCAGGTACAATATACATGATCCATATTAATTTAAACTTAATATCCTCTAACACATGGGTATTAGATACCGGATGTGGAACTCACATCTGCAATTTGTTGCAGAGGTTCAAAAGAAGTAGCAACTTCAACAAAGTGGATGTTAGCCTCTACATGGGCAATGAGGCTAAAGTTCAAATTGAAGCCCGTGGTGACTACATCTTGAAACTTCCAAATGGTTTGGAAGTAATTTTGTACAATGTTTTGTATGCTCCTAGTTTGACTAGTAACATTATTTTTGTAGCCCTATTAAAACATTTTGGATATGTATTATCATTTATTGGAAATGAAATCCATGTTACTATGAATGACATGTTTACTTTAAAGCTATTCCCATCAATGGTATCTACGAAATGGTTCATAAAAATACATTGAACGAGAGCTTATTGTACCAAACTAGTACCAAGAAACTCAAATCGGATTTGAGTGACACTTACCTTTGGCATTGCCATCTTGGTCATATAAACAAGAAAAGAATGCAAACACTACAAAAGAATGGTCTTTTAAAAATAAGTGAATATGATTCATTTGATGTAGAGAGTCTTGTTTACAAGGTAAAATGACCAAGGCACCTTTTAGTGGCAAAGCCGAAAGGGCAAAGGATTTATTAGGTATCATATATTCGGATGTATGTGGTCCTTTTAAGCCAATGACTAGGTACCATGAAAGATACTTCATTACCTTTACTGAAGACTATAATCGATATGGTTATGTGTACTTACTAAGACACAAAGATGAAGCTTTTGAAATGTTCAAAATCTTCCAAAATGAAGTAGAAAATCAACTCAATAAGTCAATTAAAATTCTCCGCACCGATAAAGGAGGTGAATACCTGAATGATGCTTTTAGGGACCATCTTAGAAGTTGTGGGATTACCTCACAACTATCTCCACCGGGAACACCACAACATAATGGCATGTCCGAGCGGAGAAATCGAACTCTATTGGATATGGTTCGATCTATGATGGTATTACCTCTTTCATTTTGGGGTTTTGCTTTGCTCTCAGCGGCCCGTATTTTGAATATGGCCCCAACCAAGAAAGTGGAAACAACACCTTTTGAAATATGGCATGGAAGGGTTCCATCGCTTTCATATTTAAAAGTATGGGGTTGTGAGGCTTATGTTAAGACTCCCACCCCAAAGAAGCTAGAAAGTCGTTCCACTAAGTGTATCTTCATTGGATATCCTAGAGATTCTATGGGATATTATTTCTATGATCCATTGGAACAAAAAGAGTTTGTTGCCAGAAAAGCTGAGTTCTTAGAAGTTAAGTTCCTTACGGAAGGAACTAGCAGTAGAACTATGGATCTTGAGGAGGATCGAACCACAAACCGATACACGTTTGGTTGACACTAGTACTCAACATGAGGATGTTGAGAATGATCAAGTGATTGATCAATATACACAAAACGTTCGCAGATCTGGTAGAATTAGTAATCCACCTGAAAGATATGGATTTTTCATAGATGGATGCTATGTGGTAGATTCCGATAAACCAACCACCTATCATGATGCAATGTCCAATTTGGATTGTGACAAATGGCTTGAAGCCATGAACGTTGAGATGCAATCCATGTATGACAATCAAGTATGGGACTTAGTTGTACCACCTCTTAACTCGAAAGTAGTTGGAAGTAAGTGGGTTTTCAAGAAGAAAACTGATATGCATGGAAACTTAGATACTTATAAAGCTAGACTTGTAGCAAAGGTTTCACTCAAACTCAAGGGGTTGAGTATGATGAAAATTTTTCACCTGTTGCGATGCTAAAATCTATTAAGATATTGTTTGACATAGCTGCTCATTATGATTATGAGATTTGGCAAATGGATGTCAAAACCACTTTCCTAAATGGATATCTTGAGGAAGATGTCTATATGGTTCAGCCTGAAGGTTTTGTCGATCCAAAACATCCAAACAAAGTATGCAAGTTAAAAAAATCAATCTATGGATTGAAACAAGCATCGAGAAGTTAGAATCACCGTTTTGATGAAGAAGTAATTAAATTTGGATTCATTAAGAACGCTGGTAAAGCTTGTGTATATAAGAAAGGTAGTGGGAGCATCATCACTTTCCTAGTATTGTATGTTGATGACATACTACTATTTGTAAATGACATTCCAACCTTGGAAAGTGTAAAAACCTGGCTTGGAAGTTGTTTTTCCATCAAAGATCTTGGTGAAGCCGCCTATATTCTGGGAATTAAGATCTATAGGGATAAATCAAGGCGGTTGATTGGTTTAAATCAAAGTGCATACATTGATAAGATCTTGAAAAGGTTCAAGATGGAGAACTCTAAGAAAGGTACGATACCTATTCAAAGAGGAACGATACTAAGTATGGCTCAATGTCCTAGCTCAAAGGATGAGCAAGATAACATAAAGGCAATCCCATATGCATCTGCTATTGGATCCATCATTTATGCAATGATATGCACTCGGCCGGACGTTTCATGCGCCTTAAGAATGACAAGCCGATACCAGCAAAATCCTGGAAACAGTCACTGGATGGTTGTTAAGAACATACTTAAGTACCTAAGGAGGACTAAAGATATGTTCCTAATCTATGGATCTGATGATGGGGAACTCGTTGTAAAAGGTTACACGGATGTGAGTTTCCAAACCGATCGTGATGATTCATGATAACAATCGTGATACATTTTCATTCTGAATGGTGGAGCGGTCTCTTGGAAGAGCTCTAAACAGGATGTGGTGGCTTTATCAACTATAGAATTTGAATACGTCGCCGCCTCAGTGGCAGCTCAAGAAGCTGCATGGTTGAAGAAATTCATTGCTGATCTTGGGGTTGTCCCTTCCATTCAGGACCCCCTAGAGATCTTTTATGATAACGAGGGTGCGATTGCTCAAATCAAGAAACCTCATGCTCATCAAAAGACTAGGCACATTGAGCGGAGATTCAACTACATACAAAATGAAGTTGAGAAAGGAAAGATATGTATTCGCAAAGTTCACACGGATCAAAATATTGCGGATCCTTTCACGAAGCTCCTAGAAAAGGCAAAGCATGAAGGTCATACCTGCGCCATGGGACTTCGATATTCTAGTGATTAGATTTGATCTGTAATTTTGTATTTGGATATTTGGAACTCTCTTATTACATGAATAAAATTATTTGGTGATAATATTTCAATTAATATTCCAATTTAGCATATTTAATCCATGGGTAAATTTTTTACTCTAAATATCCATAGTCGTTCATACTTGTAGGAACAAGTATGAGGGTAAGACTATTATGAATTTGGATTGGTGAATATTCCTAAGAATGAATATAGAGCAATTGGTTGCTGCCAAAGTTTATAGATATTTGTGGGATGCAAATATTGGACTGACAAGCATCTCAAATATTACTATATAGAATCTTCCTGATTGATCATAAGTAATTTTGAGTAAAGGAGAACATCATTTGGTATCCTCTGACCTGAGATACATATTGGGTCTTAATATTTACCGAATATCATACTTTGGCTCAGTTCTTCGCTGTTCTGAAATATGGCAGTATATAAGTCTGAGTTCAGGTATGATATAAGGAAATTATGAGAGACGTATGTAGTCAAGATGGGATTTGTCACTCTTATTCGTTGAGAGTAAGATGTCTAAGGCCTGATAAAGTTAAATCAATGGAGAATGATCACTTTGTGTCTCTAGGATTTAACATGACATCTGTGACAAAAGGATAGATGATTGATTCACTTAAAACATTTCAAGTACGGTACTTGAAGAGGATGATGTTATTGAATGGCACTTAGTCATACGTATTAAGGGTAGTAAACCGTTGTTAGGCGGTATTTACTGCTTGCATCAATCTTCTATGAATCTTGTGCAAGTGGGAGATTGTTGGATCTTATATGCCCAAGAAACATACAAGATTGATGTGGTTAGTACGATATGATCCAAGTCGGGTCATACCCAATAACAAGCTAAACAAACACCAATATATGTTTATTTGTTGATGAGATCATACAAATAAATATTGATACCAATTTAGAACATTGGTTTTCTAAAACTTTGCTTTTGTAAAATAATAACATTATATGGATAATTTGTTAATGGGATATTATTTGTTTGTTATTTGAATTGGTTAAATAATAACAAATAAGTGTGTTGATGTTATAAAATTAAAATTTGTTTTAATTTTATAAACTATGGATTTAAGGAGTGTAATTTTAATAAAAATTTCAAAAGGGGGGGACCCTTTTTTGAACATGTTTCGGCCGCCCATATGGGGCATTGGAAATCCCCTTTTAGTCTTGGATTTTGCAAGACATTCACTCCTCTAGCTCTCATCCATCACTTCACACTTTCTCCCATACATGCAAAGCAAGAACTCTCTCTAAACACCTTTTGATTTTCGGATTCAAAGAAGGAAAAAAAAGAGCTGAAAATTTCAGATTTCTTGGCTGCTTTTCAACATCCTCTTGGTTGATTCGGATTGTTCAAGAGGGAGCTCATCTTTTGCCTTACTACCTAACAAGTAGGTGTTTGCTGAAGTGCTTGGGGTATACAAGCTTGAGAGGACCTCCTTTGGTGCCTTGGTCATTCTTCTTGGTCTATATCATCTTCCATTTCGTCACATTTGCTGCTGAAAGGTAGTTTATGGCAGCTCACTTTATGGCTGTCCATAATGTGTACTTTGGGTTTTCATAGCTAGTTTTATTAACATATAAAAGATCCTTTGTTCTTGGGTTTGTTTGTAACTTATAACATCAAAATAGAACCTGAAATTTCAGATTATAAACCATGTTATAAAGTTCATTTCCGCTATGTTTTTTCACAATGTTTAAATGGTTAAACTATGTACATGTTCTAACAAACCCAACAAATGTTGCCAAGGAAAAGTCATTGGGGATAGTCCTAGAGGTGTATCCATGCAGCTATATGCAAGGTTTAAGTGTTAGAAGCAAGAAAAATGGGTTAGAATGGTGTTCTAACCTTGAAGGTTTTGTGCAGAATTTTTTGTGAAGAAGAAGAGAACCTTGAGAGAATTTGAGAGTGTTTTGGTGGGATGTGAAATTAAAAGTGTTTTATGGGGGTGGAGGTTAGTTTATAAAGGGAAGGAGTTGGATTTAATGGGCTTTAATTAAGTTAAAAAAAGGGAAAATGGGCTTAAACCCGAGTGGGTTTCGGTTTGACTAGTCAACAAAACCATCAAACTTGTTTTCGCGATTCCCGCTTCGTTATAACTCTGTTTCGCACGCAGTTTTTTTCTGCGTTCACCATTTTCAGAGTACTTTCATATAGAGAAGATTAATTTAACATTCAAGCTACTGACAATTGGGTTTGGTGCATTGATCTTGATACGGTTTGAGAGTTATGATCACAAACTTGTGTTTGTGTTGAGCTTGGACCATTGGACTTGGTTTTGGGCTTTTCTTTTGGGTTATTTTACATTTTTTAAGACCCTTAACTATATTTTAAAGATTTGGGCTTGTTTACAAGTTGGTTGGGTTCGTTCATGAACACCCGGTTACGTATGATGCCGACTGAATTTATATTTACAGCGTGTCGCAAGTATATTTGAATGCATATAACGTTTCTTTTAAGCATGTGTAACATATAAGTATATAGAATAACTTTTAATAATACTTCCATTGATCAAGACTCAAGAATACAAGGGTATGAATTGATGAGTTACAAAGTACAAGGACTAAAAATGAAACAACAAAAAGTACGGGCGTTACAGTCTCCCCTACTTTAGAAAATTTCGTCCCGAAATTTCACTAAGAAGTAGATTCTGAATAAAAAAGATGCGGGTACTTGGCTTTCATTTGGTCTTCCCGTTCCCAAGTAAATTCAGCACCACGCTTTGCTTGCCAACATACTTGGACTATATGAATACGACTACGCTTGAGTTGTTTGATTTCACGGTCCATGATTTCTAAGGGTTTCTCAACGAAGTGCATGGTCTCATCAATACGAATCTCATCAATTGGGACATGAAGACTTTCATCAGCTAGACATCTTTTGAGATTTGAGACATGAAATGTTGGATGGATATTGCTAAGCTCTTGCGGTAGGTCAAGTCGATAAGCCACTTTACCCACTCTTTCAAGGATTTTGAAAGGATCTACGTATCGGGGTGTAAGCTTTCCTTTCTTACCAAAACGCACTACTCCCTTCCAAGGAGATACTTTAAGGAGTACGAGATCACCGACTTCAAATTCCATGGGTTTACGTTTTTTGTTAGCATAATCCTTTTGACGGTGTCTTGCTTTGATCATGTTATCACGGATTTACAAGACCTTATCCGTCGTCTCTTGATGAGTTCGGGTCCAGTGATTTGTGCCTCACCAATCTCATGCCAACAAATGGGTGATCAACACTTTCGTCCATAAAGAGCTTCAAATGGTGCCATGTTGGACCAAAAGAACCAATGAGCCAAGATCAAGAAAACCTCTAAGTCCCACATGCCACTGCAACAACTGCTGAAGACTCCCATCAGCTATAGTGTTCTCTTGCTTGAATGTCAGACTCGAGAGCATCTTAGCTCCAGCCTCAGCTGTTCTGAACTCCCATTGAAAAGCTGAAGACTCCCATCAGCTGTTCTGACAAAGTCTGAAGAACAAAGTATGAAGATCAAAGAACTGAAGAACAACAGCTGAAGACTCCAAAGTACTGAAGACCAAGTACTGAAGTCTAAAGTACTGATCATTCAAGTACTGAAGACTTCAAGTACTGAAGACCAAGTACTGAAGTATCAAAAGCTGAAGAACTGAAGAACCGAAGACCTTCTACTGAAGCACAAAGTCTGAAGACAAAGACTGAAGACAACAGCTGATGATATCTACTGAAGTCATCAGCTGTTACATCATCTGAAGCCAAGTCTGAAGACCAAGTACTGAAGACTCAGAGTTTGTCACAACAGCTGAAGAAGTCTTCTTCAGTTGTTGTGATGGTTTTTCCTTTTCGGTAGTTTATTTTGTTTCAGTAGTTGTATAACAGCTGAAGAGCATGTTCTTCAGCTGTTATAGTATCAGTAGTTAGAAACGACTGAAGAGTTTGTTCTTCAGTCGTTGTAGGATTTCAATAGTTTTACTTTTGTCAGTACTTAGGAACTTTTGTAAGAAGATGTCAGTTGTTGACATCTTCAGTAGTTTTATGTTTAGTCAGTTGTAATTTTAATATTCAGTTGATGTCAAAAAAAGGACATCACCACCATCCTTTTGCCGCCTATAAAAGGATGGTAAACCATGCTGTTTTAATTGCCAAAACGTGCTTAGCAATAAAACATTTAATGTTTCACAGAACTCCTCTCTCTCTATGTTTATGCTTTTAAATTGCAATATCTTTTATGTTCTTGCTATAATTGCTAATTAACGTGCTAAATCCGCTGCAAACATAATCTAATTGATCAAACGAGAGGCTGAGATCCTGTCATGCCATTTTGATACTCGAGTGATAACTGTTATTGTATGAAAATTCAGCCAATGGCAAATGTACAGCCCAATTTCCACCAAAATCAATGACACATGATCGAAGCATATCTTCGAGGGTTTGGATAGTACGTTCGGGTTGAACATCTGTTTGAGGATGAAAAGCCGTACTAAGATTGAGTTGAGTTCCTAAAGCTGATTGAAAAGATTGCCATAGGCGGGAAGTGAAACGACCATCTCGGTCGGAAATGATGTCTAGTGGAATACCATGACGGCTGACGATTTCTGCAGTATAGATACGAGCTAGTTTCTCAACAGAGTAATCTTCATGAATTGGGAGGAAGTGAGCAGATTTTGGTCAATCGGTCAATGATCAACCAAATACTATCATGCCCGGATGATGTTCATGGGAGTTTGGTGATAAAATCCATGGCAATACTTTCCCATTTCCATACCGGAATTTCTAGTTGTTCGAGTAATCCAGAAGGACATTGATGTTCGACTTTAACTTTTGAACGAGTGAGACACTTAGCCACAAAGAGAGCGATATCCTTCTTCATACCCGACCACCAATAAGTACGACGAAGATCTGGATACATCTTGTCAGCACCGGGATGAATAGAATATCGTGTCTTATGTGCTTCACTCATCACAAGGGCATGAAGATTTTCACGATTTGGAATCCATATGCGATCAAGGTAATGAAGAATTCCGTTGGATTAGACTCAAGGTGGTGTTCGGCTCCACATTGCATTTCAATGTATAAATTATTTTCAACGATCGATGAATGTTGCGCTTCACGGAGATTGGATGTCGGTTTGGATTTGTAGACAATGGAGACGGTTGGTCACGCACATGATGTTGGCCTTGTCATGACTCTTTCGGCTAAGAGCATCGGCCATAACATTTGCTTTACCGGGATGATAACGGATTTCACATTCATAATCGTTTCGTTGACGCATGTTGAGCTCCTTTTGATTGAAGATATGTTGGAGACTCTTATGGTTGGTGAAGACCTCATATTTAGTACAATAAAGGTAGTGTCTCCATATCTTAAGAGCGAAAACAACGGCACCGAGTTCGAGATCATGGGTTGTGTAGTTCTTTTCATGAACCTTGAGTTGTCTCGATGCATAGGCAATGACTTTGCCATGATGTATCAGAACACAACCGAGTCCTTGATTGGAGGTGTCACAATAGATAACAAAGTCATTATTTCTATTTGGGAGTGCTAGGATAGGGGCATCGCATAACATTTGCTTGAGAGTTTGGAATGAATTATCTTGTTCAGGACCCCACACGAAAGATTTCTCTTTTTGGGTCAACAAAGTGAGAGGAACCGTGATTTTGGAAAATTTAGAGATGAAACGGCGGTAGTAACCTGCCAACCCGAGAAAAGAACGAACTTCGGTAGGATTTTTCGGAGCGGCCCAACTTTTGACAGCTTCAATTTTTGCAGGGTCGACATGGATCCCTTTCTCATTTACGATGTGACCAAGGAATTGAACTTCTTTCAACCAAAACTCATACTTGGATAATTTGGCATAGAGTCTTTCGGTTCAAAGGAGTTCCAAGACCAAACGCAGATGACGCTCATGTTCGGTTTTGGTTTTAGAGTAAATCAGGATATCATCAATGAATACAATGATAAAACGATCCAGATAGGGTCTACACACTCGGTTCATCAAGTCCATAAAGGCTGCGGGTACATTTGTCAAACCGAAATGCATAACCATGAACTCGTATTGACCATACCTAGTACGAAAAGAGGTTTTTGGAATGTCCTCTTCATGGACACGAAGTTGATGATAACCCGAACGAAGGTCGATTTTTGAAAAGCATGTTGCTCCTTGGAGCTGGTCAAAGAGATTATCGATACGAGGAAGAGGGTAACGATTTTTGATGGTGAGTTTGTTGAGCTCGCGATAATCAATGCACATACGAAAAGTATCATCCTTCTTTTTGACAAAAAGGAGCGGAACACCCCAAGGGGATGAGCTAGGACGTATAAAATCTTTGTTAACCAACTCTTGGAGTTGACTAGCTAGTTCTTGCATTTCGAGTGGTGCGAGCCGATAAGGAGATTTTGCAACTGGTGTAGCACCGGGAACAAGATTGATTTTAAAATCCATGGAACGAGCAGGAGGAAGACCGGGTAAGTCTTCTGGGAAGACATCGGGAAAATCACAAATGACGGGAATATCCTTTACACTTTTACCCGTTTCCTTCTCCATAACAACATGGGCCAAAAAGGCAACACATTCTTGACGAATGCATTTTCGAGCTTCCATACGAGACATGAGTTTTAGCTCTTTAGTTGGTTTCTCCCCATAGATTTTTAAAGTGTCACCAGACGGAAGTGGAATGGGAATATACTTTTTGAAACAAACAATTTCAGCACGGACTTTGGCAAGCCAATCCATACCTACTATGACATCAAAGCTTCCTAATTTCATTGGGATGAGCTCGATAGGAAAATCATGGTTGTTGAGGCTAAGAACACAATTAGTAAGAATAAAATCAACGGACACGAATTTGTCATTAGCAACTTCAACGGTGAAAGATTTTGGTAATTTAGAGCGTGTACATTTAAGCATTGGTTCAAATTTTTTGGATACAAAACTTTTATCAGCACCCGTATCAAATAAAATTGAAGTGTAAATACTATTAACAAGAAACATACCGTTTACAACGTCATTTTCATTTTGAGCTTGATTAACGTTGATATTGAATGTACGTCCACGCGTAACCGGTACTTTGTGTTGATTGTTGGGTGGGCATTGGTTGGCAAGGTGGTTTGGATCTCCACATTTGTAACATGCACGGACATTAGTATTCACCGGGGGTTTTTTGTTATTGGTAGGTTGAGCTAGGTTTCCTTGCGTATTCACGCCATTTCAGCATGCCGAAGCAAAGTGGCCAAACCTATTGCACGTCGTGCAATGGCGGCACTTGGAAGTAGTCGGGTGGTGGTATTGGCAAGTGTTACATTTGGGAAAAGAACCGGTGTAATTTTGTTTGGGTTGTTCTTGACTGGGTTGGATAAGAGCTTGAGTTGTTGGGGTGGTCATGGCATAGTTGCGGCTATGTAGCTTACGTTTCTTTCCATGATTATTGGGTTTGAAGAGGTTTTGGTATCTTTGGTTTCATCGGGTGTGGTAGAAATTACTTGGTGGACGGTTTTTGAGGAACCTTTAAGGGAAAAGGTTCCATCTTTTACAAGATTATCGGAAATCGTTGCCGCCAACCTAATGGCTCTCTCAAGGGAGAATGGTTTGGTTGCAGTGACGGAGTCACGAACAAGTGGGGGAAGGCCTCTAATATACTTAGGAATGGCCCTATCGGTTATGTTTACAAGGTGGGGAACAAGGATGCTAAGTTGTTTGAACCTAGTGGTGTAGATTTGGTTGTTCCCTCCAGTTTGTTTAAGGTTCCAAAACTCTTCCTCGAGACCTTGCATCTCGTGAGAGGGGCAAAACTCCTCAAGCATGAGTTCTTTTACCTTCTCCCAAGGTAGGGCAAAGGCGACATCGTTGCCACGGGTGGTTCTTTCGCTTTTCCACCATTCAAGTGCCCTCGATTGGAAGACACCGGTGGCACTGCGAGTCCTCAGTTCATCGGGATATTCGCTATTCACAAAAGTTACTTCGATGCTATCGAACCATTCAAGCATCTTCGAAGCACCTTCTTCGCCGGTGAAGGGTTCAGGGTTCAGGGCCATAAGATTTGAAGTGTTTATAGTTGAAGGTAGGGGTTTTTGATGTATTAAGTTGGGAGTCAGCCAAGTGATTTGGGCTAGGAGTAGCTTGGACTTGTCTTACAATATCGGGGATGACACGCGCCAATTGGGTTGCCATGAAGGCAATCATTTTCTTGTTGGAATTATTTTTCGAATGACGATCCATCTATAAAAAGTTTAATGGAAAGGATGAGACTTGAATCAATAGCTTTTGAGAAAAATAATTTTATAAATTTTAGTCATGATAGCATGTCACGTAAGCATGTATGTATCACATTCTCTCATAAATAAAATATAAGCCACATTGGAAGTCAAAAGTAAACAATAATACAGAGACTTAGTATATATTTTTTTCAACTTATGAGTGTTATTAGTGTTTTAGATTACGGGAGAGTAGTTCGACGCGTGAAGCTTGAGGTTGTAAAGGATAAAAGCTTAACATGGGAAAAAAAACATTAAAACATATGAAACAAGTTTAAGTACAAAAGAGATTTGGTTGCATTTGGAGTAGTTCGGGTATAGAACTTTTGACTAACCAAAGTGGTCAGAAAAACCTTTGAGTTCGGGATTCATGCTTTGGCCTATAGGTAGAATATTCTCGCCGACAAGTCGGTTATCGATATTCACCCTTCCGGTTACTACATATCCTTAGTCATTAGAAAATCTGAGACTTTAGAGGGATTGAAAAATCATGGAATGGAACTAGTCATCAAAAAAAGGATTTCACTCCTAGCTTGATGGTGTCGTTTCGAAGTTGTGGTTGTTACTTAACTCAATGGTTAAGGGTCCACTAGAAAGAGATGCGTGAAATTATCATTAAGTTAAGGAAGTCACTCCTATCTCAATGATGAAATTTCAAAAACAAAAAGAAAAACCAATGTAGGCGGATTGAAAGTCGTCACCAAATATAGGGATCACCCTTTTTTTGGTGATGTCGTTTCTTTTGTGAAATATGAGTGTCTTCTTGTAGTTGTCTCCTTCACGCACAAAGAAAGTATCTTTTGAGGTCAAGATATATTATGAAAGTAGTGTAAGGTAGGATTTCGAGGATTTTTAGGCAATAGATAATAAATAAATCAAATAAGCCTAAGCATGTCTACCGGGAGTCCTAAGTTATAGTCTTGGTCAAACATGAAAGTTTACTAATTCTCTATAACTATGGCTCTGATACCAATCTGTCACACCCCAACCGATGGTGGAAATATCGGGGCGGGATAAGTGATAGATTGTTCAAAGTCAACATAGTATTTAAAGTGTCAATATGTTAAATTCTAAATTTCATTTCATTGATTCTAAAACAAACATTACATAGTCTTAAAATGAAGTACAATGCAAGAAAAAGACAAGTTACATCATAACATAAAATTTGGATAAAATCTAGGTGTGTTTCTAAGTCCACTAAGTATTTTCTTGCATAAACCTTAATTCATTTCCTGCAACATGCATAAAATATCCGTCAACACAAATATGTTGGTGAGCATACAAGTTTAAACACATAGCATAAGTATGAATAAAATCTCAATCCGCATGTTTAGTATACTAATTTGAAATCAAAGCTAGCATGCATTACCTAATAATCAACCATAGTGTCCATAAGTATATGTACCACATCGTCGCAACGAATAGGTATCGATTGAATGAAAATTTAACATAAACCCATTATACAAATAGGCAGATGTGCTAGTCCTATAGCGCTATAAATGTTAAGGGTGGTTGTATTAGAATGCATAAGAGTGTATAACTAGCATGTACTCACAAATAGCATAACTAAGCATGTATTTAGATTGAGTGTTGAATGTATTGCTTGAAAGTATAAGTGAGTGTATTTAAATAAGTAACGTGTTGCAACCCAAAAGTGATAAAACAAAAAGGGGTGAAGTATACTCATGGTTTTGATAGGAAAAGTTGCGAGTCGTGAGTAGATGGATTTGGGAGGATTAGACACCGGTTAACCTAACAAGGAAAACGGGTTGTCTTAGAGTCGGATTAGAGTACTTGTACGTATGTATATAGAATCATAGAATTCATGTATCGCCAATGGCGGACCAAAACACAATTCACCAACTAGTGTTGGAGATTCGGATGGTAAAGTTAGTACGTTAGTGTACCCTCCTCGAAGGAGGTCATGAGATACGAAGGTAGGGTAATAATCCACAAACCATTGTAAATACTTACATAATAGTTTAAATGTTTAAAGTATAGATATACTACATATAATATCTCAAGTAATCCGGGTGAGTTATGGTGGGAAAACCCTACTTGAAGAACCAAAGTTCTTCAAGATTGCCATTTGAACCTTAACATAAGCTTTTCAACATGGTAAAGTTGAATACTTAGTTTAGTTTATCACACTTGTTGTTATGTTAGATTACTTGAGTAATAAAAAGAGATAAAGTTAAGTTCAAACTCATTATTTCTGGATTTTTACCTTAACTCAAGTCATCCAACAATGAGGTTTGTTGGAGACAAGGTTTGGTTCAAAGAAAATCCAAGTTTGAATAAGGTAAACTCAAGAGCAATAATTTCATAAAGTTAAGCCACTTGGGAACCCATTTTAGGTGCCTCCCCCCTTAGTGTTTACCATTGTAAACCTAGAGGATAGTCCATGGTTTGTTCCAAGTGGTTTAGTATGTTTTAAAATAAGATTAAAGCTTGTTAAAAGATTAAAAACATCAAGGACAAAAAAAAAAAAAAAATTCAGCCTTGTAAAACTAGCTTTGGACCTCATTATAGATGGCTTTAATGGGCTTTAATTAGGTTTAAAAAAAGGGAAAATGGGCTTAAACCCGAGTGGGTTTCGGTTTGACTAGTCAACAAAACCATCAAACTTGTTTTCACGATTCCCGCTTCGTTATAACTCCGTTTCGCACGCAGTTTTTTTCTAAGTTCACCATTTTCAGAGTAATTCATATGGAGAAGAGTAATTTACCATTCATGGTACTGAGAATTGGCTTTGGTGCATTGATCTTGATACGGTTCGAGAGTTACGATCACAAACTTGTGTTTGTGGTGAGCTTGGACCATTGGACTTGGTTTCGGGCTTTTCTTTGGGTTATTTTACGTGTTTTATGACCCTTAATTATATTTTAAAGATTTGGGCTTGTTTACAAGTTGGTTTGGTTCGTTCATGAACACCCGGTTACGTATGATTCCGACTGAATTTATATTTACAGCGTGTCGCAAGTATATTTGAATGCATATAATGTTTCTTTTAAGCATGTGTAACATATAAGTATATAGAATAACTTTTAATAATACTTCCATTGATCAAGACTCAAGAGTACAAGGGTATGAATTGATAAATTACAAAGTACAAGGACTAAAAATGAAACAACAAAAAGTACGGGCGTTACACAAGTGTAGTACCTGCAACTGTTGCATTATCCATATTGAACCGACACAGGATATCTCCAACATATTTGGTCTGATGCAGAAAGATTCCATTTGGTGTCTGATCTACTTGTAAACTGAGAAAGAAATTCATCTCTCCTATGGCACTCATTTCAAACTCAGCTTTCATCACAAATTCGAATTCTTTACATAATGCTTCGTTCTTGGAACCGAAGATTATGTCATCCACGTATATCTGCACTAGTAGTAAATCACCATCTTTTTCCTTAATGAACAACGTGCAATCAATTACACCTCTATGAAAGCCATAGCAGATGAGTGGAGAGTTTCTCATACCAGGCTCGAGGGGCTTGATGAAGCCCATACAAAGCCTTGTCTAGCTTATAAACTCTATCCCGATGATAAGGATCCTCAAATCCCTCGGGTTGACTGACGTAAACGGTTTCACGAATCTCACCATGAAGGAATGCACTTTTCACATCCAATTGATAAACTTTGATCTTCATATAGGATGCATAGGCTAAGAAGATTCGAATTGCTTCCATCCTTGCCACAAGTGCAAACACTTCATTGTAGTCAACTCCTTCGACTTGACTGAACCCTTGAACAACCAGCCTTGCCTTGTTTCTGATTATTACCCCTTGGTCATCTTTCTTACACCGAAGAACCCATTTAGTTCCAATCACCTTTGCACCTTTTGGTCTGTCCACAAGAGTCCAGACTCCTAACTTATTGAACTGAAGGAGTTCTTTGCATAGCACTTACCCATGCCTCATCTTTTAAAGCCTCGCTTACATACTTTGGCTCAACTTGAGACACAAAACAGCGATAAGCACCATCGTGTAGATATCCTTTTTCCATGACTGTAGCATAATCAGCTAAGTATAGCTGATTTCTTGTCTGAACTCCCTATAGAATATCCCCGATAATGTTGTCTAGGGGATGATGCATATTAACTCGAGTTCCGGGAGTGGTGGGTACTGCTACTTCATTATCCAGATTCTAAATCCCAGGTTCAATTTCTGTGGCTGTTGGAGCATGGGGTTCAGAAGTTCCAGTTGTATCATGATCAGAAGCTGGAGTACTTTCAATAGTGGGAACCTACTCATCTTGATTTGCACTCTCAGTTTCAACAGCCTCATCATCGAAGGAAGAATCACTAACCTCAAGCTCTCCCCCGAAGGGCTAAAAGTATCTTCTAATGAAACCAATGATGTCGAGTCTCGTGTAGGAGTGTTCAGAACATCGTACATCGTTTGATCAGCTAACTCATCATCAGACTAGGAAGGAGGTAGATTGAAGGATTTAAAAAATCCATCATAGTCAAAGAAAAAGGAAGGTCCTTTTCCCGCAGTAGGGGTGGTGTATCTTTGTACATCAACATTGCACCACACTTCTACCTGACCAGTTGAGTTATTATAAACCCTTTTTGTCTGGTATACTGTATCCAAGGAAGATACCTTCTTCTGCCTTCTAGCAGAACTTCCCAATCTGATTTTTCTTTAGCAGCATGCAGGGTGCGCCAAATGGTTCCAGATACTCTAAATTGGGTTTACGTTGCTGGAGCAACTCATAACAAGTTTTTCCATGACGTTTGACCACCAAGACCCGATTTAGAGTATAACATGCATTAGCCACTGCCTCGTTCCAGAATTGAACCGGCAGTTTGGAGTCAGCTAGCATTATCCTTGCTGTTTCGATCAAGCTCCTATTCTTTCGTTCAGCAACATCATTCATCTGTGGAGTGTTGGCAAAAGTAGGAGAAATGAATTGATGAACAATCCCTTTTGTATGACAGAATGCCTCCATGCACTGATTCTTGAATTCTGTCCCGTTGTCTGAACGTATTTTTCTAACTTTCAGCTTGTAGAGTGACTCCAATTTGGTAACAAGATGTTTGAATGATTTAAATGTCTCTAACTTTGCTTTCAGAAACATCACCCAAGAGAATCTTGAGTAATCATCCATCACCACAAAGCAGTACCAATCACCAGCTATGCTCTTTGTACTGACAGGGCCAAACTGATCCATATGCAGAAGCTCAAGAGGAATCTCGATAGAATGAATTTTCTTTGACTTGTGAGACTTCTTTGTCTGTTTTCCTTTCTTGCATGCTATACAGAAGTCTGGAAGCTGGAAATTCTTAATTGTAACTCCATCCACCAGATCATTCTGAATCAAATGATTCATCTTCTTGGGATTGATGTGTCCCATTCTCCTGTGCTAGGAAACTGAATCTCTTTCAGTAGCTTTTGACAAGAAGCACTGAGCAGTAGACTCAGTTGTTGAGGCTTTTGATAGGTCCAAGACATACAGGTTGTTATATCTTGAAGCCGACATTAGAACTTTATCCTCCTTGATGACATACTCCTTCTTCAGTATGTAGCACTCCTTGTTGTCAAACACAACCTTGAATCCCTTATCACAAATTTGGGAGACAGAAAGCAGGTTGTTTTGCTATTGCTGAATGTAGTTGACCTTGTCAAACTTTACTTTCTCGTTTCCCACTTTGCCTTGTGCGGTGATGTAACCTCCTTTATTCACAGCGAATGATACATGTCCCCTTTTAATTTGCTTAACGTTGAAAAGGAGGGACGAATTCCTGGTCATGTGCCTGGAAGCCCCACTATCAATAATACAGGTATTAGTGATAGCGCTGTAGCGGACACCCTACACATACAATGGAAATGATTAGTTCAGGTTTGGGACCCAAGCCTTAACTGGCTTGGGTGTCCTAGAGGTATCACACATCATGAACTCAACCCACTGACCTTCAGAGGATGAGGACACATCTTTCTTCTTCTTATCATCACTATCAGACACATTACTTGATTTTTCCTTCCATAAACCAGTTTTGTGTAAGGCCTATTTGTTGTAAACAGACGACTGGCTTATGGTATGAAATTTTGGTTCACTAATAGTCCTAGGTTTAGCCTTAGGCACCACAACTTTGCTTTGAGCTTGTCTGTGTTGACTTTGGTGTTTTGGAGGAGTATTAGATCTAATTTTAAAAAATCTTGGTTTTTATCAAAAAGTTCAATTTTCTTTTTAGGTGTCTGATAGTAAGGATAATTCAAAGAAATATGTCCTCATTTTCCACAACTGTAGCAGGATCTCCTTTGACAGTTTGAGGAAAGTTTTGATGTGGGGTTGAGTTTGGTCGGGGACTGGGTAGTTTCTCTTCCTTTTTAGATGTTTCACCTTCTTTAACAAACTTAATTGTTTTGACATTTTGAAGATCTTTTGCTTTCAGTTTAGTAGGATTTTAATGATTTACATGTTTAGGGTTCATTGATTTAGACTGTTTAGGTTCTGAAATAGACGTTTGTAAACCTGACCCTAAGTTTGCCTTTTTAATTTATCATCCAAATCCTCAACAGGCATCTTATCTTTAGATACCGAAGTAGTAGCCTCCTGTTCAGTGACAGACTTCACAGATTTACCCGTAGAATCTGGATCACTAACTAGAGGAGAAGACACCACATGATCCATAACCGGGTTATTATTTATTGGTTTATATTTAGTATTTAAAAGAATTTCATGTGGTGGTGGTACTACCTTATATCCCCGTCGTTCCTCGCCATTTCGTTCTTTACTAAGTTTTGAACTGTGTGAGAGGAACTTGCTAAACTGTGCAGTTTTTGTTTTAATGATTCAACTTCAACTTGCAAAACTGCTTTTTCCTTTTTAGTTTCTTCCAAAGTGGTTATGTAAAACTTAATGTCATTTGATTGATTTAAGGCAACAACCTCGGTTTCCCTTAGTTTTTCCCTAAAAGTTCTATCTTTTCTTTGAAGCTGCACTCATTTTGTTTTAAAACATGATTTGCTTCAGTGCAGAGTTATAAATCATTTACTAGATTATCATTGTGTTCTAATAACCTAGCAAATTTTAAATCAATGCTTTCTCTAAATTTATTACATTCAGCACAAGCATGTTTCTCAAATAATTCATCTTTAGAGTATACCTATGTAGAACCAGAAGAATCAGCCATCAATGCAGTGTTAGACTCTTCAGTAACTGGAGATTCTGAGTTTGCAGCACTTAGCTCTTCTTCAACCAAATGATCAACAACATCCATAGCTTCTTTGATATCTGAACATGCATGCTCAGCTATGATGTTTCCTTCACTTGCAGATCCATCATCCAAGGTATCAACTAATGCAACATTTGATTCTCCCTCAGATACAAATCGGAAGGACCAGTCTTGTCCTTCATCTCCCTAAGCAACCAAAGCCCTAGATTCTTTACTTGATGATGCTCCAGCCTTCTCTTTATCTTGACAGTTGAATGTAGGAAAAAGATTTCCATTCCCAGTCTTCTTTGGCTTTATGCACTCAGGTTTGAAGTGCCCCTTTTCTCCATAATTGAAGCATGTGACCTTGGTTTTATCAAATCCAAATGTAGTATCTTTAGTAGCAACCAAGTTCTGCCCCATCTTCTTTACAAACTTGTTGGCTCTCCTTACTGCACTAGCCAAAGCCCACATAATATCCATACGCTCCGACTTAGTATCATCAACCTGCTCGTAGTCCTCGTCAGCAAGATGATAGTTTCCAATCTTCCCAGTGACTAATCCATCATAAGATTAAACAACAGCAGATAGAAGATCCATCTGCTCTTTAGTAACTTCCACAGTGATATTTTCAAGATTTTTGATCTTCTGCTTGGTTGTATTTGCATCAGGAACAATGTATTGGGTTCCAGATGACCTTAACGTTTCATTTCCTGAGGAACTATATTGGGAAGGAATAGAAGAGTTAGACACAAACGCCTTTTGTAGCGGTGCGCCTAATGAGGCTGGAGTAGGAATCGAGTTGTACAGTGAAGGATTCTGAGCATAGGATCCTTTCTTTGACTTTGTTTCTGACGTAGTTTTTCCTCCCTTAACTTCATAATGAAATCATTTATGTCTAATATAGCAAGAGTGTCATTTTGTCTCAGATTAGACACAAATGGATCCCATTTGTCTGGCAAACCATCAGCAAAACTTGAAACTTTGTCTTCCATAGATGTTGCCACACCATGTGTATGCAACTCACTCATCAGATGATAGAATCGATCAATGATATCATCCAAACTTTCATTCCCGATCGGAGAGAAGTTATCAAATTCCTATTTGAGAGCTTTTGCCTTCGGTGCCTTCAGAGTTGCATTGCCTTCGTATCGTTTTTCCAAGGCCTCCCATAACTTCTTTGACTGCTTGTTCTCAGAGAACTGATGGAATATGTCCTTAGGTATAAACTGAGTCAACAAGGCATGTGCTTTCTTTTCAGCATTATGCAGAGTCTTCTGTGATTCACTCATTCCTCCCAAAGTCAATATTATCCCATTAGCACCGACTGGTACCGTGTAACCAGTCTCAATAGATGTCCAAAGGTTTGGGTCAACTCCATTCAAGTAGATTTCAAACCGATGTTTCTACTGTGGGTATTCATCCAACGTTAACAGCTTTGGCGGTTTATTGTAGTTCCCTATCTCATTTTCCAGAAGTAGAAGATTCTGGATACGCGAGTCCTTTCCAGCAATGAATGCAGCAAACTGATCTTCTATTGCTTTAAACTTGATGACCTTAAGACAGGACAGATTGACTAGTGCGATTGAACAAGGAGACTAGGTCAATCGTACGATTAAAGGATGCGAATGACTTCAATCATGCGATTGGATTCAGTCGCATGAATGAACAGGACGTTTGAGGTCAACCGACTGGAATAACTCAACCATGCGAATGAACTGTGCGAATGAGTCCAGTCGTGCGATTGAACTATGCGAATGAGATTCAGTTGTGCGATTGAGCTAATCGTGCGACTGAGGCTGCTGTTGTGGGAAAAGTCGAATTTTTGTACACTTTGACATAAAAATACGAATTTTCACGAACCCTAATCTGCCGTATAGTAAAAGGTCGAAACTTTAACACAAAGACTCGTCAAAAACTCGTTTTAGAAGCAAAAAGTGGATCTTTTGATTGAAAATGTTGAGTTTAACACCAAAACTAATCGAATCCACGTAAAATCACGAGCCTAAGCTCTGATACCACTTGTTAGGACCATTTTCGTACGGAGTACTAACGGATTCTACGTGAGACCAGATCAAATAGCACGGAATTCTATTTGATTAGCGATCCAATCAGTGAGAACGAACAACCTGATTGATCTAACGATGAAACAAACGTTAAGAACGAGTTGGAATCGATCAGGAACGAACTATGAACTTGGATGGGCGACCTAGGACGCTTTGAACGGCAGGGTATCAAAGTATTCGAAGTGTTGTGTTTTTCCATGAATTATGTGGTGTTAATAGGTTTTTAGTGTCCATTCGTACGACTGAACCATTACGTGCGACTGACTCATGCGGTTGACTCATACGCACGACTGAAGGTTCAGTTGTGCGACTGAATCAATCTTATGTCTCAGTCATGCGACTGATTCAGTCTCCTGGTTCAGTCGTGCGAATGGTCCATAAGTATGGTTCATTCATACGTATGGTCCATAAGTATGGTCCATTAGCATGAATAACCATCCGACTAGGTTGAACACGTTTCTAAGTCATTATTGACTTAGAACTATGTACAACAACATCAAACTATATATAAAATTCATACATATGAATCATACTCAATACAATATAATATGAAATAATCAACCACAAATAAATACCAAAATGCATTTCATTTATCATTGAGCCATCATATTACATTAATGTAAGAAATGAAATACTATTACATTTAAGATCATAAACTAGGTACATAATGTATCAACAGTCTCAATTGTATAACCCCCGATTGTTACTCGTGCACGTCGGATGAAAAACGTTGCCTTTATGTTAGTCCTAGTCTCGGGTTAGGATATTTCCATGTTGTCCTGAGGCTCTATTTTTAGTGTTTGTTTCTCAAAAATTGTTATGATCCGAATTATCAGTTTTATTATAGTAACTATCAGAATTACTAATACTCATAGTGCAAAAATTCTTACAAAATTTCAGTTTCATTATATTACTAGTACTAGTAAAACAATTTCATAGAGTCTCATATTTTCACATAATCATATTCATCTCATATAATATTTTCATTATTGTCTAAGCATAGACATGTTCACATAAAGTCATGGAGAGAATATATATATACACATGTTTTAATCATGCTGAAAATTTTGTTATGATATGAGCTTATGGTTATAGTCTAGGCATTTACTATTAATACTTAATTCTCTATAACCAATAGCTCTGATATCAATCTTTCACATCCCTATGGAAGCGTGAAATGCTTGGGTGTGACTCATCAGTTCAAAAGACATTGATTAATAAAACATACAAATCATAGAAATAAACTAACATTACTTTCATTAATTCATAATATTAGGTTTAGAATTTACAAGATTTGAGTTTGATATTTTAGACTTATACAGTTTTGTAATCCTAATCAAAAGCACATATCTTCAACATATCACATAATCTTCAGCTAGTAGTGGACGTGAAGATCCACGTAAAAACTAAAGTCAAACATATCAATAGTCAACCAGATGTACAGGTTCCCTAAGTAGCCGTACCGATCACTATACATATTGGAGTTATGCACGAGATTATAATACATTATGATGACCTGAAAAAGCATACTCAAAATAGTCAACATAAAGTTGATTAGATCATAGGTTTATTCAATAACATAACTTTTTTTAATTGATGTATCATAAACAAACTCACAATCAAACCTACTTAAATGTCAAGTGATTTATAAGTGTCAAATACAAATCACAGAATCAAATAATATAACATCACTACCCTCATCCAGCAGATGCAGGTTGACGTATTCCTAAGTAGCACTACCTATATTATTTGACGGTTCCTTATCCAAATTAATGGTTGTGTCAATATAACAGTAATATCTCAAAACTTTTAAAATTTGCATCAATTTCAATAACAAACAGTATGTTTTTTCTCTAAAAAATTTATAAACCAAAAAGGGGTCATGTTACTCACCTTATTTCCGGTCAAATGTCAAATAATTCCTAGAAAATAATTATTTGTTAGAATAATCAAATTTCTTTAAAACTTTTAGCACTTTAATTCATTAATTATGACAAAATTCCAAATTAATAGATATTATTTGATAAAATCATTAAAATTTACCAACAGAAACAATAAAAAAACTAATTTATCTCATAAAATTTCAAATCAATAATTTATAACAGGCAATTTACTATAATTTTTACAATTTTCAAATTAATTAACAAAAATAGTTTAAAATCTCTAAAAATTCCTAAATTCATATACACTGTTTTATTCTAATTATTATATTTTATATAAATTTTCTATAATTTATCTTACTGTTTTGCTATTTCTTTTGAGTTTTCTATTTCAGAATGTTCTAAAATTTAAAACTCAGTCACCATATCCGAATTGCAGGATCGTATGTTGGTCACTCAACAAGTGGTTTTCCTCTCAAACTCACCTTGAACGACACTCAGAAAGAGTCTATGAAGAGTTGATCACAATATAACAAGTAACAAGCAGTAAATAAACACAGGATGTAAATTTTTAAGGTACTTTTATATATTGCTTCTCAACTCAAAGGATTACAAGACTCTTGGACTCGATCTCTCTACCTAATGAGTTACAAAGAGAAGATATATATAATATTACCTACAGCCGGATATACTTTGATACGAGCTGGAAACCTCTAACCAAACATCTATACTACAAGACTATAGGTGAGGTATTTGGTAGTCAGGACATGTCCCTAACTTACCTTTTATCACCAACTAAAGTTGGTAACATGTACTATCATAAAAAGGTATACAGTAGAATAAAGTATGGTCAATAGCATGGTTCTTTTAGGAAGAAGCCATGTTGTATCAGAGGTCTGTAGCGGACTGTCAGAGACCATACTTATGTCTACTGGACATAGCAATGTCTTCCGAAGGATAAGTTTCTTCGGAAGATTAAATATCTTCCGAAGCCACTTATACTTTGGAAGACTACTTCTTCCGAGGCTTGGAGTCTTCTTTGTCTTCGGAAGGAGACTTGGTCTTCAGTTCTTTCTTTAGACTTTGTCTTCGGAAGTCTTCAGACTTTGTCTTCGGAAGTCTTCAGACTTTGTCTTCGGAAGTCTTCAGACTTTGTCTTCGGAAGTCTTCAGACTTTGTCTTTAGTTCTTTCTTTAGACTTTGTCTTCGGAAGTTGACCTCAGACTTCGGAAGATCTCATACTTAGCTTCGGAAGCCTTTTGAATGTAGCACCAATTATGACTATGTGAAGTGGTTTTGGTTGTACCAGCCTTATAATGACCCAACAAACTCCCCCTAGGCTGATGCTACCAAAACTTCACTTCTCCCTTCTTCTCAAAACTTTCAGCACCAAGGAGAGTAGATATTATCTGTGTCCTTGTTCTTCCCTGATGTGGTGCTGAGAAGTTTGTACAAATCCTTGGTAGATAGAACATCTAGTCTGTCACCTTGGATTATGTATACTCTTTGTTGTGGCCCTTTGAAAAGAGTTAGTTGATGGGAACTATAGTCATATTCCCATCTAACTATAGGTTCCAATTCCGGACCCTCCACCATCTATAGAAAGGCGGCGCCTTTAGTAGTGGGTCTTTCCTTGTCTTCCTGTCTTTTCAACTTCAACTCTTCTTCGATCTTGGCCTTTGCAGTTAGCTTGGCTAGATGAAGACTGCTGAGATAATTTCTGATGATAGCTGCAGTCTCTGAGTTGGAGGGGTTGGAGAATGGCTTCTCTGCAAGCTCAGCAATGTCAGATCTGCTGAGATGCAATAGAGAAGTGGCATTAAGCCTGTTGGTTTCACCACTATCCCTTTCCACAACAAAGTTGTGAGAAGGTTCATCGAACCTCCACTGGATTATAGCTTTCCTAGGTCCAGGTGACTGACTAGGAATCCTGTCCTCCTTCCTTGTATCCAGTAGATTCGCGAGTTTCCTTCTTAGTCTCTTCTCTTCTGCATTGAGAGTATCAGAGTTGAGACCAAGAAGTCTTACAGCCTGGCCCAAAGTACTTCTAGGCAACTCAAGAAATTGACCTAGAGTGAGGGAGCTTGAAGAGTTATCAACATAGATGATGTTGATAAGGTCTCCTTCACAGGAGATGTTGCTCATAGTAGTGCAGTTGGTGAGCCTTGTCTTGAGCTCCTTTATTTCCTCAAGAGAGAGATGTTTAGAAGGCTGAGGGGATGATCTTGGTTTCTGTTGGGTAGGTTTAGGTTTAGTGGTTCTAGGTTGTGTTTTGGGTTTAAGGATAGGAAGTTTGGGTGGTTGAGGTGATGAGGTAGGTTTGGGTAGAGTTGTAGGTTCAGGGGTGTAGGTTTCATCTGAGGGTTCGGTTTTGATGCGAAATGGGATTGGTTCTTCTTGTGTGGGTTGTGGTTGAGTGGTTTGCTATGGTTGAGTGGTTGGCTGTGGTTGAGTGGCTGGGGTGAAGACCGTTCCCTGTCCCCTCCTATACATCTCCTTCTTTTTCCCCATACGGATGTCAGCTTTTATTTCGCTGACAATCCGTTGGAGTGTCCTTTCAGACATAGGTCCCACCTGCCTACCAGAGAAGCCATGAGCCCAAAGATAGTCTTTCATCCAGGCTTTATCACTGAGCTTCTTGGTGGCAGTGACCCTCTCTACCTCCTCCCTCCGTTTCTTCTCCTTCATCTTCTCCCTTGCAGCTTTCTTCCTTTCCTTCTCCATTTGATCCTGCTCTTTGTTGTGGAGCAGTAGGATCATATCATCATCATGTGGAGACAGTTCAGGAAGACTGAAGCCTCTTGAGAGCAGGAATTTAATCCTAGCCTCTCTCAGCTGCAGGGCTGCTTTCCTTTATTCTTCTTCTTCTCTTTCCAAGGCCAACCTGGCTTCTTCTTCTTGCCTTAGCCTAGTTTTCCTCTCCAAAATCACCAACTCCTCTAGTGGTAGCAGGAGTACTTCCTCATTGACAGCTCCTAAGTTGATAAGCTGATCAATGAGTGTTGTCCTTCTCTTGGTGTTGATTTCCTCCTGATTGGATGCAGCTGCCTTAGAACTAGCAGCTAGCAGCTTCTCAGCAGGAAACCTACCTTTCTTCTTGAGCTTCTCAATCCTTTCCTCCTCCTAAAGCTCTGCCGCAGTCATTTTCTTTTTGCCTTTGTATTTTGCAGAACTTGTCTATGGTGGTTCTTGGATAGAGGGTTCGGATTGAGAGAGAGGATCAGCTGGTGTTTGGGATGGAGGTAGATCAGAAGTGTCCTCCCTGCTCATCTCAGATGCTATTTCAGCAATAACATCTGTGATGATCAGTTCCTCGGACATTTGGAACAAACCTTCCACAGCTTCCATCTCAGCTTCGGAAGACTTATCTTGTTCTTCCGAAGTTTCAACTTTAGCTTCGGAAGTTTCAGCCTGAGCTTCGGAAGAAGAGGCTGATGCAAGTTCTGTCCCAACTGTTTCAGTTGCTGGGCCATCAATCCCCATTTCCCCTTCAAAGTTAATCTCATGTTCCATGTGGACCTTAGGTTGACCAACTTCTTCCACAGTGGTAGAAGGTGCAGTCAGTCTTTGAAGCTCCTCAGCCCCAAAGTATATGAGTGTGGTGTCGGGGCTGAGCTGTTCTAAGGAGGATCTCAATACAAACTTTGTGAAAAGTCTGTAGAGATCATGAAGCATCCGTGAGTCAATCTTTAGAGTTGATTGAAATGACTCAGGTAGGGTGATGAGTTGGGAAGTAGAAGACTGGATCAGTGGTTCCCCAGATGTTTGTCTCTGATCTTTCTCCCCCTTTTTGGTAGCATCATCTTGAGAGCTAGATAGAGGAAGAAGTCAATGAGACCCGTATAGGTACATGCCTAACAGACCTCTCCGTCTGTTTCTCAGCTAGTTGAGCCTTGAGATTGTCAATCTCAAGTTGTTGAGTGGCTGTCCTTGTTTCTAAGATCCTCACCTGAGATTCCAGGTTTGAGACCTTAGAGAGCAAGTACTGGAGTGTGAGTTGCATACTTCCCTCATCTTCATGTGAAGAATCATGGGGAAATGAGATAACATACCTAGTATGTTCAGTCTCACCACCAGATGTGGCTTCTTGGCACCCTGGATACCTTTGCTCAAATTCATCTCTTTCAGAGATGTCAATGGGCAGAGTTGCCATAGACTCAGTCTGATTGATATTACCACTGTCCTTAGAGCTCAATGAGAGACTCTGAGTAGTGGCAGCTAAGCCTACATGAGTCCCCTCCACATCAGTGGGACTCACCTCAGTAGTTGGCTGCTGATGGGGGCTAGAGATAAGGGATCTCTCTTGGCTCTATTGATCTTTGAGAGGGTGTTGTAGATCAACTTTATGGCCATGGAGAGATGTAATCTCTTCATCAGTTCGGAGTAATAGGTCAGTGAAAGATAAAGAGGTTAAACCTACTGACCTGGGACCTAGATCAATGTCTACAGGCATTGAGCCTCTGATGGGACTGTCCCTTGAAGGCTGCACAGGGGAGTGTAAAGACTCACCCTGTGGGCTAAAGGATTGAGGTTCGAGCTCTTGGGTTTGAGACTGAGGAGGCTCAAAACCCAAATTGAGGTCAAATGAGAAGGATGGTGAACCTCGGACTGAGTGGGAGCCCATGTTTCCACTCTAGCCCTTTTGGTTTGAACTGGAGGAGCTTGTTCAATCAGAGTAGATTGAACAAGGGTTCGTTGGGGATGTCTCTAATATGTAATTTTAATGGGTGGAGAAGGTATGGGAATATTTGTGGTGGAGGTTGCTGGTGTGGGTTCATCACCTGTGGGGTTAACAGGGATGTCACCAGGAGCTATGCGCTCAATCATCTCTGGAGGTAAAGGAGTGTACCGTCCAGTAAAGTTGATGGACACCTTCTTCAATGTCTTGAAGATGGTAGGCCGCACTTGGGAAACAGTAAGAGCAGCTGCACAGACAAGCTTGCTCGGTTCCAACTCGTAGTTGATAATGTGTTGAATGTATCGGGGATACATGAAGAATGTGTCCCTTCTCAGATTTCCAATCAAATTGGTCAACACAAATCTGGAGTAGTTGAAGCGCAGACCCCTCACCAACCCGTGAACTAGGCATCCTAGTTCATATGGGATTTGATCCCATCCCCCAGACTTGTTGGATAGGCAGTGCAGAATGATGTGCAGCAGGAACTTCCAATGATATGAGAAGTTGAACTTGCAGACGGTTGACCTGCTTACATCCCCACCATATCCTATGAGGATGTGGGTGCTATCCAAGTCTTCTTTGGGAAACTCAGTAGGAGCCCCATCATCATTGAGCTCTAGATGCTCCCTGATGAGTTGTTTGGTTATGATCAACTCCTGTCCACAAATGCGGGTTCTCAGGACGCGAACCCCATTTAGGACTTCAGCTTGACCGTTACTCCAGAATTCAGTCATGTGGTTGGAGTAAACGGTGGGGTTAACAGTAAGCGCCGTGAGATAGGTTGATTCAGTAAGAAAGGTGATTATTTGAGTAAAGTCGGCATCTCTTGACGAATCAAGTAATGCGACCTGGTTGTGCTGAGGGTTTAGCGCCATTGCAGAGAAAGTAAGCTTGAATTTGGGTGAAATTTCAGGTTTGACAGTGAAGGGAATAGTTAGGGCAGTAAATTGGTAAAATAAGATGAAATTGAACAGTCTGGATTATTTAAAGGGGATGAATTGTGGTAGTGGTGGTAATAAGGTAACTGTTTGGGGTGATGGTGGTTTTCGGCTGTGAAGTGACAATGGCGGCAAGGGATAATTTTAAATAATCTGATCATCATCATCAAATTTTTTACCTTTTACAGAGTGGGGCCCAAAAAGATATTCGTTACACAGTAAAATCTCTATTTCCGAGTATAAAACATTTCCGAAAGTAATTATCTTCCAAAGGCAATCTTCTCTTCCGAAGCAAGGCATTGCTTCCGAAGGTAAAATTGCTTTCCAAATGAAGAGTTTTATGAGCTTCGGAAGTAGATCTGATGCAAAATCAATCGCTTCTTCCGAAACTAAAATTCTTCCTAGAAGAAAATTTCCATTGAGGAATTTGGCTTCGGAAGATATTTAAGAATATCTTCCGAGAGTTAATTCCTCTTTGGAAGGAAATTACACTTGGAATATAAAAAGATCTTTTGTAACAGGGCTTAAATTGTATTGACACAAGACATTACACATTAAAAAGTTTTCAAAAGAGGTAGTTAATCAATGTTTATCATCCCAATAGCTGATAAGAGATACTTAAATCTTTGTTCATCAAAAGATTTTGTGAACAAATCAGCATATTGTTCATTTGAGTCAACTTTGATTAACTATATCTGATTTTTATCATGAATATCTCTAATGAAATGGTACCTGATATCAATGTGCTTTGTCTTGGAGTGCTTCACTGGATTTTCAGTAATGGAGATAGCACTATTATTATCAATATGGATAGGAGTAGTCATGAAGTTGAATCCATAGTCCAACATCTGATTTTGAATCCATAGCAGTTGAGCACAGCAGCTAGCAGCAGTAATGTATTCAGCTTCAGCAGTTGATATAGAGACACAGGATTGTTTCTTGCATTGCCATGAGATAATCCTTCCACCAAGAAATTGACATTCTCCTGATGTTGATTTCTTGTCAATGTTACAGCCACCATAATCACTGTCAGAGTATCCATAGAGATTGAAATCACTATTTCTTGGATACTAGAGACCTAGTTTAGGTGCTCCTTTGAGGTATCTGAGGATTCTCTTAACAGTAGCCAAATGAGACACCTTGGGAGCAGCCTGATATCTTGCACAAATGCATGTGGCAAACATGATATCAGGTCTACTAGCAGTGAGATACATCAGAGAACCAATAATTGCTCTATACTGATGTTGATCAGTATCCTCCCCCTTAAGGTTAGGGCAAAGATTATGTTTCTGGGTATGGGTGTCTTGGCTGGTTTACAGTCCTTCATTTCAAATCTATCTAAGATGTCTGAGACATACTTAGATTGATTTATAAAGAACCCTTCCTTCATCTGTTTCACCTGAATTCCAAGGAAAAAGTCCATTTTTCCCATGGAACTCATCTCAAATTTCTGCTTCATAATGCTCTCAAAGTCCTTACATATTTGGTCATTTGAAGAACCAAATATGATGTCATTAACATAGACTTGAACAAGGAAAATGTCCTCTCCAATCTTCCTGATGAAGAGAGTCTTATCAATGGTACCTTTGGTGTAGCCATTCTTTAGGAGAAACTGAGACAAGGTCTCATACCACAGCCTAGGTGCTTGGTGCAGCCCATATAGAGCTTTATCCAGTTTGCACACATAGTTGGGGTGCTGTGGGTCTTCAAATCCTGGAGGTTGACATACATAGATTTCCCTATCTATATCCCCATACAGAAAAGCACACTTGACATCAAGTTGGTAGACTGTGAAGTTCTTGGATGCAGCATAAGCAAGGAAGGTCCTAACTGCCTCAAGTCTTACAACAGGTGCAAAGACATCAGTATAATTGATTCCTTCCTCTTGGGTGTATCCTTGAACTACTAATCTTGCCTTGTTCTTGATAATCAAGCCTCTGTCATCTTTCTTGTTTCTGAATACCCATTTAGTGCCTATGGGTACTTGACCAGAAGGTACCAGACCTTTTGTCTTTTGAATTGAAGCAGCTCCTCCTGCATCGATTCAACCCAACTACTATCTTTCAAGGCATCTTCCACCTTCTTGGGTTCCATCAGAGATAAGAAGCATGAGTACAAGCAGACATTCCCATGATGAGTTTGCCCTCTTGTTCTCACACCTTCAGACACATTCCCTATGATGTTTTCAGTTGGATGAGTGTTGTGAATCCTAAGACGAGGAATCACTTCCAGTTGCAGAGATAAGTCCAGGTTGGACATATTCTGATCAGGAACTAGATCACTCTGTCCAGCTGCTGTTTCAAAGTCATTCAATGAGGACTGATTGAATGATTGAGAAACATCATCAATGGTTGGTTGTGAGGTAGTATTAACAGTTTCCTGTTCCTTTAAAATACTACTTCCTTCAACCTGGTGTTGTAGTGGATCACCTGAAGAACTTTGAGGTTGATCAAGTGATTCACTTGTTGAAGCTTCACTATTCCTGGAGATAGTTACACTATCCGATCTGTGGATGGTTGAAGCTTGTTGTCTTTCAACTCTTGGAGAATTTGGAAGAGGTCTGGGTAGCTCAAATAGTTAATCAGCATCAGCATCATCTAGAGCACCTGTTCCAGCTGAAACATTCTCACAAGATGGTTTAGAATAGTTTGGTAACAATTCTAAGTCAAAAATATAATCAGGTCCATTCCCCCTAACACAAGGAGTGTGCTTATTAACAACTATATTGGATGACTCCTCAAATTGTTGATTCTTAATGTTGTATACCCTATAAGCTTTGGAGCTAGACGAGTATCCAACAAAGATAGCATCATCTGACTTCTCAGCAAACTTTGCTAAGTTGTCTTTTGTGTTAAGTATGGTACACCTGCAGCCAAAGGACCTTAGAAAGCCAATGAACGGTGGCCTCTTGTTCCATAACTCATAAGGGGTTTTTCCATGGGGCTTAACTACAAGAATCCTGTTCTGCACATAGCATGCAGTGCTAACTGCCTCTCCCTAGAATGTTAGAGGTAGTTTTGAATCAGCTAACATGGTTTGAGCAGCCTCAATAAGTGTCCTGTTCCTCCTCTCAGCAACACCGTTTTGTTGAGGAGTTCTAGGAGCACTATATTGTCTGGCAATCCCTTTTGAGTCACAGAATGAGTCAAGAACAAAGTTCTTAAACTCAGTCCCTTGATCACTTCTAATTATCTTAACCTTGTGATCAATTTGATTTTCTATTTTAAGAATAAAGGATTTTAACGTTTCAGTAGTTTCATCTTTACCTCTTAAAAAGAATACCCATGTAAATCTTGTAAAATCATCAACAATCACAAGGCAGTATGATTTCCTTCCAATGCTCATTATACTTGTGGGACCAAAGAGATCCATGTGCAATAAGTGTAATGGAGTAGTGATAGAGTTAACACATTTGGACTTATGAGATGTCCTGTGTTGTTTCCCTTTCAGGCATGCAACACAATTATCTTTGCAGAAAAATTCCTTTTTAGGCAAACCATGTACCAAGTTATTTTTAGCCAATTTATTCATTGTCTTAAAATTTACATGACACATACATTTATGCCATAGTGTTGACTCATCACTATCAGCTTTGGAAAGAAAGCATGATACTTCACCCATAGGAGAAGCATTGTTCATATCTAGCTTGTACATATCCCCTTTCCTGGGAGATCTAAGAAGCACCAATTCTAGAGGAATTGTCATCCCTGGTTTGAGGATAATGCACTCATGTTCTGTGAAAAGCATTTGATGCTTTTGATCACAGAACTGAGAAACACTTAACAGATTGTGTTCAAGCTGTTTGACAAAGTGAACTTTGTCAATGTTTATTCTGCCATTGGATATATTTCCTCTGCCTGAAATATATCCTCTGGTCTCACCTCCAAATTGGACAGGCCCTCCATCAAAGTTCTGGAATTGTTGAAGGAGAGATCTGTTCCTTGTCATGTTCCTGGGGCATCCACTATCTACAATCCAGACATTATTATTCTTGTCAAATGGATGTCCCTGCATATAAGATGATATGATTAGTTTTGTTTGGAAGCCCAAGCCTTGCTGGTCTTGGGCTCTTCCAAAGATAATGACATAATTGAACCAAAAGATATGCATTGGGGTTCAATAGAGGTCGTTAAAGAAGAGGTTTGGGCTGCAGCATCTTTCTTGATCTTCCAATCCATCCCTTGGTTGATCTTTGAGGATGAGCTTGTTGAAGCTTTTGCAGCATGTTCTTCTTCCGAAGCTTCTTTCTTTTCGGAAGAAGCCTTCACCACCTTTTCTTCCGAAGCAGTCTTCTTCTGGGATGGTTTCAAGGGAGCTTTCTTATTCTTCCGAACCTTAGAAGCTTTGGCTTCCAAAGCCATTTTCCCTTCGGAAGAATTACTTTCTTCCGAAAGCAACTTGGCTTCCGATACCAATTTTCCCTTTTTCATCATTTGAACCGTTTGAAATGGTCCAAATAAGAAACCTTCCCTGACTCCTTCTTTTCTAACATTATTTGCATAATGTGTGCTTGCTGGATTGTAATAACAATCTTTAGCCATATGGTTGTGCAGACCACACATTATGCATGCAATGTTAGTCTTTTAGGAATTTGCAGGTTGCTGTTTCTTGGATTTCTTCTCTTCATCAGCAACTTTTCCTTTCAACTTCTGATCCTTTGGTAGGACAGGAGTGCTGGTACTACACTCCTTTCCTGAATCATAAGTACCTATCACTTGGAATCCAGCAGAGATGAAGACACCCTTTTGCTTTGGGTCAATCTTCAGCTTGGACTCTGCAACCTTCTTGGCAGTCCTTCTTGCAGCTTTAGCTCTGCTTCTTCTTGCCTTGGTGGTTAGGATTTGTTCTTCACAGGTGGAGATGAGTGTATCTTCCTGTTTCTCCCATGTGGTGGCCACTATTTTTGCCTCATCCTCTAGTTCCAATGGAGAAGGGTCAGCAGTTAGAACCTCTTGCTCTTCAGTACCACATCTAGGTAGTCTAATAGACTCATAAGAGTGTGGTGGAGCTATTTCATTGGTTCCCAACCCTTCTTTGTTTTGATAAAACATTTTGGAATAAGAGGATGATGCAAGAATAGCTTGGAAGTTTTGCTCAGCAATAGCTTGCTTCCTGGCCTGAGCCTTAGTAGTGACCAACTGGGCTTGAACTTCAGACAGTTTGGATATCAGATCTTTAATTTGAGTCTTGTAGTTGGTCTTTTCATGTTTTAAAAGAGACACAGTTTTCTCTAACTCTTCAATTTTCTTTTGATAGTAAGATTCGGCTCTTTTAAAATCAGATTTTAAGATATTTAAAGACTCAACATCAGATCTGATTTCCATATTGTAATCCTTATAGAGTTTAACTTTAGCAACACAGGCAGCAGTACAAAGATGTTCATATACCTGATCATCATTTGTTCCGGCCATGAGTGCTTGAGCGGGAGTCACATCCTGTACCATGAAGCTCCAGTCAACTTCTTAAGCTACTGCAGCTGTTTCAGTTGACTTTTCTTCATGCTTTGAGGTTGAGGGATGTGTGGAGGCCTGTGGGGTTCCTGGATTGTTCTTGGGAGCCTTGCATTCCCTAGCAAAGTGACCTAGTTGGTTGCAGTTGTAACACTTTGCTTTGCTCTTGTCAAACCCAAACTTGCTGTTGACTGGGTTTTGAGGGAATTTTCTTCTAGTTCTCTTGAATAACTTCTTTGCTCTGTAAGTTAAAAGAGCCATCTGTTGGACAATGTCCACATACTCCACATCATCTGGACTGAAATACTCAAGATCATTAAAGCAGTATTGAAAATCACTGGAGTGTCCACTTCCAGAGACAAAGGGACAACTATCCTGAAAGGAGTTGTGTTGAACCTTTTGAGACTTTGGAGTCTCAGGTAGAGTAATGTAGGGTCCACTATGTGAGTTGTCAGGGTAACACAGCAACTGATGTTGTGGTTCTGTGATTTCCCTTTCAACCACATGAAGGGCTGGACTCAGTTGGTTATTGGAGTGACCAGAGGAGTTCTGCATGTTCATCTCTATCTGGAATGCACTTAGGATACCATACAACTCCGTGACAGAAAGAGTCTTAAGGTCCGAAGTTCTCTTGATTACGACACAGTAGTGTGTCCATAGTTTAGGAAGGGAAGACATGAACTTCCTAACTATGTCTCTATTCTCAAGAGCTACTCCAATATCCACCAGAGTATCCACTATCTCAACATACCTGAAGTATTGTTGAGTCAAGGTCTCACCAGCCTTGAAAGTGAAGTTCTCAAACTGCTTCTTCAAGAGATCCTTCTTGTTCTCTTTGGTTTCCTTGGATCCTTCATACATAAGCTTCAATGCATCCCATAAATCTTTGGCTGTCTTGCACTTCTTGAAGCCTCTGTAGATGGAGTTTAGGAGAGCAGTTTGAAGAGAAGTCATAGCCCTTTGATCTAGCTCAATTCTCTTCCTATCTTCTTCTGAGTAATCATCAACATCTTTTGGAATGATGCGATTACCAGTAGCAGAAGTAGTGCTTGGTATGAAAGGACCATTGACAATGGAGTCCCACATCCTTGAGTCTTGACACTTGATGAAGCCTTCCATTATAGTGCACCATGTGTCAAAGTCTTCAGGGGTGATCAGTAGGGACTTGGCCATGGTACCGGTCTCCATATCAGCCTTAGTGAGAGCGGCCATTTGAGTGAGTGGTTTGTAGTGAGGAGTGAAAAACTGATTGATTTGGATGGTAAGATCTCACAATCAAGAGCCTGGTAGCTCTGATACCAATTGCAGGATCGTATGTTGGTCACTCAACAAGTGGTTTTTCTCTCAAACTCACCTTGAACGACACTCAGAAAGAGTCTATGAAGAGTTGATCACAATATAACAAGTAACAAGCAGTAAATAAACACAGGATGTAAATTTTCAAGGTACATTTATATATTGCTTCTCAACTCAAAGGATTACAAAACTCAAAGGATTACAAGACTCTTGGACTCGATCTCTCTACCTAATGAGTTACGAAGAGAAGATATATATAATACTACCTACAGCCGGATATACTTTGATACCAGCTGGAAACCTCTAACCAAACATCTATACTACAAGACTATAGGTGAGGTATTTAGTAGTCAGGACATGTCCCTGACTTACCTTTTGTCACCAACTAAAGTTGGTAACATGTACTATCATAAAAAGGTATACAGTATAATAAAGTATGGTCAACAGCATGGTTCTTTTAGGAAGAAGCCATGCTGTATCAGAGGTCTGCAACGGACTGTCAGAGACCATACTTATGTCTACTGGACATAGCAATGTCTTCCGAAGGATAAGTTTCTTCGGAAGATTAAATATCTTCCGAAGCCACTTATACTTCGGAAGACTGCTTCTTCCGAGGCTTGGAGTCTTCTTTGTCTTCGGAAGGAGACTTGGTCTTCAGTTTTTTCTTTAGACTTTGTCTTCGGAAGTCTTCAGACTTTGTCTTTGGAAGTCTTCACACTTTGTCTTCAGAAGTCTTCAGACTTTGTCTTCAGTTCTTTCTTTAGACTTTGTCTTCGGAAGTTTACCTCAAACTTAGAAAGATCTCATACTTAGCTTCGGAAGCCTTTTGAATGTAGCACCAAAATGACTATATGAAGTGGTTTTGGTTGCACCAGCCTTATAATGACCCAACACGAATCAAGTCACGAAATTTATTCATTAATTTCTATAAAATATAAGAGTTATTATATAATGTTTCTAGATTTTTACCAGGTGCGGAGCTTAATTTCCTTCCATTTTCTTGAATTAATTATATAAATTAATCTACCCAATATTATTACATCAGAATTTACAGATTACTATTTTCAATATTTCTTAACAAGTTCCCAA
>CM044009.1:58131608-58354108 GCA_024085815.1 Flaveria linearis
TTACAATGTTCTCTTGCTTGAATGTCAGACTCGAGAACATCTGAAGACTATCATCAGCTATTGTGTTCTCTTGCTTGAATGTCAAACTCGAGAGCATATTAGCTCCAGCCTTCTGCTGTTATGACAAAGTCTGAAGAACAAAGTATGAAGATCAAAGAACTGAAGAATATCAGCTGAAGACTCCAAAGTACTGAAGACCAAGTACTGAAGTCTGAACTACTGGTCTTACAAGTACTGAAGACTTCAAGTACTGAAGACAAGTACTGAAGAATCAAAAGCTGAAGAACTAAAGAACTGAAGACCTTCTACTGAAGCACAAAGTCTGAAGACAAAGACTGAAGACAACAACAGATGATATCTACTGAAGTCATCAGTTGTTATATCATCTGAAGCCAAGTCTGAAGACCAAGTACTGAAGACTCAGAGTTTGTCACAACAACTGAAGAAGTCTTCTTCAGTTGTTGTGGTGGTTTTTTTTTCCTTTTCAGTAGTTTATTTACTTTCAGTAGTTGTACAACAACTGAAGAGCATGTTCTTCAGTTGTTATAGTATCAGTAGTTATAAACGACTGAAGAGTTTGTTCTTCAGTCGTTGTAGGACTTCAGTAGTTTACTTTTGTCAGCACTTAGGAACTTTTGTAAGAAGATGTCAGTTGTTGACATCTTCAGTAGTTTTATGTTTTGTCAGCTGTAATTTGAATATTCAGTGATGTCAGAAAAAGGACATCATGCCCATCCTTTTGCCGCCTATAAAAGGATGGGTAACCATACTGTTTTAATTGCCGAAACGTGCGACCAATAGAACATTTATTGCTTCGCAGAACTCTTCTCTCTCTATGTTTATGCTTTAATTGCAATATCTTTTATGTTCTTGCTTTAATTGCTAATTAATGTGCTAAATCCGCTGCAAACATAATCTAATTGATCAACACGAGAGGCTGAGATCCTGTCAAATGGTATCAGAGCAGGTTAATCATTGATCGATCTTACCATTGATCATTTGAAACTGCTCTTTTGATCTCTCAGTTTGATCGAATTAGCAATTTGCAAGAGTTAGTCATAGAGGGTGAGTTTCTGCTGTTTCCGGCCAAAATCTTGAGGTCTTTTGGTGGTTTTGAGTTACGATTGTCGTGTTTAAACTTGTTCTTGACCAAACCCTGAGATGACAACACCAACCAATGATCCTCACAATACTGGTTCCGCAACCAAGCCTCCGATGCTGGTTAGGAACGAGTATAACATATGGCAAAGACGTATGCTGCACCACTTGGCTGTCAACAGTGCTGGTTGTTGGAAGTCAGTGGTGCATGGGCCATACAAGCCTATGGTGAGCGTCCCGGAGTCTAATGAACAGGTTGCCAAGAAACCTGAACAATATTCGGACGAAGATCTAAAGCTGTTCGAAATTGATGCCAGAGCCCATGGAATTTTAGCCATGGCCATTCCAAACGAGATATATTCAGGGCTCTTGCATCATGAGTCTGCTCATGACCTATGGGTTGCTCTAAAGGAACAATTTGGAGGAACTGATTCGGTCTTAGCAAACAATAGGGAAATCCTTGCCCAACAATATGAGACTTTCTCATATAGAAAGGGTGAGACTCTGACCCAGCAGTTTGAGCGGTTCTCTTGTTTAATCTCTGAGCTGAAGATGGTTAAACAAGAGTACTCCAAAAGCCAGATGAACAACAGGTTCCTCAGGTCATTGCCTGAGAGATGGGACACATATACCATTGTCCTACGCTCTAGTGCTGACCTTGACACTCTATCTCTCACCCAACTTCATGGGAAACTACTCACTTTTGAGAGAGAGGTAGAGCAAAAGAGGAAGTTGTCATCTTCTGGCAAACTTGCTGATGACTTTGTCCAAGGTAATGCTGCCTTGATAAGTCATGAGTCAGAATATGCTTCATCAGAAAGTTCTTATGATGAGCATATTGATTTCTCTACAAACTCAGAACAAGCTTTTGTTGGTGTCAGCAGTTCAGGAGGAGGTGGTGACAACTTGTGTTTTCTGATGGAGGATTTGAAGGGCATTCCAGATGATGATCTGGAAGAGATGGATATTTTGAACCAAATGGCAATGATAAATATCCGATCTCAGAAGTTCTACAAAAGAACTGGTAGGAAATTCCCAGGACTCTCTGGCAAAACCAAAGTTGGTTTTGACAAGAGCAAGTTGAGGTGTCACAAGTGCCAAAGGCTTGGACACTTTGCAAGAGAGTGTAGATCATCTGGATCTAACTCATCTGCACCCTTTGTGACTTTTCCCAGCAATAGCTCACAGCACAAAGGGCAACCTTCCTACAGTTCTCCCCATCCATCTCAAGCACAAGCACCACCTGCTTATTTTGTGCCACAGGGTCATATGCCTTATCCTTACCCCTGTTACTACATGCCTCAGCCTGGTCAGACTCAAGCACCCCCGGCTCAACCACCTCATGCTCTTCCAGAGCCTCATTCTTCCCAATCTCATCACCACACACAACCTCAACAACAAAGCTTTTTCACCCCAACTGCTGTTGACTGGAGTAGTCTACCAGAAGAGCTATCTGGTCAGGAACCACTACTCCAAGATGCTGGTCAACATGGCGGTGATCAACCTTTTGGAAATCTTGCTCTGATGGCCCTTGACTCTGCTGAAGGGTCATCATCCAATGCCTCATCTCAGGTATCCACTGAGGCAAAAGCCAAGCTTTGTTCAGAGTCATGCATAGCAGCATTTGCTTCTATTAGAGAAGCAAATGTAGCTTTAATAGATAAAATCTTGAGCTTGAGCACACTATTTCCAAAAGAAAAGCTGATTTTGAGGTTGTTCTAAAAGATAAAAATGATGAGATTTACAAGCTCAACTGCCAAATCAAAGATAGTAAAGCTAGGGAAGATGTACTTCTAGAGAAGTACAAGGACCTCAAGGAAACTCTTGCAACCACCCAAGTTGAGTGTGATCGATGGGTGCAATCTTGCAAGGGTTTTGAAATGCTTCTTAGCAAGCAAACAGCTACCAATGTGAAGTTTGGCATTGGTTATAATCACACTGCTCCTCCCACAGACTTCATTTCAAGAGCAGAAGTTGAATCTGATGGGGAGAGCAATAACCAATCCTTCTCATCATGTGACTTACTATCCTCTAAATCAGCATCATCAGAGATAGATTGTCACATGACCAAAAGGCTGATCAACTCAGGTGTTGTCACTAGTAGTACTGAAGGTACTAGAGAGCAAGTGACAACATCTGAAGTTCCAACCTCAAATACTGTTAGCACTAAAGAGAAGAAAACTAACAGTAGGAAAGGTTTGAAGACAGCTAGAGAGGATACCAGGAAAGCAGTCACTAGGAAGAAAACTGCTAGTACTGATGACAAACAGCTGAAGAACAAGTCTTCAGCAGTTAAATCCTCTTCAGCTGATGATCAGCATAAGATGAAGAAAAAGCCATGTGAGATATGTGGCTTGTTCAATCATCTTACTGATGATTGCTGGTACAAAAGGGGTTCCAAACTCAAACAGAAGGAGCAAATTACTGAGAGCATCAATAAAATGAAGAATGAGTTTGAAACCAAGTTTGTACTGGCAACATCCAAGCCTGAAATCCCTAGGCCCAAAGTTAAATCCAAGAAGGTAGGGATTACTCAGGCAACAGCTGAGGTTGCTCAGAAAAAGATGGTACAACATAGGAACTCATCATCAGCAAACTCCAATATGTCTGAAGAGCTGAAAGCCCTATCACAGAATCAGACACAATTGGTGATGATGGTTCAGCAGCTAGTGGGAAGAGTCAACCACTTAGATGCTCCTGTGTTGAAACTACAGAAAAGGAAGTCCAAGCCAAAGGGTTCCTCTTCTGTATCATCTTCTTCACCTCAAGCTGTCACTCACAACACACCTGTTAGTGCTACACCTGTAGCTGAGAACAGACCCAAAGCCAAGCAGGTTTGGGTCTCCAAGACTAACTAACACATGGTTGTGTTTGCAGGGTTCTTCAACATGCCATAGAAGCATCTGGTATGTAGACAGTGGAGGATCCATGCATATGACTGGAAGCAGCTCCCTTCTTAATGACTACTCTCAAGGAAAGAAGGGATTTGTTTCTTTTGGCAATGATGCAAAGGGTTACATCGTCGGAAAAGGCTTTGTTTCCAACGGGGAAATAAGGTTTGATGATGTTAACCATGTGGAGAATCTCAAGTACAACCTCTTGAGTGTCAGTCAAATGTGTGACAAAGGCCATGTTGCCCTTTTTACAAGCCAGAACTGTAGGATTCTGTCATCCAAAGTTCTGAGTTTGATTGACAAGGCATTGGATGAACACACTCTCCTGAAGGCCAACAGGACAGGAAGAGTGTATGCCTTAGATCTTTCCAAAAGATGGATCTAAAAGGCCATCCTTTCCTATTCTCCAAGGCATCTCCTCAAGAGTCTACACTATGGCATAGAAGGCTGGGTCATGTTAATTTCAAGAACATGAATCAGCTTATAAGCCATGGTTTAGTAAGAGGATTGCCTCTGAAGGAGTTCAAGTGTGAAGATGACTGCACTGCTTGCTTGAAAGGTAAACAACACAAAGTTTCATTCCCTTCAATAGAAGAACCAAAGTTCACTGCCTGCTTACAACTTCTGCACATGGATCTCTTTGGTCCTGTGAGAGTGATGAGCATGGCAAAGAAGAAATACTGCCTGGTAATTGTGGATGATTACTCCAGGTTTGTATGGACTTTCTTCTTGCACTCCAAGGATGAAGCAGCAAAGACAATAATGAACTTTGTGTTACAAGTAGAAAAGCAGTATTCCCTACAGGTCAAGTGTGTGAGGAGTGGCAATGGAACAGAATTTAGAAACCACACACTTGATGACTTCTACCTGTCCAAGGGAATTAGAAGGCAGTTTAGCATTCCTAGAACTCCTGAGCAGAATGGAATGGTGGAGAGAAAGAACAGGACCCTCATTAAAGCAGCAAGGTCAATGTTGGCTGACTCAGGGCTGCCACTGACCTTTTGGGCTGAAGCTGTCAATACAGCTTGCTATGTACAGAATAGAGCCTTAGTAAATAAGAGGTTGATGAAGACTCCCTATGAAGTTCTTCATCATTTGGCCCCTCTTATTTCATTCTTTAGAGCCTTTGGGTGTCCTTGTTTCATTCTCAACACTAGCAACCCACTCCATAAGTTTGCTAGTAAGGTGGATGCAGGGTACTTTGTTGGTTATTCATCAACTTGCAAAGCATACAGAGTCTTCAACTGTAGAACCAAGGGGGTTGAAGAAACTTTGCATGTTAAGTTCAATGAATCTCCAAAGGACAAGATTCCACAAACCCTGTGGAGCTGTTTGATCTGGACATACTGCAATATGTTCCTTATCAACCTCCATCTGTTGAGCCTATCAACAAATCTCCACCTGGTGGTACTGAAGATGATGAAGTCAGTACTCACCTCTTCAGGTTTAGTGACAACCTGCCTAATTCCACTGAACCTGATGCTCCTGTAGCCTCAGCAGCTCCATCCACTACAAATGCTGATGAGATTTCTGCTTGCTCTACTTCGTTTGAGCTGCCATCCTCTACATGGTTTCAGGAATCTCCATCACCATCTGTTGCTGCTGATGGTCTACAAACACTTGCACAGATATTATAGTTTATCAAGAGCTCAAGAATCACCCCACTTCACAAATCATTGGTGATATCCATGCTGGAGTTTCAACCAGGAATCAATTGTCCACTTCTGCTTCTATGCTCTCTTCATCAGTCAGCAAGAACCAAAGAACTATCATATTGCTTTAAGAGACAATGGATGGGTGGAAGCTATGCAGCTTGAGCTACTTCAATTCAAGAAACAGCAAGTGTGGGAGCTTGTTCCATTACCCAAAGGTAAGTATGCTATAGGCACCAAGTGGGTATTCAGGAACAAAACAGATGAGAAGGGCCAAATTGTCAAGAACAAGGCCAGACTGTTGTTCAAGGGTTTGCACAGGAGGAAGGAATCGATTATGATGAGACCTTTGCACCTGTGGCCAGACTAGAAGCAATTAGACTGTTCTTAGCTTATGCTGCCTTTCACAGTCTTAAGGTTTATCAAATGGATGTCAAAAGTACCTTCCTATATGGAAAAATCAAAGAAGAGGTTTATGTGTGTCAACCACCAGGCTTTGAGGACAATAAACATCCTGATTGGGTGTACAAGCTTGATAAGGCTCTTCATGGGCTGAAGCAAGCACCTAGAGCCTGGTATGAGACACCTTTCAACCTTTCTTCTTGAGAATACATTCACTAGGGCACCATTGACAAAACCTTATTCATCAAGACTGTGGGACAACATAAGCTCCTTGTTCAGATTTATGTTGATGACATCATCTTTGCATCCTCTGATCCAAAGTTGTGTGATGAATTTACAAAGCTTATGAAGCTGAGATTTGAAATGAGTGCTATGGGAGAATTACAGTATTTTCTGGGTTTGCAAATCAAACAACTGGATGATGGAATCTTCATCCATCAGTCCAAGTATTCCAAAGACTTGTTGAATAAGTTTGATTACAAACCTGTAAGCCCTGTTCTACTCCCATGAGCAGCATCACACAACTAGATGTTGATCAGAAAGGTAAAGCGGTTGATGAAACCCTTTACAGATGTATGATTGGGTCCTTGATGTACCTTACAGCTTCTAGACCACATCATGTTTTCAACATGTGCTTGTGCTAGATTTCAGGCTGCACCTAAAGAATCCCATTTGATTGCAGTCAAAGGATCTTTAGATATCTGCAAGGTACCCAATCACTAGGACTTTGGTATTCAGCTGGGCATTCATGCAAATTAGTTGCTTTCTCTGATAGTGACTATGCAGGATGTAAAGTCACCAGAAAATCCACTTCTGGTGGTTGCCAATTCCTAGGCAATTGTTTAGTTTTCTTGGCAGAGTAAGAAACAAACATCAATTGCTACATCCACTGCTGAAGCTGAGTATATTGCTGCTGCAAGCTGTACCTCTCAAATACTCTGGCTTCAGAATCAACTTCTGGATTATGGCATTACTGAGACTAAGACTCCATTATTAATGGATAGTGCTTCAGCTCTTTGTATTGTTAAGAATCCAGTCCAGCACTCTAGGACCAAGCATATTGAGATCAGACATCATTTTATCAGGGATTGCTATGAGAAAGGTCTGATTGATCCTAAGTTTGTGCCTAGTGCTGATGAGCTTGCAGACATTTTTACTAAGCCTTTAGATAGTGCCACATTCCAAAATTTGGTACTAAGGCTTGGTATGCTGCAGCTTGAATGATTTGACCTATGCTGGTACTCTTAGTTCACAACTACTGAAGAGCAAAGGTCAAATATAAGTACTGATGAGTAATTTAGTCTTCAGCTCTTTCACAACTACTGAAGACTAAACTGACTCAAAGTACTGATGTACATTATTTATTGAAAAACAACTGATGTAGTGAAGTGGATTACAACTACTGATGTATGATTTTCAATAAATAAGTACTGAAGAACAAATTTTGCTCACAAGTACTGATGTGTAATCTTACACAATACTGAAGACAAAATTTGTTCACCAGCTCTGAAGATTTTCATCAGCACTTGTTGACATCTGATCACAAGAGCTGAAGGCATAAATATTCACAAGAGCTGAAGGGTCGATGAAACATTTGAAAGTCAGCCAAAGAGCTGATGAGTAAGTGTGGAGGCTAGTATGAAACAACTGATTTGACGGAAACAGCTGATGAGTAATTTCTCATCAGCTGATAACAACAGCTGATGTTTCATACACAAACAACTGAAGAGAAAACCATGTCTTCAGTAGTTCACAACTACTGACATCAGTAGTTCACAACTACTGAAGGCTAACACCAAGTCCTCAGTTGTTTACAACTGAAGCAATACCATGTCTTCAGTAGTTCACAACTACTGATCTCAGTAGTTTACAACTACTGAAGGCTAACACCAAGTCTTCAGTTGTTCCAACGTCTGAAGAAGAATACTAGGTCATCAGTAGTTTATAACTACTGACGACTGACAGTAACTCTTCAGACGTTCACAACATCTGAAGGACAAAACTAAGGTCTCAGTAGTTTCAACTACTGAAGGCTAACACCAAGTCCTCAGATGTTACAACCACTGAAGGTTAAAACCACGTCATCAGCTGTTACAACACCTGATAACTAACACCAAAACCTTCAGTAGTTTTCTTTCAACCTTTGCCCTACCCTATAAATACCCCACCTTCAGAGCATTTACTCCTCACTTGACCTAATCCTTACAAACTCTGAAATTCCCATACACCATTAATGGCGAACATGCAACTGAAACCTCGACACAACTGTGTCGCCCACCTTACAAAATCGCCATTATGGCCCAAGTTTCACCCAAGCCGTCGATCTTATGAACGACTCACCATACAAAACGGCTTTTCTCTTGAACCCCACTCTATACACCCGACTCCTTGACGGAGTTTTGGACAAATGTGACCGTCCAAACCGGAGAGCAGAATGCCGAGGTCTCCCTCCGTCCTCCGTCAACGGAAAACCCGTGGTTATCACCCCAGCTACCATACGACAAACCCTAGAGCTGGAAGATGCCACTCACCCCAACTTCCTACCCCAAAGGTACCCTGGATCTCTCATTCACATCCCATGACTACAGGGTAACCTCTACGCCTCCACCTTGTTGAAGAAACATTTCCCTGACCCTCAACGATTGATCTTCCACATGGTGAATGTCTGTCTGGCTCCCAAGACCTCTTCGTGGGACCAGATGTCCACAAGGTGGCAGCAGGTATTGTATTCTATCCTTGAGAAACAACCTTTAAATTTTACTGATCTTTTATTTTTGGAACTCAAGGACATGGCCACAAACCTTTTTCTAACCGTTGGAACTTGTATCCACGGTTCATAATGGCCATGATCGAAAACCAGCTTCAGGCTGAGGGACTAGTTGGCACTGGGGTCCCTGCCATGGCTGTTCAAGCTGAGGTATACTCCAGGCACAACACTGACCCCACACTCAAACAGCTGCCGGCTGCGAAAACCCACGCAGCTGGAACCCACAGCCTCCACCTCCAAATCCACAGTCCCCACCAAGCCAAAAGCCAAAAAGAAGCCTAAAAAGGCTACTCAGGAGATGAGTCCCCTGAGGATGCCCCTGCCACACAAAGGCAGGATGTGCCTGCTGGTTCGATTCTCCCAGCAGGTACCACGACTCCACCCACCACAACCGCACAAGCTTCCTCTCAACAGGACCTGATGCAACCAATTTTGGGGCAACCACATTACTGGGGTCTCTCTCACTTGAGGAGACTGCCATTGAAGAGCACAGTCCTCCCCATGTGCATACTGCTTCTAGCCCACATACTGAGGAGACCGCCCCACTAAGCCCAACATTGGTAATAGCCAAAGTGCTGACCGATCTGAGCACTCCACCCTCTCCCCAGAAACCTATTACACCTGGGGAGACTACAACCGAAGAGGGGGTGGGCACAAGTGCTGATCGGAGCCCACAGCACAGAGAATCAGTTCACTCTCCCAGTGTGGCTAGGGAGAGAGAACAATCTGGTGAGGCTGCCACTTCCCCTGCATCAACATCTGAGCAGGGTGAAGCTGGTAACATCACTAAGATCTCACCAGAGGCAATGGCCGATGATGGATCCAATCCTGAGGCCAGAAGTCCCCAGTACCATGAACAAGGGGCACATGTCATTACTGAGCCACACTCAGGACATGTTCATCCTGACAATGTCAGGAGGTCAGGTGATTCAGCTCATGCTGATGATGACCTGAGCTTCTTCTACGATGTAGTAGCTCAAAACACTATCCTTGAGGATGAGATAAGCAGACTCAAAGAGCTGCTTGCTCAGATGACTCAGGATAGAAGTCCATCTGCCACCACTACCCCACAGATGGCACCTTCACCTGAAGGTCTCACAAACACTGAGCCACTCCCACAAACTCAGCCACCAGCCCCTGCTTCTGGCACTAGCTCTCAGGGTCAGAACCCCCCTGAGCAGCTGGATGCTATCCTCCAGAAATCCCTGCCTCTCATCACACCAATCCTTAAAGATATAGTTATTCAAACCCTTGATGAGAGGCTTCCCACATATATACAACCCATGGTGGAGGTTGCCATATCTAAGGCTCTTGCTGATAGTCAACCCCAACCAATGCACCCAAAAAGGGGGAGACATCAGTGCAAGACAAGAGGAAGAGGGGAGAGAGAAGAAAGAGGCAGAGAAAGAGGTGGTGGTAGAGAGGGAGTTGTTGAGGAGAGTAGTAGGGTGAGGGAGAAGGGAAAAGGAAAGTAGGGAGGTTGAGCATATAGAAGTGGCTGAAATCCAAAGGATTTCAGTATCACTGATAAGAATAAGGGAGAGGAAAGAAGGTGGCTGATCCTGATCTAGCAGCCCTTGTCAAGGAGGCTGATGCTGAGCATAACGTTCAATGAACAAAGTCATTGAACAGCTGTTCAGGCAAGGCTTTGACAAGACACACTGCTTTGCTAGATCAAGAGATCAGGAATATGGAGAGGAGAGAGATTGAGTACCGATGGACTACTCATAGCCAAGAGGAAAGACAGAAACTTGCTATGAGTAGGTTCACTTCGAAGTACCTGGCAGACCAGTCCTTGATGTTAAGGCATGGACCAGGGACAACTCTTGGCAATAACCACCAAGATTTGTTCGGCTGGTGATTTACCAAGGGACTGGTCGCAGAGGCCTTATCTGAAGCCGGTGCTGGGAACAGGACACTGCTAGTCAAGCTAACCAAACCAGCCCTTATCTCTAGGCTGCTAGCAGTGCCTGCCACACATCCCACACCAACAACCCAACCACAACCCACAAAACCAACTCCTTTACCACCAAACCCGCAGCCAATGATCCACCCTTGAAGAAGAAGAGAAGGGTGCTGAGGCTGCAAGATGAAGAAGAGGATGATGAGGAGGATAGCCTGCCACTCTCAGCAGTTATACCTCTACCCAAAGCCAAACCACAAACCATCAATCCCACCTCACAGCAGGACACTGTGAGGTTAAGTTAGAAGAGGAGGAGCAGCAAAAAACATGATGAGAAATGCTGAAAAGCATTGACAAATGTTATACTGCTACCACCTCTATAATAAACATGCAGAGAGAAGCTCTGAGGTTATTCACCCTCAAACAAACCTTTCAATATGAAAGGGAGAGGGTGAGAACTTGGCCTGACCCAAGGGTGCTCACAGGATAGTCAAGAAGGACATGCCTGTGAGATACAAAAGCCAACTAAAGAGAATTAGATGAAGAGATCTCTGTGGCTATTGTAATAACACCCTGGAAATAGTGGATGAATTCGAGAAAGCTTATAGGCCGCCAATCACCCTTTTCAATGCTAGATAATAGGTGGTTAGGAAGGGTCTGGTCTATAAGAAGCTTGAGAATTTCCATAGGATGAGCTCACTTGTTGTTAGAGGGTAAACACCCTGATGAGTTTGCATATAGGCAAATCACAACACTTGAGCTCAAAAATGGAAGACAGGTCAAGTACCTCTCAGAGCTGTACGGTCGGAGGGGTTATTCGAAGGTGAGCCTGAAGACCTGTCCAAAGAAGAACAAATGATCTTTCTTCAGCTTACTGTAGAGAATCCTACCGGCTTGTACGAGGGAGGTAGATCTCATGGATGGGCAACAGCTCTGTGTCCAATTCCCCAAGACAAGCTCCCATCCATACTTAGCCAAACAAACACTTGAGACTACCTCTCTGGCCAGTGCTTATCTGGGTCAACTTCTAATCTGATCTAGAAGGAAATAGACCAATCTTTATGCCACCAATAAGTGGGACATCCAATATTAGAGGTTTTGGCTGCATTGGTTCAGGGGGAGTTTGTTGGACCAAAAGAACCAATGAGCCAAGATCAGGAAAACCTCTAAGTCCCACATGCCACTGCTACAACGCTGAAGACTCCCATCATTACAATGTTCTCTTGCTTGAATGTCAGACTCGAGAACATCTGAAGACTATCATCAGCTATTGTGTTCTCTTGCTTGAATGTCAAACTCGAGAGCATCTTAGCTCCACCCTTCTGCTGTTATGACAAAGTCTGAAGAACAAAGTATAAAGATCAAAGAACTGAAGAATATCAGCTGAAGACTCCAAAGTACTGAAGACCAAGTACTGAAGTCTGAAGTACTGATCTTACAAGTACTGAAGACTTCAAGTACTGAAGACAAGTACTGAAGAATCAAAAGCTGAAGAACTAAAGAACTGAAGACCTTCTACTGAAGCACAAGTCTGAAGACAAAGACTGAAGACAACAACTGATGATATCTACTGAAGTCATCAGTTTTTATATCATCTGAAGCCAAGTCTGAAGACCAAGTACTGAAGACTCAGAGTTTGTCACAACAACTGAAGAAGTCTTCTTCAGTTGTTGTGGTGGTTTTTTTTTCCTTTTCAGTAGTTTATTTACTTTCAGTAGTTTACAACAACTGAAGAGCTGTTCTTCAGTTGTTATAGTATCAGTAGTTATAACGACTGAAGAGTTTTGTTCTTCAGTCGTTGTAGGATTTCAGTAGTTTACTTTTGTCAGCACTTAGGAACTTTTGTAAGAAGATGTCAGTTGTTGACATCTTCAGTAGTTTTATGTTTTGTCAGCTGTAATTTGAATATTCAGTGATGTCAGAAAAGGACATCATGCCCATCCTTTTGCCGCCTATAAAGGATGGTAACCATACTGTTTTAATTGCCGAAACGTGCGACCAATAGAACATTTATTGCTTCGCAGAACTCTTCTCTCTCTATGTTTATGCTTTAATTGCAATATCTTTTATGTTCTTGCTTTAATTGCTAATTAATGTGCTAAATCCGCTGCAAACATAATCTAATTGATCAACACGAGAGGCTGAGATCCTGTCAAATATAGAGGTGAAAAGGAGTAAGGTAGCTAGGTTAACTTGGTACGAGATAATTAGGCAGATATGGTAGAATTGCACTTCTCTGAGTACATGATCGAGGATAGGAGTGCGTGGAGGCGTAGAATTAAAATTAAGACTTTTAGCGGAATCTGTGGATAGAAGGGTAGACGTACACTTTTGCGGGACCCCTGATTTCCCTCATTCTGTCCTCATACGCGATTCTTGCCGCTTACTTGATGTACGCACGTCTAAGTATTTATGTGTTCGATATCTGTGTGTTGTATGACGTATATTATGATTGCTATTGTTATTGTTATTGAAACGGTCTCTCTATCTCCCAATATAGAGGAAAGACTAGCACCCATCTACCCCTCCCAGACCCTGCATTTGAGTAGGATTTACTAGGTATGTTTGTTTGTTTGTTTGTTTGTTTGTCATAATTCTAGAGCTACTAAGTTTTATTTTTTCGTTTCTCTCTCCTGATAATATTACATAACTACAATTGATATTATTCCATTTTTTTCATGTTACAAATATAAGAAACTTTTAAAATACAATATATTTTTTAATAAAATAAAAACTTTTTCAAAAAAATATCAAATTTTAAAAAATACAATATATTTTAAAGCCTGTGGCTTTTAAAATAAAATTCTTATGAAACAAAAGTAATTAGATTTCAAAGTTATAATAAATAAATTATTAAAAATGGCACTTTTTAGAAAACGGTTTGTTTTGAAACAATTTGTTTAAAAACCAATTTTTTTAAAAAAATACTTAATAAAAAATTTAAAAAATGATAGCATTCTTTATTACTCGTACGTAATATCAATCATATATTATATTAAAAGATCGTTTTATAATTTGTTAATTTTTACTAACAACTATTTAATATTTTTATTTATTCAACACGTGTAATACACGAGATAATAACCTAGTATTAAAATATAAAGCCATTAAGGTTTTTTTATTAGAGTAAAATGTCATTTTCGTCTCTGATATTTTGTTGAATTTACCATTTCAATCCAAAAACTTTTTTTACCATTTCAGTCACTATAGTTTACCAAATTTTATTATTTGTATCCACTTACTAACTCTGTTAAGTTCTCAGTTAAATATGATGGTTATTTAGTCTTTTTCAATGCTGTATTATCCAATTTTAATAAAATATCAATTAATATTAATTAAACACAAAAAAAACATATGAAGCGACTAGTGAGACCAGACGTTTCGATTTAAAGTTTTGATTAAATCTAAATTATGTTGTTCAATTGAGATCTGTTGTGACATTTCAATTGATATTTAATGTTTTGTTCAAAAGTGCACCGTTGTTCGATTGATATCTATTGTTGTCACATTTTTTTTGATTGAGGCCTATTGTTGTCACGTAACATGGCAATATCATATCTCAATCAAACAAAGCGTGAGAACAACAGACCTCAATCCCACAATACATCTCAATCGAATAAATGTACATGTTAGAACAAAATATGAAGTTTAACTGAATTTTAAAAATATATCCCAATCGAATAACATGAGTTAGAGTTAATCGAATATTTTAAATCGAATCGTCCGGTCTCACTAGTCTCTTCATATGTTTTTTTAATTTTAATTGAATATTAATTGATTAATTTATTTTAGTTGGATAATTAAAGTTTTAAAAATACTAAATATCCTCATATTTAACGGAAATGTTAACGGAATTAGTGGAGTGGATGAAAATGACAATATTTGATAAAGTACAGTGACTAAAATGACAAAAAAAAGTTTTGGATTGAAATTGTAAATTCAACAAAACGTCAGAAACGAAAATAACCATTTTGCTCATTTTATTATTATTATCATTCCAAAATTAGCTCCAACTCAGAAACTCTCCAACCATCCTAGACTCCTAGTCGTTCACCCGATTGCCCCCTATGCACAATTCCAACATGGGGCGTAGCATCTCCCAAGACGGTATAAAAAAATATACCTAAAGATTGTATTTCGAGGCAAACCAACTATAAAACAAAGGCTAGAGGTATAAGCAAAACAAAATAAAGGTGAATCATATCTCGTAAAAATAAGCAAATCATAAGTGTTACATGATGCGTGCTATTTTCCTTTGTCGCAAGTAAAGCTATGCACGATGACATCTGCCATAACTATGGTTCTCAACTTTTTGCAACAAACACAACTTGGGCTCAAAACATGGGACTCTTACAAACAAACACACTATCACACATCATGCACACATCAAAGCAGACACCTTTTATAGTGCTAGCAGAAGTTTCTCTTAACCACATAAAGTTTCTTTTCACATAAAGAATGCTACTTTACAAAATCTTGAATGGATGCGTACAACAAGATAACAAAATGGCCATAAAGATCAACCATCTTCAACAAACTAAATACCAACGCACCAAGAATCATACCATCATAATTAAATCAAAGAATAATGTAATTGTATCCATGTTTAAGATATGCAATCAGTCAAGAACAACAAGTTGCACACCTGATCAAGCCATTCTCATTGCAACAAGAGCACCTAATCGATCGCCCTTCATCTTCAACATAAACCTTCCTGCTTCCATTGCAATTTGGGCATGGCACAAATCTTACATCCCCACAAAGATCACAAACAACCGCGGGATCAACAACAGGAAATCCCTTCATAAAACCAGACAACTTTCCCTCTTCGTTAAGTCGTTTGATTTCATCTGCACCACCAATATGTTCTCCTCTAATGAACACTTGAGGCAGAGTGAATCCTCTGCTTGCAAACACACTCTGCAGATCCTTCCTGTAATCTGAATGCATCGAAACATCCCTCTCATCAACAAACACGCGAAACCCCTTCAAAATCAATCGAATTTCACAGCAATCTTCATAAGTCTTTCTGATCCCCCTCAAACTTGTATAATACAGCACAATTCTATCACCACAACCAGATAAACAACACACCCCTTTAGACTCAGGGGTCTTCGTAACACCATGAACTGCTAATTTTAATTCATGCTTACCCAAATCTCTAGAAGACAATGCATCATTACACCTAGAAACCAAATTAGAATCCATTTTCAACAACACTGATTCTTCATGTAAGTGCTTCCATAAAGGCTTAATTTCTGAATCGTAGTGTTTTTCAATCTTTCTAATCGACCCATTGATTGTTTCCCCATTATACGAATTGGGTTTCTTCGAAATATCATCAACATTCATCGTATCAAATTCTTCATCTAATCCTTCCATGAGCTCCCACGTATTGATTACAGAATCTGGAGACGAAACAGGGTATTCATCTAGGAATTTTCTGCTGTCGGTGGTGGTGGTGTTGTTGTGTTTTCAACGATGATGAGGGAGCCGTAGGTGGTGGAGGTGAGGGAGACGAAGTGATTAGAGTCCCCTTTACGGAGGGGTGGGTGGTGAATGAGGGGGTGGGCATCGACATCGTTCGAGAAACAGGGGTTTGTGTTGACGATGAGTTGTAGTAGTGATCGGAGAACGGGGAGCAGAAATTGCGAGGTGAAGGGGATGAATTGGATGAGTTTGACGGTGGGTTATGATGAATTGAAGAAGAAATTGAACAGGGGTTCGTGAAGTGAAATGGTGGGGAAGAACGAGATGCAGAACACCCCATTTGAGTGGAAACGGTGCAATTGAAATTGAAATTGATGGGATTGTGATTTGTGATGACTGTGTTGATGATTATTGGTTGGGTGTTGATTTTGGTTTGATGATTGAAGGTTTGGAGGATTGAAATTTGAAGGTATGGTGGATTGGGGGATGAAGATGAAGATGATGAGGATGATGATGATGATGATGATGATAATAATGGTGATGAAGAACGGAGACAGAAATTGGGAATTTAATGAGGGGTGTTAGTTGGGAGAAGCAAGTGACTTCAATTACATGACATTTGAATTGTATAATATAGTTTGAAATTAATCAGAATGCAAATATGTGAAATTATATAGAGTAAATTACATAGAGTAAATTACATAATCGTTGTGGGACGGAGGATTAGTTTTAGCACTTTTTAAGGTTAACTGTTAGAGGCGTTGTTGAAGAAGATTGAAAGTGCAAGAAAAAAAACAGTTAGAGGCGTTGTTGAAGAAAATTGAAAGTGCAAGAAAAAAAAACAGTTAGAGGCGGCTTAAGATGGTGAGTTCAAATTTAATTTTGAAGCGGTTAAAACTTAAAAGTAAAGTGACAATATTGGCGGTTGGAAAAAAACACAATTTTTATGTGTTGCTGTGAGTTACAAAAAGTCATGGACTGGTGATTTATTTTTATTTATCTCCCCCTTACAGATATAAAAAAAAACATATATTTTATTCATCTAGTTTTTAAAAGGTATTTGTTGTATTGATTAAGGTGTTCCTCTCTTTTAGTAATGATATTATAATTATTTTCATTTATAGTTATAACATCATATAATGTAGTTATATATATGAAAAGACATGTAGTTTAATAGACATGTAGTTAATAGACATGTATGTCACACCCTCAAATTTCAGGTCTGGAATTTATCACGGAGGGATGATCAAACAGGATCGAACACAGTAGTTACACATGAGATGCAGTTATCTATATGATAAGTTTTAGATAAACATTTTATTAATATTCAGAGTAGCGGAAATAAAAGATAGATTGTTTTCTTGACAATACGTCTTAATCATAATTCAGATAATAATCAATAGGTATCTTGAGCTCTTATATGATCCTACGTGCACGTCCATAAGCTCCTAGTAGATACCTGAGAATACATGTAAATCAAGTGTCAACACAGGGTTGGTGAGTTCATAGGTAAGTAAAACAATATGATAAATCATCAACTATCATCAATTAGGATTTACTGTAAAAGTGTGAGTTTTTATTTACTCACCGGTATATGAATAGCCTGTCGGAACCCTTTTTAATAAGGTGAACCCGCTATCCCACATACCCACTATGTACAAGCCAACAAATCCATCACATAGGATTTGCCCATGTATCATAGTTAATATTCTTTTCATGTGTATATTATGTTATTTTAATAATTCCAAATCAGAGGGAGCAAATCCTCCTTTACATTTATCCTCATATGGGTTGTAAGTGGAACTATAATGGCAAATTTAAATGCGCTTATCTGCCTTCTCAACACCAGAACAGTCATCCCGAATGACAACAAGATCTTTGTGCATCTTAGTAAGGACCACATGTCCAAACCTTTGTGAGGGTAAGTCACTCCCCGATAATACTATCCAAAAGATCCCTGCTTGTTTATAGTCCAGTATACAGAGAAGGATTTTCATAGTAACCATATGTAATCATAAATGTGATTCAATTATTATTTAACATAATACATAAAATAATTTGTAATTTCAATTACAACATGTATTCCAGCCCCAAAATATTTAAATGATTAAAAAGGAGAATAGTTATGAACTCACCTCGGTCCTTGTGTGGTGTTGACAAGCTAGTAAATTCCTCCTAAGGAATTATAATTCGCATAAGCAAACAAATACAAATCCATAACCTAAATAAGTTAGATCTTGAACCTGGCGTTCAATTGATCTAAGGTTTGGTTTTCGTGGATTTGTTATAAACATATAACTAATCATTTATTTATCTTTGTTAATTCTTTAATATCTAAAGATTTATATTTCATAAAATTTGATTAATTTTAATAATGATTTTTAACATATCATTATATTCTAAATAAATTGTAAATATTATTTAAACGTGTAAGTTTATATTTAATTTCGTAGGATTTTATAAATATTTAAATTTATAAAATCTAATTTGTATTTATCTTATCATAATTAATCCATAATTAATAATATAATGTCTACTAATAATTTGATGATTTAAATTATTATTTAAAATCCATTTTTTATAAAAATAACAATTTACAACATTTGTAATAATTTTTATAAATAAATAAATAATAAGATTTTTAATGAAATAATTTTCCAGAAGATAATTAAATAACTTATAAAATTAACAAAGTTTATAAAAACTGTTTTTATAATTTTTAGAAATTTTCTGTATTTTAAAAAAGGTTAAAAAGGCTTTAAAAAAAATATGTTGGTGGCCGGGTTCGAACCCGCGACCACAAACATAGACTCCCACACCCAAACCAGTGAACCAAAGGCATACAGCCGCGGTAATCCTGGTTTCCAATTAGTTTTAACCCATGTTAATCCATTTCCCCAAATTCATATAACCCTAATTCGAATTCGATTCAATTGAACCTAAATCCGAATCTGTTATCAGTTGAATTGATGGGGCTTTTGATCCCCATATAATAACGAGTTTATTGGTATGTTCAATTACCTGAATTGATTCGAGATGATGCTCAGATTACTCGAAGAACAAGCTGCGACAGGGGGAATTGGTTCGAGGTGCTAGAGAGGATAATAATCTAATTAAACTCGTGTGAAGCTTCTGAGAATGATCACTACCAAAAGCCCCTTATCAATTGAGACTCAACGTGTCGAATTGATAATGTTCCAGTCGGTTGCAGGTCGCGGTATAGGAGAGGATCGGATTGATTGTTTTCGAGTGTTTTAGATGAAATTGAATGTACAATTAGTTTAGGAATGATTATATAACTGTTATTGTTCGATTAATTTAAATAAAATCGAGTGGTAGTGCGATTTAGTAGTTGTAAAGTGGCCGAAAGTTGCATGTGGGTCGGTTGGATCAATTACACTCCAATTTTTCAATTGAATCGAGGCATAGGGTTCGAATCTTGCATAGAATGTTGTCGGGGATCAATGATTGAGTCAAAACCGCGTATTCTGAACGCATTTGGGTCGCCGGATTTTGTCCGGAGAGTTGCCGGAGAACAGTGATCGGCGGTGGGGGTGATGGGTTTCAGAAATTACAGAAATGGTCCCTGGGGTTTATTGATTTATTATTTCATGTCTTAAAGTTTTTAAACAAGTTTTAAAAATGACACAAACACCCCTGAACTTTATTATTAATATTATTATTTATTATTATTATTATCATTATTATTATTTTAACAATATTATTATTATTATTGTTATTATTATTATTATTATTGTTATTTATTATTATTATTTCTATTAACAATATTATTATTTTCATTATTTTGTTAAGTTAATAAATAATAATAATAAAAATATAGAAATCACATAAATGTTATATGAATTAAATCACAAATTTTTCGGGTTGGCACAATGTAGTTTAATGGTATTAAGATGTTGATTAGTGTTCCTTTTAAGTAGTAAGTGTTCAAGTTATATTGCAGACAAATAATATAAGTTTAATGGGTGTATGAGTTTACTTTTCAAAAAAAAATTATGGTGTCTCAAGTTCCGTGGTGATTTGTGTATCATTGAGTTTAGTAGACCAATTAGGGGAGCAGCCTCAACTTGCAACGAGTGTGACGTCGAGACGAGCATGCTCTAGACATTTTTAGGAGAGAAAAATAAATGACTAGAATCCTACATAGTAAACACACTGTGGGGAGAACTCGAACATTAGACATTTTGACTAACCGCATACTCATACCATCAAATCAAGTAAAACCTAAAACATGGACGCTCTTGACTAGATATCACGCTCAAGAGGTTTGGCTTTACTTTTGGTTTATGACTAAAGAATCGCTCAGCAATCATATATTCAATCCTAGCATATAGTGATCGCCTTCTTGACGATTGTTCTTCCTATTGAAAATCTAGTCATCCACAACTTCCGACCACGATCCCCTCTGAACTGGTCTGTTACTCTTCTAATAATTGAGATTTAGTGTTTTGTAACGAATACTCGTCTTTGGCGCCCACAACTCTTCCACCAACCCTTATTCCTATGCTAATAACCGAAATGATTGCTTTGAGTCTAATTGGATTAATAAACTTGCCCGGTTGTTTAAGTTTTCAACTACATTACTACATTAATAAACTTTCCCGGTTGTTACACCCTCAAGACCATCATAACAAAAATAAGGACAAATCCCTTTCATGCCAGCTTCACATTGTCTATGTCATCATCTACATTAATACCATTCATTTTTTTTTCAGTTTTCCTTTTTTTTCCTAAATTTTATTTGCTGAAAAAATACTATCGATATAAGAAATCTATTAAAATCAAAATAGATGTTAAACGGGCAGTCGGACAGTTCCCATGGCTCACGAGATCAAAGCGTAAGTACAACCTTGAAAACCATGTAGTCAGCAAAAAGAGGAGGCAAGTAACATCGGTTGCTATCAATTTTGTTTGATTCATTAATAAACTATCTAATCAGTCTACTCTATTAGCTCATAATCAAATCATCAAATTATTTAACATATGAACCGATAATCAGGCTTGATTTTTAAAACACTGAAAACGAATATTAATTGACATAACATAGCAAATTGAAATCCCCAATGAAATCATAGTTGAATTGCATTAACCTGTATATATTATGCTATCATCAAAACCCTAAACAAATACAATGATTGTTTGTTACTAGTATCTACCAATACTAAAAATGGATAACAATCCATCATCCATGAATCAGGTTTGGAGTCATTTGGATTGTTAGTTTAGTGGTAAGTGATAAATACTCTCTAAAGAAGACTAGTGTTCAAATTCTAACATGAGACAAATTAGGAATTATGTGGTTTAAAGCATTCGCATCCCATCCTCTATATCTTTGTGAGGGTCTTTTTTATATTATAAAGAATGATTATGAGTGTAGGATGGAGAACATATTAATATTCATCTATAGTTCTTCTTTACGATTTTTTAAGATTTTTTGAAAGTGAATGTGAGTAGATAAGAGAGAAAATATAATATAAAGGTATAAAAAGTTATTGTTAATTAAAAAGAAGAGAGAAAAAGTAATAACGGATGAGCGGATACTTCAAGTCATCCAATATCAGGACAAAGCCACTTATGGTCGAATTGAAGTCGAGGAGCCTTAAAAGGACGATCATCCGATTGAGGGAGAGGGTCCCTTGATAGAAGTAAGGCACACTAATGTTATGTGTGTAAAAATACGGACACATTTGTTGGTACAACGATGAAGTTCAAGTAAATGTAATTGAGAACGAAGATCAGAATAAGGTTGTAGATAATGACAACCAACATCAGCAAAAACTCATGACCAACTTGCTTTGATGAAAAATTCTGAAGGGCCAGGTAATACCTCTCATTTAAGGTTTATAGGCTCTGTATATTCGAACCACATGACAGGTTCAAAAGCTAGTTTAGTTTCTCTTGATGAAACATTTAAGTTAAGGGTATATTTTGGTCATAAATCAATTAGCAGTTAAAGGAAAAGGAATTGTGAAAATATATCCAGGTCATGGGTCTTATAGGTTGTTGGAAAATGTCTATTATGACCCTAAACTAGAGTATAATCTACTGAGTGTTGGGCAACTCATGAAGAAGGGGTACTCGGTCCACTTCAATGATGACAAATGCAAGGATAGGCATAAAGCTACAAGGCATAACCTCATGGAAATTGGTGTTGCTTCTAACGACATGTTTGTCTTTAATGCTACTAATCTCATCATTATTCAAGATAGTCCACCAAATAAACAGAATGCATATGCATTAAAGTGGCACCACATGTATGGGCATCTACACCTTGAAGGTCTTAAACAAGTTCATGATAAAGAGATGGTGGTGGGATTCCATGAATTAACTCAACCATACGATGTGAATCTTGTTTACTTAGTAAGCAAACTAACAAGTATTTCACAAAGTTAGCGCTTGTACACACGGATTTGTATGGACCCATGCAGACTGCAAGCCTTGGGAACAACATATATTATTTTCTTTATGTTGATGACCTCACTCGAATGTATTGAGTATACTTTCTAGCTCATCAATCTTTTGAAAAGTTCACACACTTCAAGATAATAGCTGAAAATGAAAACAATTGTTTTATCAAAGTTCTTCATCCCAATAGAGTTGGAGAGTTTTGTTCATAAAAGTTTAATGCCTACTATTATTAGGAAGGTATTAGAAGGGAGGCTACCATTCCATACATTCCCTAACATTGCAAAGTGGTGGAAAGAAAGAACTGTACTATCATGAACTAGAAGACCGTTGAAGGGGGTCAATGCACTAGTTTCACAAAGAGGAGAGACTTAGAATACTTAGCAGATCAAATAAGAAACCGGTTAGGATGAAACAATGAACACAAGTAACAAGAACTATAAACAAGAACACTCAAATATGGTTTCAAGAATGATATATATTGATCTCAAGTTCTTACAAGTGTTTCAAAGCTTATCTAAGGATACAAGTACTTGAATAGTAGAGTTGCTAGAGTTCTTCCGGCATACTTAAAGCGGTTAGGAGGCTCAACTTATACTACATCCTACAGTCAGCCATACTTTAAAGGCCGGCTGGAAACACTAATCTAGACAACAAGATTAATATAGAGTCAAAAGGCAGATTACCTTTTGACTAGTGACTATGGCATTCGATAGCTCACATCCTTATCTATTACAAAAAGGATAAAAGTACAAGAGTAAAATATTACAAACAAAAGACCTTAATCTACAGTCTGATAAAAGTAAGGATTTTTCACCAACTCAAATAAGTTAGTGAGTCTTTAGAAGTGACAGCGGAAAATTGTTCAGCTTTTGTCAAAAGGGTGATTTGGAAAAAGCATGTCACTTTGAAGTACTTTACTAGTACTTCATATGTGCATGCTGAGAGTTCTTTGAGTTATTTTTTGGTCGCATCAGTCTCTAAGTGTGATTCTTACATGAACCTCATAAGGAGCATGCTTATAGAAAAATAATTTCTTATCTTTCTTTAGCCTAAAGTTGTTGCAACTGCTGTTTACGCGATAAACAGGTCACCCGCTAAGGCCCTTGTCAACCAAACTTCATGGCATGCATGGTTAGGTACTAAACTCTTTTGTCTCTCAAATGAAAGCTTTTGGTTGCATTGTTTGTGGTTTTTTCCTTCAGAACTTAGGAGGAAACTAGACAATAGATCTAAACAGAACATTTTTATTAAGTACTCAAATTAAAGCAATAGGTATAGGTTATATAACCTAGATACTAAAAATTTTACTACTATTACTTATGTTATATTATTTGAAAACTTTATATGGAATTAGAAGACTAATGTGAAAAGTATAGATTATACACATCTCTTTGTTGACCTATTCCTTAGTGTGACTACTTGTCAAGGCACATGGGAAACCAATACTCCTACATTAAGTCATGCAATACCTAATACCCATGCAAGCTACTCCCTCGTCACTTAAACAAGTACATATCCTATCCACTCCTAAAACCGTGACCCACCTTCAACAATTCATCTAAATATATATCTAGCTGAAACCTTAAAAAAACTCAAAGCCACCATAATGGTTACACGATTATCACATCAAAAAGGTTCCTATGATAGTGACAATGAGCTCACTACATGTTAAGCATTACTGCCCATTTACTTTATGTCTAGCAGCCATGTCAAATAATATGTGGGGGGTTATTCACCATGAATTTCAAGCCATCGAAAGGGACCAGACATGGGTGTTACTAAATCTGCCAGCCGGTAGAAATGCAGTCGGGGTTTAGTGGGATTGTTATTAAGAAGGTGTAACGATCTAACCTGTTATAATAAATCCGTCAATAGTAACAATCGTTTAATAGAATATAATTATGATTGATGTGCTTTATTTTATGAATAAGAATGATGTTTGGTATTTGTTTGAATTATCTAAGGATGTAAAATTCATACGATGTAAATAGGTATTCAAAACCATATTAGGTCTCAATAGAAATATTAAACGTTATAAAGCTAGATTGGTTGCTAAAGGTATTTGGTTGAATTACCTAAGGATGTAAAATTCATAGGATGTAAATAGGTATTCAAAACCATATTAGGTCTCAATAGAAACATTAAACGTTATAAAGCTAGATTGGTTGCTAAAGGCTATACTCAGAATAAAATTTTGACTATCTTGGAAAATTTCTCACCTGTTTCACGAAAGGATTCCTTAAGATATGTCATGGCTTAATAGCTCCATTTTGACTTTGAGTTATATCAAATGGACATTAAAACTGCTTTCCTTAATGATGATTACATAAGGACGTGTTCATAAACCAACCTACAGATTTCAAACCTATAGGTCAAGAACACTTAGTATGTAAGTTAAAGAAATCCATATATGGTTAAACAAGTGGTACTTAAGAAACAAGGCTTTGTCAAGAATCATGTGGAGTAGTGCACCTACATTCAAAATGTATGGGAACAATTTTGATATACGCGTTATTTACGTAGATGACATTCTATTAACAGTAATAGCTATTATGTGACACAAATCGATTACTTTCGCATAATTTTGACATGAATACACCAAGACCTAGCCAATAGCATATTAGGACACTTTTAGAAGGCATACATTATATGCGTCCTTACATGTTACAACATGTAACATTGCTCACCATCAGTTAAAAGTGACGTTTTCTGTTCATTCTAATGTTTGAAAATAGACATTGAGCGGGAGCAAATGAGATTATTACCTTATGTTCTGATTATGAAAGTTTGATGTATGCTTAACTTTGTACTTATTCAATCATTTCTTATATTGTTGAAATGTTAGGGTGATATCAATCTGATCTCAACCTAGGTTGTTGGAAAGAGATTAAGAAATCTTATCACTGCAAACTCAAAGTTATTAACTCCATATCACGACCTTTGAAGATCAATTATGACAACTTCATTGCCATTAGTTTCTCAAACAGTAATAATTTAAGTCGAGCTAGTCTATACCTCGATATAATGTATTTGTTCGTACCGGCATGAATAGATAAAATAATCTTTGTATCAAGTGCATTGGCATTAAAGATATGTTTGCGGATCTGATAAAAGAATTAACGTATTTGGTCAAATGAAATAATGTTAGAAATTGCTTGTTTATGTGGCCATCGTGATCTTCTTATTAATGTTTATTTATATGATATAACTACAAGTACTTAACATTTACCTAATAAAAGTAATTGTAATATGTAGATGTGGTTTAAAATATTTTCCTTTAGAAGCCTATTTAGATGGAACATCTATGTTTAATATGAATTCATAAGGACTTTTGATCGTTGTTGATGATCTATAAAAATTCCTCTAGAACACCTTAAGAACGACATAAACAATCTTTCATAATCATCCATCAGATTCAAGAAATCATAATGTGAATCTCATCATCATCTGCGTAAAAAAATTACAAAACAACACTTTTTTTGTTGGTAATCTATCATCAAATTTGTATTATGAAAAATGTTTAAAGATCTATAGATAAGTTGATAGACTTAAAAGCGTAGAGTTTATGTGAAAAAATTGGTTCGGGTGTTGTCTAGAAAATTGTTTCAAAGTTCCTCATTTTTTTAATTTTCATTTTTATATACGACATTAATTTTTTTCATAAATTACACCATAAAATGAGCATTTTTTACCTTTAAAACGAGTACAATATTGTTATATAAAAAAATCAATAATTTTTTTATGTTTTTAAGCTCATTACTTGTTATTGTGTCTTTATGCAGTTCATTATGTCTTGTATCTACTTATTGTGTCTTTTTAATTACTATTGTATTTTTCTAAAATGATGAATTCTAAGAATATATAATGGTGGAATAACATTATCATTTATCTTTACTATATAAAACACAATAATAAATTAATAATTGATTAATCTAATACGTTAAAAAATGATAAAATAACACAATGTCTCATTGTATTTTTTGATAGTCATTATGTTATCTTGAATACTATGAATTTTAAAAAATATAATAGTGAAATAACATTATTGTACACTTATATTTGTAAAACACAATGGTAGATACTAATAAATTTATATAATCTATGAGGAACAATGACAAAAATAACAAATTGTATTCTTCTTAACACTAGGGTAGCGTTTGGTACGTACGAATGAAATGCGAAATAGAATGAAATCATGAGGGTGAACGAAAAAGTGTTTTAAAAATTACATTGGTGAAAACATATCATTGTGTACTATTAATTGTAAAACACAATAACAGATAACAAGTTTATATAATTTATAAAAAAAAAAACACAAAATGATCTAAACATAAAACACAATAATCTTTATATATAATAAAAGAAAAAGATTTGCCACTTGTCATCATATTAAACACTCTTTGACACATGTCAAATTCTTAAACAAATATTGCCACTTGTCATCATATTAAACACTCATTTAAACTCCAAAAATTTCTCTTAATTTGTTTTCCTAAAATAAAAAGTTTCTAAAGTTTGAATTAATATCATTTTTATTTTATATTCAAATAAATGTTAAAGTGGAAACCATTATTTGTATTCCTCATAATTTATTTTGAGAAAATAAAAAGTCATTTTGTAATATATGTACAATGATTTTAAACCAAATTATGGTAAACAGAATCTAAATTTTCAAACATAATGTTAATAGATTAGTTTTTCAAACATAATCCGTGTAACACACGGGATGTTAGGCTAGTGATTACATATAACAAATGATGTAAATAGTATGACACAATGAACTGATATTGGACACAATAAACGTATAAGACACAATGAGATGAAATATTTATCACAATGATCAAAATGACACCTTTTTAAGACAATAGAATGACATGTACCAAGTCCACAATCATTATTACGCTTTTTAGATTAAATATATTCTTTTATTATAACCTTACCAAATTTTGTTTATCAACCTTACCGTACTTCACAATGTGTTGTTATAAATGCACTGGTAAAATACATGTACACTATTACATTTGCGTGCCCCCATCTGAATAATAGGCCAAATTGATAACAGTTCACAATTCTTGAGGCTAAAACCACGGAATTAGTCTTTCTAAACCGATGGTTCAAAATCAACCGGCTTGTTTAAAAATTGGTATTGTTTTTTACTTGCATAAAAATATAGAAGGTAATGAATTTTTAAACTAACAAATATTACAAAAGTATCAAGCCTCCTGCGTTACAGCAAATGACGTAAAATCATGCCAAGTACTAATGGCACGTCACCGCCAATGACCAGCAAAACTGAAAAAAACACGTATTAGAAAAACAAAAAATAAAATAAAATGAAAACTAGACGTAAAAACGTTACACCATGTAGGTGAAACGTAAAATATATAAAAGACTAAATAAGCCGATCTAGAACCAGTCGTTGTGACTGGACCGCTAAACTGGAGAAAATAAGAGTAAAAACATTAAACCACACACGCACGTTATTGCTTGTTCACTCACAAAATTTAGATCGAAATGTAAAATGAAAAATTGGTAAATTATGAAAAGTATTGAGTTCAAATAAAAAATAAAAAAATAAAAAATAAAAAAGTTATAGATTTACAAAAAAATGTGAGTACAACCCACTAAAACAAATGTTAAAATATATGATCCATACCAATGTTACAAATTAGTATGTAGTAAATAATTATAATTTCATTGTAAATTAATAAGCTTAAAGTACAACAATCTAATGTCAAATAAAGTTGAAAGACATAACGTACAACCATCTAATACATAAAATAGTTGAAAATAAGTATTATATATAATCTAATTTTAAAAACTATAAATGATAACCTAAATATTGGTAAAGAAACATCCTTTTACTTTTGTACTAGATTTTGTACTAGATATTAAGTAAAAACAAACTAAAGGAAATTAAAGGATAAGTGAAAAAAGAAATAGCAAATCAACAAAATATTATTCCTGAAATTTCACGAAAATTTCCCTATATATTTAAAAAGAAGTTGGAATGAACAGTATGGACAATTCTGTCATTTTGTTTGTCTGTGAGGTTCTATTAAATATATAAGATAGTACTGTTGAAGGTTTTGATAAAGGGAGAGAGATAGGTTCGGAGGAGATGGTCTTTGGTGGTGCCGGAGGTGTTCCTCCACCGCCGCGGCCGCTGCCTCCTCCGTCGTCCCCTCTCACCACCCTCCTCCTCCCTCTCCCTCCACGACATCCACACCCAAATCCCCCCCGTCCAATTCCAAACCCTAACCCCGAATTCACCCGATTGTTCCATCTGCTTGGAGTTTTTCAACCATGGGGACATCTGTCGTGTTCTTCCCGTCTGTCGACGACCACGACTCCGTTATCATCGCGACAGTTGCTCCACCGTCATCACCCATCACCGCTGCTACAAACCGCCGTTAGTGCTTGCACCCTAAAACCCAAATTGGGGGGTGGTGGATTTGTTGGTGGAGGCGGAGGTCGACGGTGGTGGTTGTGTTGGTGGAGGCGGAGGTCGGGGAGGCGGAGGTCGGCGGTGGTGGCTGCGTTGGTGGAGGCGGAGGTCGGTGGCGGTGGCTGCGTTGCCGTTTAGTTTCAAAAACCAAACACAACCCATCAACCCCTGCTCTATACTCACCTTCACGGTATGTTCCCTCTTTATCTCCTTACATATGCAGTGGCACAAACGTTAGATTTGACAAAAAACGTAATGGGTTTGGTTCACAAGCTCGAACCATATCAGTTGAAGCATTGAAACCAAGTGACACTTCCCCACATCGCCATAACTCTGCTACACCAGAACAGACCAAAATGGCTGAATTTGTGGGTTACTCTAATCATGATTCACTCATTGATGCCACTGTGCCCAAATCAATTCGTCTTGAATCGATGAAATACCCTAAGTTTGATGACGTGTTGACAGAATCCCAAATGATTGCGCATATGCAAGAATTAGCTTCTAAAAATAAGATCTTCAAGTCTTTTATTGGTATGGGGTATTACAATACTTATGTTCCTACTGTTATTTTGAGAAATATTATGGAGAACCCTGATTGGTATACTCAGTACACACCATAAGATCTTTTAAGTCTTTTATTGGTTGGTATACCCTGGTTGATGGGTGTGTAATTCATCGATGGAATATGTCGGTGATGATGAGGAACACCTCATATGAGACTTGGCTTTGGCTTAATGTTTAACACTGGTTTATTTGTTCTCTTTTTGATTTGTTACTAATATGTTCCGAGGGCTGGCGATGATGATAAAAAGTAGGTGTGACTTTGTTGTTTTGGCGTGGCAAATGAAAATTTGCAGCCACAACGAGCACACATTCCGAGCCTTATGATCAGCTTATGCATGTGGTTGGGTATGTGTAATTCATCGATGGAATGTGTCGATGATGATGAGCAATACCTCATTTGAGACTTGGCTTTGGTTTAATGTTTATCACTGCTTTCTTTGTTCTCTTTTTGGTTTGTTACTAATATGTTGTGAGGGCTGGCGATGATGATAAAAAGTTAGTGTCGATTTGTTGTTTTGGCGCGGCAAATGACAATTTGCAGCCACAACGAGCACACATTCTGAGCCTTATGTGTCGGTTATTTGGTTATGGTTCTTCATCTAGGGTTTTCGTTTTTTGATTCTTACAGACCTTTAATGTTTGATGTTGATTTGGGTTATCCATGTGTTCATGAATCTGCCTGATGTTGGTGGCTTCGATTCACTGGATCACACATTGTTGTTTTATTTTAGGCTGTTTCTTGGCTGTGATGATCTAACCAAAACAGGTTGTTCTGGCGTGGCAACCATTGGTAGATGGTCTGCATCTAGAAGCAATGACCAGGTCTGAACCAAAGCTATGTTTGTCGTTGTGCTGCATCGTGTTGGCTTCAATTCGTTGGCAATGATGGTCAAACAAAAAATATGTTGTTGTCCTGGCGTGACAGCCATATGTAGATGGTTTGCAGCCTAACACTGTGAGTTGATCTGAGCCAAAGCAGTATTACATAGGATGGCTGTGATGATTTAAAAAAAAATCCGTTGTTTTGGCGTGGCAACCACGTTTGGTTTGCAGCCATAATGAGAAGCCGGATCTGAGCCAAGGGTTGAAACTAAGGTTGTACCGGTGATTATTGGTTTTAAAATATTCGCGCAGCGCGCGAGGCAGAATTCAACTAGTTGTTCTTAAAATGAAAAAAGTTCACAGAGTATTTATGGCACATTTGTTATGATACAAGAGTCTAAAAAAAACCAATATTTGTAAGCTAACCAATAATCATTCACATCTACAATTTATACCAAAACTAAAATCAAATTTAAGTAAAATCCTAGAATTAGCAAATCACCAAACTATATAAAACAAGAAATACAACAACCACAAAGCATAAACAAGATTGCAATCTAAACAAACATTCATCAGCCGATCGTTATTCAATAGCTCAGATGCATGAGTTATTTACCAAAGGTTCTGTCTACATGTGTTGCATGTCGACCTGCATTACAACAAGCATCGGGTCAGGTTGGTCAGTTGAAAAAATAAAAATGTTTATTGATCTTCAGGAACACTATTTATAATCCAGCAATTTAGGTTCCAACCACTGTATGTTATTGGAAAAAGAAACTTGAATAAAATCTGCATAAACTGAAAATGGTTCAGGTTACCCCGGGCCACTCTCGAAATATTTTCTGTTCTTTTATTTTCTTGTGTTGTATAAATAATTAATGTTATAAATATGATTAACAAACTTAATTAGCACAACAGCGAGCTAATTCTTGAAATGCAATGATTTACGTGGTCTTAATCATTTCAAATACAGTTTGGCGACTTTTGACCTGCTTTACCCATTTAATCTGTTCATCTCCATTGTTTCCTTCTATTACATACTTATGGTAGTTTAAATAATTCAACTCATAAAATATCATAATCTATATATTTTTAATATTGTTGCAAGTAAAATGAATTTCAAGCAAAAGATCCGCCCCAACTCTGAGAAAAAAGAAACTTATACTTTAAGGTTTTTTTCTTTCTTTTTTTTTTTTTGGAAAATAGGCTCTATCTACACAGTTGATAGTTAAATGGCTGGAATTACTACCATGAGTAATAGTAAATTAATCACTGCCAAACCCTTCATAACTCAAGCCTTCTGATATAGTGTCCAGCCTTCTACTATCTCCTGGCAGGCCAGGACACATATCAATACCCCCTCAAATATTGTTATTAATATTTTTAAGAATAATATACATTTTCAAGTTTTTAAGGGAAAAAAAAAGTCATACCTTGAATGTCTCCATTACCTTGTGGATTTATATGGTCTGTATCTGCTGCCAGATAGGGTGACCTAGAATAGTTGTCCAATATATCTGAAACAAAACGTATATGAATCAATAATGGGTCTAATACGGAATGGGTAACGGGTCAAAACTCATAACTTACACAACGGTCACATGCAAATTCTATTCTTTTTGTTTTTAATACTACATGTTTTGATATTCTCAAACCGATAATAATTGAAATATTAATGAAGAAACAATTGTATACAAAATTCATGCAGCAAGGAGAAGTACGGAAAACATCCGCCACTTGCCTTCTTGCCATTCCCTTGTGAAAAATGTTCAGTTGACCTTCCAGCCCAATTTTCCCTGGTTGTATTCTCACTTTATAATCAGTTTTGTCCACATTCCAAACCTTTGTTTGGATGATTTGTCATGGGAAAAAGTTACCCAAACTCTTACACAAACAGTCATTGGATAATCGGATTATGATTAAAGACTTTGGGCACAAATTGCAGGTCTGGAAACAAGTAGTTGTGGCAATTTAGTGCCATTAACTTATAAATGGGTCTGTTGGGTTTATGATTAATTGCTTACTGCTAACTCAGCAAGCAGATTAAAAAAAAAGTTAGGTAAAAAGAAAACGTGTTACATGGGTCAAAAAAGCTGAAAGTCAACTAATGTTTTAAAAAAGATAGACTATTATTATTGTAATAGCATTAGACAAAACAGTTATGTATAACAAAAATATATATAATTGGACAGAAAAATGTGTTGAGCCATATTTCAGCAATAACATGTAGAAGTCACAATTTCAAATTTCAGCCTATTTGTATGGAGACGGGTCAACTCGGGTTGTATACCAGTGGTAACAAGTCAAATGTTATGAACCGAAACCATTGCAAGGTATGGGACTTGTCCCACATCAGTTGTATGGGCAATTGATGTGGGATTTATAGGCCAAATGGGTTCCCTCACCCATCAGACTAGTCTTTTGGGTTGAGTTTTTCCGTTTGGTCTGTAACAGTGGTATCAGAGCCAACCTCGGAGTGGTGGCCTGGAGAGAGCCAACCGACCAACGCGGCCGCGACCAACGAGGACGTTGGTCCTTAAGGAGGGGCGAATGTTATGGACCGAAACCATTGCAAGGTATTGGACTTGTCACACATCCCTATGGGCAATTGATGTGGGATTTATAGGCCAAAGGGGTTCCCTCACCCATCAGACTAGTCTTTTTCTTCCGTTTGGTTTGTAACATCAAAAGGGTTAAATACAAATTCTAGTATAAAAAGAATGAATTAAATGGGTCAAATGCATTTAACATATTAAAAACAGTCTAACTTGAATCAAGTACTTGCAATGCCCTAAATTATTCTGTTTAAAAAAATATATTCTTATTTAGAGTTTTCACATTGCAGTTTTTATCATATTTAATACAAACTAACTTGACCTGACCCATTAACCCATTACCCAGCTCACCCATTTCCCCACCTCTTGAACAAAGAGTAAACTTCATTTACAAATATCACAGAGAGAGAACCTGAACTAATAGAGAAATCGGCTGTTAAATCTGACAGGCTAAAGTTCCTAGGAATCTGGCCCAAAAACCCAAATGATGATGCATCAGGAGCAACGATTGGTTCATTCACGGGCTTCGCGTTCGACTCTTCACCAATAAAGGAAGGAACAGGCACCTCTGGCATTACAGGATGCCTTTCTAGAACATTATTTGCAGGATTGAACATAAATGAGGGTTCTTCTGCATAACCAGATTCTGATTTAATAATCCCTTCACCATTCATACCTTGCATTATTCCCATATTTGAATTCTGATTCACTAGTAGGTTCGGTGGCACATCATCCCCTCTGGGAAAACCAGGCATAGCGACACCAGACTGCATGCATGGGTGAAGTGATGACCGACCATTAGTGACTCCACCTGGTAATTTAGCAGCAGTTGATTGGTGCATGTTTTCAAGCTTCATGGCTTGTGTGTTATCTGGTGAATAGCATGAAGAGTTTTGGTGCACTGCAACACAAAGAATTATATGAGCAATGGAATAAGAAACTTATGAACAGGTTGTTTCAGATTATGTGTTTATCTCTAATGAGAATGGGTAAACAATTAAACATAAAGAAATATAGGAAAGAAAGGTCAAAGGGGTCCAAAGCGTATCTGATGCTTAGAACCTCCTAAATTGTTTTATTCAAAAAAATTTTTCGTTCAACCCGCACAACCCATTAAATTATCCACTCTACTGGGTCTGGAATAAAAGCGGTTGAAAGCCCCGAGAATATTTCTGAAGCTTAAAGCATCCTAAATTGGTGCATTAAAGAATAAAGATTAGTATTGAATAAATAATATTTGTAGTATTTGACACACTAATTGATCATAAGAATTTCAACTTTTGAGTCAACAAGTGCTTTGAGCCAAACTGACCAAGCTGTTTTGGAACCATACCAAAAATAACCCATTTTAACCCAAACCTTACTGTCCATTTGCCAAAAAAAGGGGCTGACAGTGATGGTCATATTACTTAGAGGAACATTAGATCCATTAGAGATAGGAACTGAAGCTGCTGAAGTGGCAGGGGATATCTGACTCATCAACTCGGCTTGTGTCTGGAGCAATTTATTAAATTTCAATATTTGGTCCTTCAAAATCAATCTCAGGTGATAAGCCTTGAAAAAATCTTGATTTTCTTCTTCTAGCTTCTGCCAAACTGAAAGATAATAAATGTGTTGTAGGATAAAATCAACAGATTATATGCCACTAAAGAAGTCACAGTCTTTCATGCGTTCATTATGAACTGATAAAGGCATCAATTCAATGACATAAACTTCACAAATATGCTCTCGGAATTTAAGCATAGAATGCAAAAGCAAATACAAAGATAAAGCTTTGTGTATATCTTACCAAGTTCAGTAAAACTGGGTTCTATTTTTGCTTGATGTAGTAGAGTACTAACAACTTCCTTCTGGCTCATATAAAGCTGAAGACACCTTTCTATAAGATTTTGTACCTGAAATATAAAAGATCATCAAATAATTAAACTCAATTCAATAGGACCGAAATAAAACATACAAGTAACACGTACAACAAAGAAACAAACAAATTTGAGCAAATTTCTATACCACAACGAACAAATACCGTAATAACCTTCCAGCAATAATGAAATTACACCTATTGCTTAAAAATATTCCAAAACTAGTAAAAGATGAAGCATACCAGTTGTAAATCTTGAGGTGAAACCTTTTTGACCGCTCCATTAGACATCTTTCTTCAAAATCACAATGAAACAAGTCCTTGCAGTAAAACCAACGTACTGCTAATGCCTGATAACAGATTCAACTGAAAAAGAAACATTAAAACCCTTCTCATTACTAGACAAATCCTAAACTTCAACCATATCAATACGGACAATTCCAACCCAATGGTTTCAAGTGCTCACACCCACTGAGGTAATTTTGAGAGGACTTTTTTTGTTGTTAAGCTTTGGTGGTTACAATAACCTAATTACAGTTCCTACACCTCAGAATATCGAATGACACTGGTGGTAACTTGAGGATGAAGTCACGAAACTATATCAAGTTTTCTTTCAAGTTATCGTATGAAACAGTAGTCTATCTCATATCAAACACACAAAAATCAAAGCAAATGAAACTACGAACGCCTAATTTATACCACATAAAGTAGTCTCTGACCAAACAAGAACCGTCATGTAATTTCACATACATGCATGATCCTTAAGAAGTTCCAAATGAAAGAAAAAGGAGCTAAAGGCAATGAATTGTATTATCAATAAGCCTATCAAAGCACAAATTTGTAAATTGAATACTTTCCTTCACTCCCAACATCGAAAGATCAAATTCTAGGGTTTGACTATCTACTGCAACAAATTCAACAGAAACATAAACACAACAACATCAACCAGCAACACAGAAATCAAGCTTCTACGACGATCATATCCAAAATATTTCTAAGATCAATGAAAACAAAAGGATAAGAACAAACAGATGTACAGTTGTTAATTGCATGCGATCACCACAAATCACCGGCAAACACATCAAATTAATGAAATTTTATGGCTCAAATAGATCAAATTACCTCAATAAGGCAAATTTTTGTGGTGGAATTAGGTTTTGTTGATTAGATCTTGTTCAATAAACCTTCTGCAAATCAAATTGAAGAACATCTGCATTAAAAATTAAAAAGGGGAAGAGGGTTTTACGTTTGTTTAATTTGGCATATGCTTGACGCTTGACAGTAAAGCCGTCATCATAACTCTCAAGTTTGCAAAACTCGTCCTTCGTTTATTGCTTAGTGTGCAAGTTTCATCATTACCAATATATTATTTCACTAGCTTTAGTCCGTGGAAAAATTAATTATTAAAATAACATAAAAACATAAATAAAACTAAATGTAGTACACGGATGGAAAAATAAAATTGATTAGTTGTTGATTGTTATTTATATAATATTAACTTTAGTAAACCCGTGTATTACACGAGTTAAAAAACAAAATATTAATTATGATGAAAGTTTATGAAGTATAAAATGATATTTTAAAATAAAATATGATTAAAATTATATATAAGTAATAATTATAAGTAATAATTTTAATTTTTATTTTCAAAAAAATTAACCATTTTTTCCAAACAAACCGTATCAAAAATACCATTTTTAAAAGTTTTTTATTATAACTCCTAATTTTAATTACTTTTAATTTATAAAGAAGTTTACTTTTTAAAAACATCAATTTTAAGATATTTCATATTTTTAAAAATGTTTGATGTTTTAGAAAAGCTCTTATTTTATAAAAAAATATTTTCTAGAAATATTAAGAAATATTTTTAATCTTAAAAAGAATTAAAATTATTTAATTTTTAATTTAGATAACTATTTAAGAGAAGAGAGAGGCGGAAAAAATAAACTTAGGGGACCTATGAATGTGACAAGTGTCCCCCCAAGTTACTCTTTTAGTATTATATATAGATTTTAGTCCTCTGTTCTACTTTTTATAAATATTCTCTCTTATTCTCGTGTAGAACTATTCAAATAACTTGAAGTTCGGATCTTGCTCGAAGTTCAAAAAAACTTGCTTGAAATGTAGCTTGTTTACAAAACGAGCTAGCTCGAATTGTTACGAAAACCAAGCCAACTCAGCTAGCTCGAATGCTACTTGTTTACAAATCAAGCTAGCTTGAATCGTTTGGAAAACCAAGCGCACTCGACTCAGCTCGTACAAACTCAAGTCTGCTCGATTTTTGCTCGAATTATTTAATTTTACTTTTATGCATATGTGTATATATAATAGTTTATGATTGGTGAATGCTTTTTAGTAGTCTACTCATTATTTTAGAGAAACAATAATTATATAAAATTAAGTTTATACCATAACTATAACCAAAATATTGAATAATATATATTGCTCACTTACCAAAATCAAGTATACAAATGTTAAATGACTCGTGACTTGAATCTCACTCAATAAGCTAGCTCGAGTTCAACTCAGGAGCCAGCTTTTGTTATAAGCCAAGTTGAGTTTGGCTTTGCTCGCTTACAAACTAAGCCAACTCGATTCAAGTAATTTATAAACTAAGCAAAGTCGAGCCGTGAACAGCTCTATTCTTGGGTCCTCTCTGGACCCTACGTAATCTGAAAGTTGAGTCAAGCACTGTACGTTCTTCTCTCTTCTTCTCTTCGGTTTAATCGAAATATAAGGTTCTGACTCTGTCAATGAATCATACGTCTTTGAATAATTGTGTGTTTTCCTAATTATTTGAAGTCTTAAAAATTTTAGTGTTTATACTAATAATTACTTTGTTCTTGTTCCAACTAAAGGTCAATTCAGTAGAACTACAACTACTACTTTAAAGTTTAAACACCCCATTTTGGGCCAGGTCACTCCACTACTCTAATATTGCTAAATTAATGTGAAAGAAGTATGGGCTTGAAAGCCCATCTGAGTAGCTTGATCCAGCATGGTTTCTATAGCCATGTGCCCATGTTGAAGAATGACATTTATTGTTAGGGCCTGTGTATATGTTTATAAATGGCATTGTTTTTAATATAGTTAATATGTTATGGATTTATACAAAGATAATTTCAATACGAAAGAGTTTCAAATACAAAGTGTATTTTTGCTAAAAGTGTAAAAAGACATAATGAGTCAAAAAAAAGTCACAAAAAAATTATACCTCACAATTTAAATCGAATTTCAAAAAAGTAATTCGGAGTTTTTGTTCCCCTAGCCGTCTTCACTAATAAAAAAATAAACGAAAAATAAAAAAGAATTAACGTTTTTTTATTGTGTTATTTATGAAAGACACAATGACGCCATTGTGTCATTATAAATCACAATGACGTCATTGTGTCATTATGAAAGACACAATGACGTTATTGTGTCAAAAAAAGACACAATGAATTTTAACTTTATTTTTTTCTGAAATAGGACGACGAGAGAAACAAAGACTCTGAATTAATTTTTTGAAATTCGATTTATATTGTGAGATATAATTTTTTTGTAACATTTTTAGTCTCATTATGTCTTCTTACATTTTGTAGTAAAAATACACTTTATAGAATAACCTAACTTATTTCAATATAGTTTGGTTTTCTTTATCTTGGTATAGATTTAGATGAATATATTCCCGACATCTAATTGTTATACCATCATTCTCATGTCTCAAATTGAACATTTATGTAAGTTCAGTTAAAAAGCTGATAATAAATGTGATAGAAGTATTAATATATGATTTTGAATGAGTTACTCAAGACAATTAAAAAGTGAGAAGATATTACGTTCAAGTCTCACTTGAAGTAAAAATATTTTGGGTTGCGTCAAGGGGTTTTTCAGTTGTGAGTTTCCTCATGAGAGGTTGGGGGTGTGGTTGCGATTGTAAGACGGATAGATGGACTCGATTGATATAACACATATTATTCGAAACATGATCATTCATTTTTTTCAAAAAAAAAGTATTAATATATGATTGGTAAATACGAAAAAGATTATTCAAAAGTACAAATAATAATTGACTTCAATTTGAATATTCTAAATTATAGTGCATTGAGAGATAATAATTTGATTAAGGACACTTCAAACTTTTGGTTTTGTTATGAAGAGCAATCTCAATAGAATGATTATTATAAATTTACATTCGATATACACTTTTCACTTGATTTTTCTTGTGCATTTTCGTGTTTCGTTCACAGTCATAATTGTGAGTGAAATCAAGTGGAAATTAAATGTAAATTTCTAGAGCTTATGCTACTTAGCTACCATGACTACCGTTGGTAACGATAATAAAAATTGAGAGTGTCATAACATCAATTACTATCAAACAATAGATTTCCAAAATCTAAATAAATTGTAGGAATAGTTCCTATGGTTTATTTTAATATATGGATTTCTTCCTTTTATCTCTAAAAATTATATTGATTGTTCTTTCTTTTAAAACACAAAGGAATTAGCATTTTAATTTTAATATTTAATAATTTAGTAAAAACTTTGTAGGTAAAAGAAGTTTCATAAACTTCACTTAGGCCTCGAGATGACGAAGCCACATCATACTCTTTAGGGTTTCTTTCAAACTTGCGCTATCTCCCACCCACTTACCACTATACCAAGAGTCAACCCTTTTTTCACATTAATTAGTGCAAAGAACTCTATATATTTGTCTAAAGAACGATATATTACAAATTTTGTGCTTGTAAGTTAAGAAGAAAATGTTTACATTGACACACAAAATGTATTAAAGATGAAATATTATATATACAGATTAATTCCTTTGGTCGGTGGCTACAGTGCCACCGTACCAAAGGTGATGCATAGTGTACAACTTTTAAAACCAGCACAAAATCTACGATGGTTGCATTGGTGGTGGTGCTGCGATGGTGGTGATGCGATGGTTGCGGGGCGGCGGTGTTACGATGGTTGCGGCGGTGGTGGTGTTGCGATGGTTGCGACGGTGGTTGCGGTGGTGCTGTTGCGATGGTTGTGGAAATGCTACGATGGTTGCGGTGGTAGTGGTGCTGCAATGGTTGCGGTGGTGGTGCAATGGTTGCGGTGGTGGTGCTGTGATGGTTGTGTTGGTGGTGGTGTTGCGATGGTCGCGTTGGTGGTGGTGCTGCGATGGTTGAGTTGGTGGTGGTGGTGCGATTGGTGTGGTGTTGTGTGTTGTGATGGCTGCGGTGTTGGTGGTGCTGCTATGTGATGCATGCGATGCTGGTGGCTCTGCGATTGTTACGGTGGTGTTGGTGGTATTGAGGTGGTTGTTGTCGTGATGGTGGTGTATTGTGAGGAGAGAAGAACCATATTTTGATTTGAAGAAAGAGAAGGAACTGGATTTCAATTTTATTGTTAAATTGATTAATTATAGATTTGAAATACACAAATATCTCATCATAAATATAATTTTCATATTTTTTATTCATATTTACATTTTATTACAAAAAGGTTAAATATTCAACTTTTATATTATATAATTATTAGAATAAGAAACATTTATTTCTGAAATAAATACAATTTTTTTTGGTGATTGATTATTATATTACTTACGAATAAATTTACTTTAAACATTTTTTTTCTGCTTATGTGGTGTAACTCCTGGATCGATCCGTAACGTAACGATTTTCAAAGAGAAACCCGCGGCAACACGCGGTTTTTATTTCTAGTTAACATCTAATACCAAATTTATTTCTAACAGTTAAATAGCTATGCAAGTAGAGCGTATGGTTGTCATCTATTGCTTCCCCTCTATTTTTAGTATTTAGAAGACATGATTTTTCCTTCATCACTGTTCCAAATATGAACTTGCCTTTGCCTAATTTGATAGTGGAATAAGGAAAATTAGTTTCTTCCCAATATATTGGACTGTTCAAACTCGTTCGAAAAATGCTCGGAATTTTTCTCGTTCGATTTCGGCTCGGTTTTAAAACGAACTGAGCGGCTCGGTTCGGTTTTAAAACGAACCGAGCACGAGCAAAGGTAAGCTCGCTCGGCGCTACGGTTTCACTTGAATTATTTTTAATTTAGTTTTTGTATATATTATATATATGTTAATTTATTTAATTGTATTTCTATTTTATTTATTCAAAAAAAACCCTAATCATAAATAGTTTGGGTTAATTGCTCAATTAAGCTAAGTTGAGGAGATGTTGAGTAATTATCTAAAATATATATATATACATTTTATGAAACCATAAACCTAAGCCCCCACTTCCGTCGACCACCACTGTGCGACCCTCTCCTCCATTTGCGAACTGCCTCAGCAGTGAGCCTGCTACTGTCGTGCCTCTCGTTTTCGAATTTGGCAGCCCCTCCCCCAGCCATGGAAACCAGCTGCAATCAAGATCCCCGTAAACCCGTTCGAAGGTTATACTCATAATCGTTTGTTGTCATTTCATTCTGTTGTTTCGGTCATGTTCGGGTTCTGTTGGCAAAACATGTGTGTATGCTACTGTAATGTGTATGTATGTACGACTTTGATGCGTGTGCATGACAGTGTGTGCATGGGTGTGTACTCTGTGTGTGCGTGGGTATGTATTCGAACCAAGCGAAATCGAGCGCTCGGTTGTAAATCGAGCCGAGTTCGAGCAAGATTTGCGCTCGAATTTGTAAATTCGAACCGAACCAAGCGGCTCGGTTTGAAAACGAACCAGGTTCGAGCGAGCCTGCGTTCGGTTCGGTTTGGTTCGTGAACAGCCCTACTCCCCAACCTCTATACTTGGTTTACTGTTAAAGATATATCAACTTTTTCCTTTGGTTCACATAATCAAACACACTTGAGTTGATTGTTAATTTGGTTGTTTATTTATTTTAGTAATTTTTATGAAATAGCTAAAGTCTTGTTGGGTTGCTAGCTAATTATAAGTGTTAATGGGCTTATTAAAGATTCTGGGCTGCTAGGCTTGAAGATATTTGGTAGCTCGTTTCTGGTAAGATGATGGCCCAACAACAACCCTTTTTTTTTTTCTAAACTACACATAGGGACCATCGGGTTATAGTTCAGGTCGGTTGTTAAGATTATTTATCTAGGTATGATAAATCAGGAGAGAGACTAAGTGTTAACTTATAGATCACATTCGTTCACTCTCTTAAACATTTTTCTTGATCTTCATTGTTGTGTCCACAATCAAGGTTTTTGTTATCTGTTTGATTCCTTAAGTTCTTCGTGTCATGGTTGAGTTCTTGCAACATGTCATCGCCTTAATAATTTAGAGTTTATATGTCTTAGTTTCTTTTATTGTTAGTTTTGAGATTGAGTTTTATCTTGATGTTTTCAGTTTAACCTATTGATATTCTTCTAGACTTTATTAATATGATACTTTTTGACCTAGTATAATGATAGGATTTTTTTCCTCCCATTCGGCCTTCTGTTAATATTTGTACATTATTGTCTATCTAGGGTTTTCAGATCGAAAAACCCCAAATGTCAGGTTTTGTATACTATTGAAGCGAAGCAATTGCCTTCCTGTTGTTATTAATCTGTTCGGTTTCTATAAGAACCCTAAAGTATTATGTGTGGATAAGGGTTTTTAACTCAAAACCTTACTTTCTTGGATCTTGTGGGTAAAGAGTTGTTGATAATCTCTGTTATCTTGGCAATGTTATGGATCTACTTCTCAATGGTTGAGCACCCTAACTTAGGTGCCCATCTGGTGAGATTGTGTTATCTTAACCAACTTCCTTTTTTGATTTTTATCTTATGATTATTATCTTGCGTTTAGGCATTTGTTTAGCTAGGTTGGGGGTATCAGCTGTAAGGCGCCGTTCCCGGGCACCTCACAGCTGGTCATCATCGTATTTAAAACACATCATTATATAATCTTTACTAAAATCATGTAGCGGAAACTATAAAATAACTTTTCATTTTACTATAAATGCTTTTGCAAGTTAATACAACATTCATTATAAAACATCGTTTGTTCGTATTACAGTGCAAAAACATTATACAAAAGAATGCCATCCAAAAGAGCTGAGTAGCCGCCCCGTGCCATCCTCAACAACCTTACCTGCCAACTGGAAACACATAAAAAGTCCGCGTTGCTCAGTGAGTTCTAGTTTTATAATAAAACGTACTTTATTTTCATTAAAACCGTTTCTTTACTTTCATGCTATCACACATCATACGTACACATTGATAATATCATTATTATCTTCATTATTCGTTATCTTTTGCTTCTATATAGATCCTGTCAAACTTTACCCTCTTCACGGCACGCAACCATTATTTCGGGGGTCGAGTGACAAGGATCCCGTTTCATACTTTATCATTATGTTTCTTCCGTTCATTACTTTCATTCGTTCATTCTTTAACTTTCATTCATTCATTGTACGTCTTTAACTTTCTTACTTTTTCATCTTTATCTCTTTTCTTTCCATCACCCATATACCTTACCTTTCTGTTTCGTGGTACTGGACCTATGCCTATCATAGACCTTCTATAAAGGTGCATCGCACCTCCTGGCCATAGTACCTAAGGTAAAGTTTAGGGGTACCATTACTATATACAATACCTTTCTGTTTCGTGGTGCTGGACCTAGGCCTATCATAGACCTTCTATATCGGCGCACCGCACCCTCCTTGCCACAACACCTAAGGTAGAGTTTAAGTGTACCATTGCCACATGAAATATCCTTCTGTATCGTGATACCGGACCTAGGCCTATCATAGACCTTCTATATCGGCGCACCGCACCCTCCTTGCTACAGTACCTAGGATATGCAGCGATGGTTCTATACAATGGTTAATCCCAGTGTCAAGCTTTACCCTCTTCGTGGCACACATCCACGATTACTGAGGTCGAAAGACAAGGATTCCATTTCGAGTCTGTTGTAACAACAAGGTCGTCACCTCCTATATTTGCTTGCAAGCCTTTATTACTCTCATTCATTATTAATGCATGCATTCATTCATCATGTTCCTCTTTCATTATCTTTCACTTTACGTTACATAATACTTTCGTTTCATTCTTTAACATAACACGTAAAGCCACGGGGAAAGATAAACATATATCATAATAAAGAACATCAACATACACTATAGCATTACTATACAGGGCATCATCATAATATACATCATGCATAAACATGCAACATCATCATCAAACTTCTAAGATCCCAACGGTCATCTTACATGTACTTACGGGAACTTCCACGTCAAAACTTACATCTGCACTTTCCCCCGAAAGTCAGTACATTAACTATGTTCCTCCTCGGGTACAACAACCCTATCTGGGTGTATAGGCACCCTTCAGTCACATAGCCTCCATGCGACTGAACATCATGCGAGTGGACCAATACGGATGAACACCAATGCGGATGAACACCCAATCGTGCGAATGGACTCTCAATCGTGCGAGTGGACACTATGAGAATAGACCTCATGCGTATGGACCTCATGCGGATGAGCACCTATGCAACTGGGCTCTCAGTTGCATGACTCCCCATGCGACTGGACCCCCATTCGTGCGACTGAACCTCAATCATGCGACTGAACACCAATCGCCCTCCAGTCGGCCGTATGGCCTCTAGTCGGTCGCCTAGCCCTAACTGATGCAGAATGCAGTTTATCCCGAACCCAATCTGCCATTTTCGACCTCCAAGCTCATCCAAACCCATTCTAATCCCAAATCAAACATTCTAAACCTTAGGAATGCATACTATAACACCATTCAAGCACACACAAGCCTAAGCACATACTCCAAATGCATCACACGCAAACCCACCCAAATGGGTCAAACACACACATATAAAACGGGTTTACTATGTGTTCCAGCCCTAAATCAGTTGAAAACGAGTAAAATAAGGGTCCTAGAACTCACACAAACTACAAGAAGAAGAAGGGCTTCGTCTAGACTCGCTACACGACGATTTTGCTCACTCAAACCCGCTCGAACCAAGCTTTCTTCTTCTCTTCTCCCTTTCTCTCTTCTTTCTCTCTTTTGGCTTAGTTTTTCACAAGAGTGGGGAGGATGTGGCTGCCCTCCCCCTCTTAATCCCCCACTTTTACCAATTTTCTCCCGTTTTGGCAAGTTTGGTCCTCCGACTTTGGACTTTATTTATTTTCTTCTTTCATTGGCTTCAAGGAAAATATCCGGGTGTTACATCAGGATATTGATACAACAGAAGGAGCCACATAATGTTCTTATTTATTGCATTTGTAGTTTTGCATATCTCTATACCTATTGCTTAGTTTATGTGTGCACTATGCATCTTGTGTAAGCAACTAATTTTACAGTGTGTTTGCGTCATTGACTTGATTAATCCTTGATATAACTTCTTTAACTGTGTGAAAACATGGATCTAGTCTTGTTGATTTTTATGTGTGTGCTTGTGTAATTGTTATTTAACTCTTGACTCGTTAAGGTCTTTAGCTAGACATGGCTGACACCACCTTTAGTTGTTTCTAATATGCGTCACATCCCACCGATGGCGAAATAATCGAGGTGGACGAATTTGAATCAATTGCTCTAAGCACAAATTAATAAATACGTTGAAATAATATTAAAAAGTCATTTTCATTGAATAATACTTGTCATTGAACAATACTAGTCAAAAATGTATTACAATCAAATAGAAACTTAAGTAAAGATATTGAAATTGTCTTTAATTTTGACCAAGTCCAATCCCTAAATGTGCATGTAAGTCCATTAATCTGTATTCTAGAAATCATGTGTAAAAGTAACGAGTCAGCTAACAATTAAGCCAGTGAGTAAACACAGTTTTGACATACATATATAGATTGATTAAAATGTTTGAAACAATTCAATTCATATGGTGATTTCAAAACTTAAAGACTTATAAATCCAATAGTGTAACATAAAAGGATATACAAAAAACAATCAAACCTAATGACTGAATTGACTCGGTCCACAGATGAAATCTTATGGTAGAATATATGAATCCAGTTCTAATCATCACTACATTAATCATATAGGATGAATTTATCAAACCAAAAGATCTATCAATTTTACTATGTTTGAATAAATTAATGATTGTGTTATCATTTAGTTTATTTAACTATACAAACGTAATTATAAATAATAATATAACATGTTTTGAATTAAATTTAGAATAATATAATTAATGACTGAATATTGAATCACATAATTTTCCCAAGTAACAAAACATAAAATGGGCTATGAATATCCACTTGATAATAGGATGTTGGATCTAGATAGTATAGGTCTAGATTATTTTGTATATGCTTAGAACTTTAATCAAGTCTTGTAATTAATGATTGTAACTATCAGTATATATATATATGTGCATTGCATATATAGGTTAACCTATATATATATGTGTGTTACTTTGGTTAATTGCAGGATCAAATATTATACTTAGTCAATTTCTTGAAAATTGACCAAGTGTAAGAAACATCTACGGATGAACATTTTGTTCTTCCGTAGATATATTTCTTACTAACATTACATCCGAAGATCTTCTACGGATGAACTATCCACCAGTCAAGAGATCCAAGTGTGAACTACTGCGGATATTCAAGATTGCTGCTGAAGGTACATTATCTTCGGAAGAAACAAGTCATGCTTCAGAAGGATCAAGACACCTGCGGAAGAACAAGATATGCGGATGACCAAGTTTCCACGAAGCAATAACACTTGTATTTTTCTGAGTACAAGTGTATTAATCAACAAGTCAACTTTCAAAGTGACAGCTGTTAGTCAATCTGACAGCTGTGTGATTCCCAAGAGATCCGTGTTTCCTTAACAGAAACATGCATGCCTATAAATACGAGTTCTAGGTTTCACATATGAAGAACACAATCGAGCAATATTACGGCTGTCAAGCATCACATCATCGTGCAACCCTAGCCGTCGTCACATTAACAACAACATTAATTCGATTCACAGAAATCATTGTTCATAGTTATTCATAATTATTCTTTTGTAATCATTACTTGATAATTAATGAAATACTTTTGAATAATTATTGTGTTCGTATTTACTGTGTCTGTGTGTTTGTGTTCTTCGATAATCGTTAACACAATTAAACAGCTATTAATGATAATTCCGCGATCATTAATTTGATTTTATTTTAATACTGAAAATTCCTGAATTAAGATCATTGAATTAATATAGGATGTAATTTGAATACTTAAAATGCAAGTGTAGACACCAAAAAGTTTCCTCACAGTTACCTAGGGAATGATATCCTAAGATTAGAATAATAATATGTTTCAAGGACTAGTTATTGACTAGAGTTTCAATTAGGATTTGAGTTTCACAAACAGCTTAAATACAATAATAAAACTAAATTATTTTATATCTTGATTAAATAAAATTAGAACAGATTTATTAAATAATTGAAATTGATAATAATAATGCATATTTAGTGAAATAAAATTATTAAATTTGTTTTATAATAAGAGAGTTTGAATATTAAAGTGTGAATAATAAAATATTATTTAATAATTAATTATTTAAATATTGTTGGTCAAAAACAATGAATTGAATAATTAGTTATTTGTAAAATATTATTTTGAGATAACTTAAAATAATATATGTTAGATTTAAGTAATTTATAAGGTTTAAAGTTATAAAGAATATTTTGACATTTGTATAACATTTGGTACCTTTTGAAATCAAAGTATAATGATAAGAATTATTATTTTATAAAGTTTATGAAATTCGTTAAATGATTCTGAATTATTATTTATTAATAAAATACATATATATTAATTTAATAATTTAAAGTATTATAAATTTCAAAATAATAAAATAATAAAAAATTAGATTTAAAACTAGAAAATACGGGACTCGGGTTCGAACCCATTTCCGTTTTATTTAGGAGGAGAGTTTTAACCAGTTGGGCCAAGGCCATGTCTCATGGCTTGGTTAAAATTAATTATAGATCTTACTAAAAGAAATCCTTAATTTCGAAGAACCCTAGAACCAATTCGGACCACTTGATCATATAATTGAGATTGATAATAATATTAACCATGGGGCTTTTGTGTAGTGTGTTAATATGAACATGTGTGTGTTTAACTTACTTGATTTGATGTTAATTTGGTTGGAATCGAACAAGAACAGGGTGACTAAAGATAAACCCGATTGAGATGGAACTGTTGATGGTACTCAATTGCTTGCCCATGCAGCTTCGAAAGATAATAAGAGATAAGAACCCTTGATCAATTGAAATCTATGATTTTCAGAAGACAGATTTTGACTAGGTTGTAGGTTTGAATAAAGATGGTGATCGAATTTGATTTATGTGAGTGTTTCATTTGAAGTTAAGGTTTTAGAAAGATCAAATGAGTCGAAAGTGATGTTTCCCCTCATTTATATAGATAAAATTTGGTCGGTTTCATATCAGACGTGTAAGACCCCATTCCCGGGCACCTCAATGCTGGTCATCATCGCACTTAAAAACATATCATATTATAATCTTTACTAAAATCATGCAGCGGAAACTGTGAAATAACTTTTCATTTTACTATAAATGCTTTTGCAAAGTAATACAACATTCATTACAAAACATCGTTTGTTTGCATTACAATACAAAAGCGTTAAACAAAAGAATGCCATTCCAAAAGAGAGCTGAGTAGCCGCCCCGTGCTATCCTCAGCAACCTCACCTGCCAACTGGAAATACATAAAAAGTCAGCGTTGCTGAGTGATTTCTAGTTTTATAATAAAACATAGTTTACTTTCATTAAAACCGTTTCTTTACTTTTATGCTATCACACATCATACCTACACATAGATAATATCATTATTATCTTCATCATGTGTTATCTTTGTTTCTATATGTCTTGTCACACTTTACCCTCTTCACGGCACGCAGCCATGATTACGGAGGTCGAGTGGCAAGGATCCCGTTTCATACATTATCATTATATTTCTTCCGTTCATTACTATCATTCGTTCATTCTTTAACTTTCATTCATTCTATGTACGTCTTTAACTTTCTTACTCTTTCATCTTTAACTCTTTTCTTTCCATCACCCATAAACCTTACCTTTCTGTATCGTGGTACTGGACCTAGGCCTATCATAGACCTTCTATATCGGCGCATCGCACCCTCCTGGCCACAGCACCTACGGTAGAGTTTAAGTGTACCATTGCCACATGCAATATCCTTCTGTATCGTGGTACTGGACCTAGGCCAGTCATAGACCTTCTATATCGGCGCACCGCACCCTCCTGCTTATAGTACCTAGGATATGCAGCGATGGTTCTATACAATGGTTGATCCCACTGTCAGGATTTTACCTTCTTCGTAGCACACAACCACGATTACTGAGGTCGCAAGACAGGGATTCCATTTTGAGTCTGTTGCAACAATAAGTTGTAAGGCCCCCGTTCCCGGGCACCTCACAGTTGGTCGTCATTACCCATAAAACATACATTTAAAATAACTTAATAAAAACCATGCAGCGGAAACTTTAAATTTTTACTATAAATGCTTTTGTAAAGTAATACAACACCCGTTACAAAATATCAATTGTTTGCATTACAATACAAAAACGTTAACAAAAGAATGCCATCCCAAAAGAGCTGAGTAGCCGCCTCGTGCCATCCTCAGCAACACTACCTGCCAACTGGAAAATACATAAAAGTCAGCGTTGCTGAGTGAGTTCTAGTTTTGTAATAAAACATACTTTTACTTATTTAAAAGTATCCTTTCGTGCATGCGTTCATACATCATACGTACACAGAGATAATATTCGTTATTATCTTCATCATTCGTTATTCATCGTTATCTTTAACTTCTCGTATGGATTCTGTCAGGCTTTACCCACTTCATAGCACTTGGCTATGATTACTGTGGTCGAATGACAAGAATCCCGTTCATACTTACTTGCACGCATTGAAAGGTGAATTGTACCAATACCATATGCTACACCCCGAACGTTATTAGCTACCGGGCCGTAGTCAACATATGACGGAAAATCGTATGCCACGGTACTAGAGGTAAGCGGTAGAGGTACCATGACCATGGTCAATCACAAAGAAGGACCAATCGCGTTATTCAATGCTTGCAAGACATAATTCGTTCGTTCATTAATGCATGTATTCATCATCATTCTTCTTTTCGTTCATTCGTTAATATATGCATTCGTCATCATGTTCCTTTTTCCATTCATACTTACTTGCACGCATTGAAAGGTGAATTGTACCAATACCATATGCTACACCCCGATCGTTATTAGCTACCGGGCCATAGTCAACATATGACGGAAAATCGTATGCCACGGTACTAGAGGTAAGCGGTAGAGGTACCATGACCATGGTCAATCACATAGAAGGACCAATCGCGTTATTCAATGCTTGCAAGACATAATTCGTTCGTTCATTAATGCATGTATTCATCATCATTCTTCTTTTCGTTCATTCGTTAATACATGCATTCGTCATCATGTTCCTCTTTCATTATCTTTCACTTTACGATACATAATACTTCATTAGTTCATTCTCGTTATTCGTAAAGTTTCAGAAAGATAAGCACACAATTACAAGGAACACACACACTTATCATACATACTCATCATACATTCATCACCATACGTACATCATCATACATTCATCATCATACGTAGCATCATACCACATTTAACAATATTTTAATAATATTGTTAACAATAATACACTGATAATAACATCAGAAACAATAAGGGTTAACCGTAATCATCATTACATGCATGAAACATCGTCATTTGTTAACCCTAGTCAGCCCTGGTCAAAACCTCGAACTTCGGTATTTCAGGAAATTTCTGCGAAATTCTAAGTGTCCTAGGCGTTTGAGCCCTGTTGGGCGTAAAAGCCCTCTGGTCGTATAAGCACTACTGGGCGTAAGAGTACTGCTGGACTTTTCATCTTACACTTAGATTTATCATCTGGTCATACGACCACACTGTTGGTCGTATGAGCACTATTGGTCGTACCATCCCTGGACTTGGGAAATATATTCTGATCATACGACCACTGTTGGTCGTATGAGTCCTGTGGGTCTCTTCATCCTACTTAGAAAATTTCATCACATAGTCATACGACCACTGTTGGTCGTATGAGTCCTGTTAGACTCATCAGCACTTAGAAAATATATCTCCTGGTCATACAACCACACTGTTGGTCGTATGAGCACTAGTGGGCTTTAACACTTAGAAAAATCCTGGTCATACGACCACACTGTTGGTCGTATGACCACTGGTGGACTCATCAGCTTGTTCTTATTTATTCTAAGTCCAATTTCAGACATATTTGCAACCTGTTCATGTGTCTAATCCATAATCCAAGTCCCAAACATCATAATGCCTAGTTCTAAACATATACATATGATTCTAGGCATAAATCTAACATAAACATAAGCATACATACATTCATTTCATACGGGTTTCAACCCAAACTTTACAAAAACATACTTGCATGCATTTTCCAGCCCCAAAACATTTAAAAACCAGTAAAACGGGGTCTAGAACTCACCTTAATTTGTCTTCGGGTTTTAGATGTCCTTTCCTTGAACGTCTCAGTCGTTTATACACCTAAAACACACACACAGTGCAACCCGAACACACTAGTTACATTTATAAGCTCATAAATGGTTCTAGAATCATCCTAAATATCATAATTCGAGATTTCTTACCCAAAAACTTCAAATTTCTCAGGTTCTTCTTCAAAAATCCCGATGGTTTTCTGCTCCTGCTGCTTTCTCTCTCTAAAAACCGATGCAAAGAAATGTGCAGGAGGTAATGGGCGACCATGCCTTCCTTTTGTACAAAATAAATAATAACTTTGCCCATTTGGCACTTTTGGTCCCTCCTTTTTAGTTTCTTTTATTTTCTTTTCTTTTCTTCCTTTTTCTTTTATTTCTTGCTAAAAAAAATACGGGTGTTACAAGTCCACCCCCCTTATATAGGTTTCGTCCCCGAAACCTGTCATTCCTCAAACAGATGTGGGTAGTGTTGTCTCATCTCTTCTTCAGTCTCCCACGTAGACTCGGATCCCTTCCTGTGCTTCCACTGTACACGCACAAGAGGAACCACTTTATTCCTTAACCTCTTTTCTTTACGATCAATGATTGCCACTGGTTGCTCCACGTAATTGAGCCGTTCGTCTACTTCAATATCCTCCAGTGGAACAATCATGTCTTCATCAGCTAAGCACTTCCTCAGATGAGATACATGGAATGTGGGATGAATTCCACTTAACTCATCTGGCAATTCAAGTCGATAGGCCACCTCTCCTACTCGTGCGATAATCCGGAAAGGTCCTATGTATCTCGGGCTTAGCTTACCTCGTTTCCTGAATCTGATAATACCTTTCCAAGGTGAGACCTTCAACATTACTCGGTCGCCAACCTTGAACTCTATCGGTCTTCGCCTCTTGTCAGCATACGACTTTTGCCTATCTTTCGCCGCCTTCATGAAGGCTTTGATCTTTTCCAACTTCTCAGTCGTAGCTTCGATCACCTCAACACCTCCTAACTCTTTCTGCCCAATGTCTCCCCAACATACGGGCGTCCTACATCTCCTACCGTATAGCATCTCGTAGGGTGGCATGCCAATACTGGCATGATGGCTATTGTTGTACGAGAATTCTGCTAACGGCAAGTGATCATCCCAACTTCCTCCAAAATCGATCACGCACGCCCGAAGCATGTCTTCGAGTGTTTGGATCGTCCTCTCAGACTGACCGTCCGTCTGAGGGTGATATGCTGTACTAATGTGTAGTCTCGTCCCCATCGCATCATGAAATCTCTTCCAAAACTTGGAGGTAAACCGGGTGTCATGATCAGACACAATAGACACCGGTACACCGTGACGAGCTACAATTTCCTTGATGAACAGATCCGCCAATCTTTCAGATGAGTACGTCTCGCGGATCGGTAGGAAGTGGGCACTCTTCGTCAGGCGGTCAACTATCACCCATATTGCATCATACCCTTTAGGGGTACGTGGTAACTTCGTGATGAAATCCATGGTGATATGCTCCCACTTCCACTCGGGTATATCCAACGGTTGGATCTTCCCGTAGGGCTTCTGGTGTTCCGCCTTCACTTGTAAACAAGTCAGGCACTTACTTACGTACTCCACCACGTCGCGTTTCATACCCGGCCACCAGTAATCCTTCTTCATATCGTGGTACATTTTGGTAGCACCGGGGTGAATGGAGTATCGGGTCTTATGGGCCTCATCCATGATTCTTCCACGTAGATCCCCGTATCGAGGAATCCACATTCGCCCAAATCGGGTCTTAACACCAAGAGTGTTCTCACCCAATTCCGTAACTAGGCCTCTCATCCTTTCGGAGTTAAGACGATCTTCTTTCAAAGCCTCGTCTTGAAACTCCTTAACCTGTGTCATCACATCAGGGGTCATGATCAGCTGATAAGCCTTCACCCGAATCGGCTCAGGTCTTTCTTTTCGGCTAAGGGCATCAGCCACCACATTGGCCTTGCCCGGATGGTAATGGATTTCACAGTCATAATCCTTTATGAGCTCCAACCATCGCCTTTGCCTCATGTTTAAATCCTTCTGCTCGAAGAAATACTTCAAGCTTTTGTGGTCAGTGAAGATTGTGCACTTCGCCCCGTATAGATAGTGCCGCCAAATCTTCAACGCAAAAACCACCGCGGCTAATTCTAGATCGTGTGTGGGATAGTTGACTTCGTGGGTCTTCAGCTGTCGAGATGCATAGGCTATCACCTTTCCACGTTGCATCAACACACAACCTAGCCCAGAATAAGATGCATCCGAATAGACCACTAAGTCTTCACTTCCCTCAGGCAAAGTCAAGACAGGAGCTTGTGTTAGTCTTGCCTTCAACTCCTCAAAAGCCGTCTCCTGTTCTCGACCCCACACGAATTTCACGTCCTTACGAGTCAATTTTGTCAAAGGTGAGGCTATCTTTGAAAAGTCTTGAATAAATCTTCTATAATAGCCCGCCAATCCCAAGAAGCTACGAATCTCGGATGGCGTCTTTGGTGATTTCCATTGCATCACAGCCTCAACCTTTGCTGGGTCCACCATTATTCCTTCTGCATTCACTACGTGACCCAGAAATTGCACCTCGCGTAACCAAAAGGCGCACTTGGAGAACTTGGCGTACAATTTCTCCCTTCTCAACGTTTCCAATACTTCCCGAATGTGACCGGCATGCTCTTCTTCGCTTCTCGAATAAATCAGGATATCATCGATGAACACAATCACTGATTTATCTAACATTTGCCGACACACTCGGTTCATCAAATCCATAAAAGCAGCCGGCGCATTAGTCAACCCAAAAGACATGACAAGAAACTCGTAGTGACCATAGCGCGTACGAAAGGCTGTTTTAGGGATATCCTGCTCCTTCACCTTCAGTTGATGGTACCCTGATCGAAGATCTATCCTTGAAAACTAACTGGCACCCTGAAGTTGATCAAACAAGTCATCGATTCTTGGTAAGGGGTATCTGTTCTTTACCGTCAGCTTATTCAGCTCGCGGTAGTCGATGCACATCCTCATACTACCATCCTTCTTCTTTACGAACAGAACCGGAGCACCCCAAGGTGAGATACTCGGTCGGATAAACCCCTTATCCAGCAGCTCCTGCAACTGCTCCATCAACTCTTTCATCTCCGTCGGAGCCAAGCGATACGGTGCTTTTGCGACAGGTTGGGCACCCGGTATCAGGTCGATCTGGAATTCGATCTCTCGGTCAGGTGGCAATCCCGATAAGTCTTCGGGAAACACGTCTGGAAAGTCACACACCACTGGCACATCGCATAGCTGTGGTGTTGGCGTCTCTACATTCTTTACATAACATAAGTAGGCGCTACATCCGCGCCTCATACACTTTCCCGCCACCGCCATCGAGATCACCTTCGGAATCGTCGTAACTCGATCGCCATAAATTGCCACCGGACTTCCGTCGGTCGCCGTCAGTCTAATCATCTTCTTTCGGCACACGATATTCGCTTCGTAGGTTGCTAACCAGTCCATCCCTAACACTACATCAAATCCTCCTAGGGGCATCACATGTAATCTAGCAGCAAACCTATGACCTTCTAACTCCATGGTACAGTCCTCTATCACATCAGTAACTCTAGTGGACTTACCAATAGCAGTTTCTACATAAAAAGGCTCACTAATGCATTTGCCACTAACAGGCAATTTAGCACAGAAAGTAGCAGAAATGAAACTCCTACTAGCACCAGAGTCAAATAACACAGAAGCAAGAGTTTGATTTACTAGAAACGTACCTGACACCACATCGGGGTCCGTCCTAGCCTCTTCCTGCGTCATAGTGAAAGCCCTGGCACTTGCTCTCGGACCTTCACTTCCCGTCTTCTTTACCCCTGAAGCCTCAGCCCTCGGCTTCTTACAGTCCCTGCTCATATGGCCACTTTCTCCACAGTTAAAGCACTTGCCCATCCGGCAATCTTTTGATATGTGCCCTGTCCTCCCGCACTTAAAGCAGAGGTTGGATCCCCACTTGCACTCCCCTGAGTGCTCCTTTCCACACTTACCGCACTTCCTCACCCCAGCTCCAGACACGACCACTCGGCGGTCATCCACCCTTGCCTTCTTGTTGTTTGTCGAAGTATCACCCCGACCAAATCTCTTCCCCTGCCAGTTCTTCTCTCCACTTCCTTTCTTGCTTCCCTCAGCCTTCACCAAAGCAGCACGTTCATCGAATAACCTTCCTGCCAAATCCACTGCCGACCTGAAAGTGCTTGGTCGGGCAGAAATCAAGTGCCAACGAATTTCAGCCGGCAGTCCTTGAATATACCGGTTGATCTTTCGAGACACCGGCGTCACCTGCTCCGGCACCAACAGCGCCAATTCGTTAAACTTGGTGGTATATTGTTGGTGGGTCATCGTCCCCGCCTCCAACTGCAGGAACTCTCTCTCTATTCTATCCATTTCCCGACGAGGACTGAATTCCTCGATCACCAGCCTTTTCAACTCAGCCCACTTCATCTTCCCTATAGCCCTGCTACCCTCGGCTTGGACTATATTTTTCCACCAGCATAAAGCCGACCCTGTAAAAGAGTGGGTAGCAAACTTCACCTTCTTGTCCTCCTGGCAATCACTAATATCGAGGACAGCTTCCATTTCCATCACCCATTGGTGAGCATCAGTAGCAGTACCAGACCCATCAAAAGTTGGGGGTTTGCACCTCATGAATGCCCCGTAGTTACAACCCCGGGCGGTCTCCCGTAACTGTTCTTCTTCCTCTTCCTCTTCATCATCAGATAGTACCGTTTCTGCTTCCGCCTGTTGTTGTCTACTTGAGGACCGATTCCTCCCTCGTCTATCGTCTTCACGTACTGCCTTTATCACTTCAGTCACTACAGATGGTAAGATCGTCTGCATGACTTGGTGCACCTCCTCGATCACCGTCTCTTTCACCGAGGCTCTCACATTATCACTCTCATCCACTCCCCCGAGGGAGTAGTATTAGGTTCTTCGGGAACCTTCTTCTCTTGTCTAGGCCTACCTCTTGTGGCTCGTGGTTCCGCACCACTTCCGCCACTGCCTCCACCAATTGGGGCTTTAGATGATTTACCACCGACCATCTTCTATCACACTGAAAGATTTAAACACCAACACGGTCATTCAAGGAAATAGCTCAGTTTATGTCAAGTATAGTAAGTCCCTAATTACAGTGGCCAGTTGTGATAAGCCACTTACTCTACTCTTCACACCCCGAGCATTACCTGTCCTGACTACATTAATATCTAAGTCTAACAGTACACATAAACACATAACATGCGCACGTAACACTGGTTAACTTTCAAGAAAATACCTGATGGCACGCAGTTACTCAGATGGCATTCTCATTCTCCCTGTCCCATTCTCAGTTTAAGTTTTTGGTTTGTTTTAAAAATTTACCCATTTCACTTAAACCTGGCTCTGATACCAACTTGTAAGGCCCCCGTTCCCGGGCACCTCACAGTTGGTCGTCATTACCCATAAAACATACATTTAAAATAACTTAATAAAAACCATGCAGCGGAAACTTTAAATTTTTACTATAAATGCTTTTGTAAAGTAATACAACACCCGTTACAAAATATCAATTGTTTGCATTACAATAAAAAAACGTTAACAAAAGAATGCCATCCCAAAAGAGCTGAGTAGCCGCCTCGTGCCATCCTCAGCAACACTACCTGCCAACTGGAAAATACATAAAAGTCAGCGTTGCTGAGTGAGTTCTAGTTTTGTAATAAAACATACTTTTACTTATTTAAAAGTATCCTTTCGTGCATGCGTTCATACATCATGCGTACACAGAGATAATATTCGTTATTATCTTCATCATTCGTTATTCATCGTTATCTTTAACTTCTCGTATGGATTCTGTCAGGCTTTACCCACTTCATAGCACTTGGCTATGATTACTGTGGTCGAATGACAAGAATCCCGTTCATACTTACTTGCACGCATTGAAAGGTGAATTGTACCAATACCATATGCTACACCCCGAACGTTATTAGCTACCGGGCCGTAGTCAACATATGACGGAAAATCGTATGCCACGGTACTAGAGGTAAGCGGTAGAGGTACCATGACCATGGTCAATCACAAAGAAGGACCAATCGCGTTATTCAATGCTTGCAAGACATAATTCGTTCGTTCATTAATGCATGTATTCATCATCATTCTTCTTTTCGTTCATTCGTTAATATATGCATTCGTCATCATGTTCCTTTTTCCATTCATACTTACTTGCACGCATTGAAAGGTGAATTGTACCAATACCATATGCTACACCCCGATCGTTATTAGCTACCGGGCCGTAGTCAACATATGACGGAAAATCGTATGCCACGGTACTAGAGGTAAGCGGTAGAGGTACCATGACCATGGTCAATCACATAGAAGGACCAATCGCGTTATTCAATGCTTGCAAGACATAATTCGTTCGTTCATTAATGCATGTATTCATCATCATTCTTCTTTTCGTTCATTCGTTAATACATGCATTCGTCATCATGTTCCTCTTTCATTATCTTTCACTTTACGATACATAATACTTCATTAGTTCATTCTCGTTATTCGTAAAGTTTCAGAAAGATAAGCACACAATTACAAGGAACACACACACTTATCATACATACTCATCATACATTCATCACCATACGTACATCATCATACATTCATCATCATACGTAGCATCATACCACATTTAACAATATTTAATAATATTGTTAACAATAATACACTGATAATAACATCAGAAACAATAAGGGTTAACCGTAATCATCATTACATGCATGAAACATCGTCATTTGTTAACCCTAGTCAGCCCTGGTCAAAACCTCGAACTTCGGTATTTCAGGAAATTTCTGCGAAATTCTAAGTGTCCTAGGCGTTTGAGCCCTGTTGGGCGTAAAAGCCCTCTGGTCGTATAAGCACTACTGGGCGTAAGAGTACTGCTGGACTTTTCATCTTACACTTAGATTTATCATCTGGTCATACGACCACACTGTTGGTCGTATGAGCACTATTGGTCGTACCATCCCTGGACTTGGGAATATATTCTGATCATACGACCACTGTTGGTCGTATGAGTCCTGTGGGTCTCTTCATCCTACTTAGAAAATTTCATCACATAGTCATACGACCACTGTTGGTCGTATGAGTCCTGTTAGACTCATCAGCACTTAGAAAAATATATCTCCTGGTCATACGACCACACTGTTGGTCGTATGAGCACTAGTGGGCTTTAACACTTAGAAAAATCCTGGTCATACGACCACACTGTTGGTCGTATGACCACTGGTGGACTCATCAGCTTGTTCTTATTTATTCTAAGTCCAATTTCAGACATATTTGCAACCTGTTCATGTGTCTAATCCATAATCCAAGTCCCAAACATCATAATGCCTAGTTCTAAACATATACATATGATTCTAGGCATAAATCTAACATAAACATAAGCATACATACATTCATTTCATACGGGTTTCAACCCAAACTTTACAAAAACATACTTGCATGCATTTTCCAGCCCCAAAACATTTAAAAACCAGTAAAACGGGGTCTAGAACTCACCTTAATTTGTCTTCGGGTTTTAGATGTCCTTTCCTTGAACGTCTCAGTCGTTTATACACCTAAAACACACACACAGTGCAACCCGAACACACTAGTTACATTTATAAGCTCATAAATGGTTCTAGAATCATCCTAAATATCATAATTCGAGATTTCTTACCCAAAAACTTCAAATTTCTCAGGTTCTTCTTCAAAAATCCCGATGGTTTTCTGCTCCTGCTGCTTTCTCTCTCTAAAAACCGATGCAAAGAAATGTGCAGGAGGTAATGGGCGACCATGCCTTCCTTTTGTACAAAATAAATAATAACTTGCCCATTTGGCACTTTTGGTCCCTCCTTTTTAGTTTCTTTTATTTTCTTTTCTTTTCTTCCTTTTTCTTTTATTTCTTGCTAAAAAAAAATACGGGTGTTACATAAGTTCGCTCACCTTCTATATTTGCTTGCAAGTCTTTATTACTCTCACTCATTATTAATGCATGCATTCATTCATCATGTTCCTCTTTCATTATCTTTCACTTTACGTTACGTAATACTTTCATTTCGTTCATTAACATAACACGTAAAGTCACAGGAAAGATAAACATACACCATAATAAGGAACATCAACATACACTATAGCATTACTATACAGGGCATCATCATACATACATAACATACAACATGCATAAACATGCAACATCATCATCATCATGCCCTACATGACTTCTACGATCCCAACGGTCATCTTACATGTACCTACGGGAACTTCCTTGTCAAAACTTATATCTGCACTTTCTCCCGAAAGTCAGTACTTTAACTATGTTCTTCCTCGGGTACAACAGCCTATTTGGGCGTATGGACACCCTTCAGTCGCATAGCCTCCATGCGACTGAACATCATGTGAATAGACCAATACGGATGAACACCCATGCGAATGAACACTATGCGAATGGACCTCATGCGAATGGACCTCACGCGGATGAGCACATATGTGACTGTGCTCTCAGTCTCATGACTCCCCATGCGACTGGACCCCAGTCGTGTGATTGAACCTCAATCATGCGACTGAACCCCAATCGTCCTCCAGTCGGCCGTATGGCCTGCAATCGGTCACCCAGCCCTAACTGATGTAAAATGCAGTTCTCCCGAACCCAATCTGCCATTTTCGACGTCCAAGCTCATCCAAACCCATTCTATGCCCAAATCTGTAACCTTTTGTGTTTTCGTTAAATAAATGTTAACACCGTTATATTCTTGTAAGGATCATTTATGTCATTTATGAAACTTTGGGGGATTGATTATGCCTATTTCTTAGTTAGTCCTTAAATCTTTAATTTGAAAGTGAATAATTTAATTATTAAATTTAACATAATAATAATATTAATAATAACAGTAATAATAATGATTATAATAATAATGCAACTAATGGTAATAATAATAATAATAATAATAATAATAATAATAATAATAATAATATTAATAATAATAATTTATAAAAACTATTTAAACTTAATAATATTCAAAACTCAAAGTTAATTAATTTCAGGGGCTAGTTTTGATATTTTACAAACTTTAAATAGAAGTTTTGGCATAAAAATAAGAAAAAGAACACGCAGGGACCATTTGTGTAAATTAGTAAAAACCAACCCCCACCCTCTCTCTTACCCCGCAAATCCGGCAGCCGGTCCGGCCACCTCCGGCCGGACTCCGGCAAGGCGTTTTCGCATGATTTAAATGCACAAATCAACCCCCAATCGTTTCCAACCAATGCGTGAACACAATTCGAACACTTTTAAACACTTTAATTGCATTTTAAAGACGGTTATGCATCCAAATGATTCGAGTAACCAGTCGCCTTAATCCTCGAACCGTTCATCCATTAAAACGCAATAATTATCCAATTAAATGTTACCTGATCGATGGATTAATCAATACTACACCATTACCAAATGAAATTTTATCCAAAACACATTTGATCATCACCAACGAATTGCACAAACATCACCACCTGCAACTTACTTGAATACTAACCTCTGCACATCAAGAGTCGAAATTAATAAGGGGCTTTGGGTCTAGTCAGTCATACGAAGCTACTCATGAGGTTAATTTGATTATCTCCACCGGTTGCTCATCCAACGATTCAACCTCAGCCGCGACCAACGATCGTCTTGTTCCATTCTTATTCGTCTACAATTCGGGTAATTTAACATATCAAAATACTTGAATTCATTTAAGGATTGAAAGCCCTAATATTAATTTCATTAACAATCACGAATTGATCTTCAATTTGGGGCTAAACGATTCTAGGGTTCTTAAGTTTGGGGGAAACTTCTTGGTTTGGGTTTAAAAGGAATTCGAACCGAAGTAAACCGCAGCCGCGACCCTGGTCTACTGGTTCCATGTAAGGCCCTGTTCCCGGGCACCTTACGGTTGGTCGTCATCGCACATAAAACGTAGATTTGATATAAACATAATAAAATAACGCAGCGGAACTTTATAAAGAGGGTCATTCTCATTACATCATAAAAGCTTTTACAATGCATTACATCATTGACTTGGTTACAAAATACAAGCTTTCTTTACATTGCCTAGCTTTACTATGATTGCTGCTGAAGCATATGAAACCGAGGATAACCTCATTTATGTGAATCCTCAGCAATCATAGGGTCATAACAGTGACCTCTAGTATAAAAATATAAAATTTTTCATCATAAAGGAGATTTCCTTAAGTAGTCCCGTACATCGGAACCCTAAGGAATCTCCTAACGACATGCAACATAATGTGTTACGTGCATAATGGGCCCACAACACATGACGTTGCAGCATTATCAAAAGGAGAATGACATCCCAAAAGAGCTGAGTAGCCGCCTCGTGCCATTCCCAGCAACACTACCTGCCAACTGGAAACACATAAAAAGTCAGCGTTACTGAGTGAGTTCTAGTTTTATAATAAACATATTATATTTCCATTAGAAACCATTCTTTCACATGATCATACATCATACGTACATAGAGATAATATTCATTATTATCTTCATCGTTCGTTATACATCATCATCTTTAACTTCTCATATGGATCCTGTCAGGCTTTACCCACTTCATAGCACTAGGCTATGATTACTGTGGTCGAATGACAAGGATCCCGTTTCATTCTTACTTGCACATTGAATACTAATGTACCAATACCATATGCTATACCCCGATCCGTCTTAGCTACTGGGCCGTGAATCAATAGAGCGTATGCTGTGGTAGCCTTAGCTAGTGGGCCGTGAATCTAAGCGTATGCCACAGTACTAGTAGGTAAGCGGTAGACGTACCATGACCATGGCCAATCACAAAGAAGGGCCAATCGACTTATTCAATGTTTGCAAGACTTATTTCGTTCGTTCGTTAATGCATGTATTCATCATCTTATTACTCATTCATTCATTCATTAATACATGCATTCGTCATCGTGTTCCTCTTTCTTTATCTTTCACTTTACGTTACATAATACTTCGTTCATTCATTGTCATAATACATGAGTCGTGAAAGATATACATACATCAGCATAAGGAACACACACACATCATACATAACATCGTACATACATAATCTACATAATCAGTCATCTACAGGCACTTACTTCCGTATCCTTCCCGAAAGCCGGGACTTAACTATGCATCATTTTGGGTACAACAGCCCTAATTGTTCCTCCTAGACATTGGGGACTCATGCTAGGACCTCATACATCACGCCCAAGTCCACAATCATACCTTAAACGTACATCACAACATTATACTCAAATGGACCATACATACATATTCAATAAACAGGTTTATATGTGTTCCAGCCCCAAAATCGTTTAAAACAAGTAAATGAGGGGTCCTAGAAACTCACCTGTACTTGACGAGTAGCTTCTCAATCAAGCTTTAAAAGAGAGGGTTGCACTACACCACCTGCAGATAAGTTAGCACTCAAAGGAGTTAATTTCTGCCTAGGTTCGCTGCTAGGTTCGCTGATAGGTTCGCTGATAGATTCGCTGATAGGTTCGCTGATAGATTCGCTGCTAGGTTCTCTGGCATCTTTGCTGCCAGTTTCGCCCAACTTTCGTTGGATGACAATGTCAGCGAATCTACTAGAGAATCTATAGGTTCGCTGATAGGTTCTCTGCTAGGTTCTCTGCTAGGTTCACTGCTAGGTTCGCTGGACGAATGCATAGGTTCGCTGGACGAGCTGAAAATTACGAACCAACCCATTTTTAACCCAAAACTTCGATCTTTTACACCCAAACCTTGGGTTATCATCCAGGAACCTAAATCTAAGCTTCTTACATGTTTTATTACCCTAAAATGTGCGTTTTTGGGCAATTCTTGCCACTTTTAAACCCCAAAACCCAAATCCGGGTTTTTCACCAAATGGAGCAATTTAGCTACGTTTCTTACCTTGATTCTTGTAGTTTAGGAGTCCACAAACACCAGCCTTTGATCCTTGACAAACCGAGCTTCGATCCGACACTTTCTCTCTCTACACTTTCTCTCTCTAGAATTGGGTGTTTGAGTGCAAATGAGAGTTGTTTAGCTCGTCCATCTATATATATGCCAGGCGTTCCCGTGACCCCAAACTTGTTAAACTCGTGACCCGAAGGGTTAACTCGGTCGAACACCCACAACCATTTTATATTTATTAAATGGCTTTCGTCCGAGCCCACAATTATTACTTGACTCGCTTAGAAAAATTTCCGGGTGTTACAAGTCCACCCCCCTTATTTAGGTTTCGTCCCCGAAACCTGCTATTCCTCAAACAGGTGTGGGTAATGTTGTCTCATCTCTTCTTCAGTCTCCCACGTTGACTCGGATCCCTTCCTGTGCTTCCACTGTACACGCATAAGAGGAACCACTTTATTCCTTAACCTCTTTTCTTTACGATCAATGATTGCCACTGGTTGCTCAACGTAATTGAGCCGTTCGTCTACTTCAATATCCTCCAGTGGAACAATCATGTCTTCGTCAGCTAAGCACTTTCTCAGATGAGATACATGAAATGTGGGATGAATTCCACTTAACTCATCTGGCAGTTCAAGCCGATAGGCTACCTCTCCTACTCGTGCGATGATTCGGAAAGGTCCTATATATCTCGGGCTTAGCTTACCTCGTTTTCTGAACCGGATAATGCCTTTCCAGGGCGAGACCTTCAACATGACTCGGTCACCAACCTTGAACTCTATCGGTCTCCGCCTCTTATCCGCATACGACTTTTGCCTATCTTTCACCGCCTTCATAAAGGCTTTGATCTTTTCTAACTTCTCAGTCGTTGCTTCAACTACCTCAACACCTCCCAGTTCCTTCTGCCCAACGTCTCCCCAACATACGGGCGTCCTACATTTCCTACCGTACAGCATCTCGTAAGGTGGCATGCCAATGCTGGCATGATAACTGTTATTGTACGAGAATTCTGCTAACGGCAAGTGGTCGTCCCAACTTCCTCCAAAGTCGATCACACACGTCCGAAGCATGTATTCGAGTGTTTGGACCGTCCTCTCAGACTGACCGTCTGTCTGAGGGTGATATGCCGTACTAATATGTAGTCTCGTCCCCATCGCGTCATGGAATCTCTTCCAGAATTTCGATGTAAAACGGGTGTCACGATCAGACACAATGGACACCGGCACGCCATGACGAGCTACGATTTCTTTGATGAACAGATCTGCCAATCTTTCAGATGAACACGTCTCGCGGATCGGTAGGAAGTGGGCGCTTTTCGTCAAACGGTCGACTATCACCCATATAGTATCATACCCTTTCGGGGTACATGGTAGCTTCGTGATGAAATCCATGGTGATATGCTCCCACTTCCATTCGGGTATATCCAACGGCTGGATCTTCCCGTACGGTTTCTGGTGTTCCGCCTTCACTTGGAGACAAGTGAGGCACTTACTCACGTACTCCGCTACATCACGTTTCATACCCGGCCACCAATAATCTTTCTTCATATCGTGATACATCTTGGTAGCACCGGGATGAATGGAGTATCGAGTCTTATAGGCTTCGTCCATTATGTTTCCTCGTAGGTCCTCGTATTGAGGAATCCACATCCGCCCAAATCGGGTCTTAACACCAAGAGTGTTCTCTCCCAATTCTGTAAGTAGACCTCTCATCCTTTCGGAGTTAAGACGATCTTCTTTCAAAGCCTCGTCTTGGAACTCCTTAACCTGTGTCATCACATCGGAGGTCATAATTAGCTGATAAGCCTTTACCCGAATCGGCTCGGGCCTTTCCTTCTGGCTAAGGGCATCCGCCACCACGTTGGCTTTGCCCGGATGGTAGTGGATCTCACAATCATAGTCTTTGATCAGCTCTAACCACCGCCTTTGCCTCATATTCAGATCTTTCTAGTCGAAGAAGTACTTCAAGCTCTTGTGGTCCGTGAAGATGGTACACTTCGTCCCGTATAGATAGTGCCGCCAAATCTATAAAGCGAAAACCACCGCAGCTAGTTCTAGATCGTGCGTGGGATAGTTGACTTCGTGGGTCTTTAGTTGTCGAGATGCATAAGCTATTACCTTTCCACGTTGCATCAATACGCAACCTAACCCAGAATAGGATGCATCCGAATAGACCACTAAGTCCTCATTTCCCTCGGGCAATGTCAAGACAGGAGCTTGTGTCAGTCTCGTCTTCAACTCCTCAAAAGCATCCTCCTGTTCTCGACCCCACATGAACTTTACATCCTTGCGAGTCAATTTTGTCAAAGGTGAGGCTATTTTTGAAAAGTCTTGAATAAATCTTCTATAGTAGCCCGCCAATCCCAAGAAGCTGCGAATCTCGGTTGGCGTCTTTGGCGACTTCCATTACATCACGGCCTCAACCTTTGCCGGGTCCACCATTATCCCCTGAGCATTTACCACGTGACCCAGAAATTGCACCTCGCGTAACCAAAAAGCACACTTGGAGAACTTAGCATACAGTTTCTCCCTTCTCAAAGTCTCCAACACTTCCCGAATGTGACCGGCATGCTCTTCTTCACTCCTTGAATAAATCAAGATATCATCGATGAACACAATCACTGATTTATCTAACATTGGCCGACACACCCGGTTCATCAAATCCATAAAAGCAGCTGGCGCATTGGTCAACCCAAAAGACATGACAAGAAACTCGTAATGAACATAGCGCGTTCGAAAAGCTGTTTTAGGAATGTCCTGCTCCTTCACTTTCAATTGATGGTAGCCAGATCGAAGATCTATCCTCGAGAACCAACTGGCACCCTGGAGCTGGTCGAACAAGTCGTCGATCCTTGGTAACGGATACCGATTCTTTATCGTCAATTTGTTCAACTCACGGTAGTCGATACACATTCTCATGCTACCGTCCTTCTTCTTCACAAACAAGACCGGAGCACCCCAAGGTGAGATACTCGGTCGAATAAACCCCTTATCTAGCAGTTCTTGCAACTGCTCCATCAACTCTTTCATCTCCGTCGGAGCCAAGTGATACGGTGCCTTGGCGACTGGTTGAGCACCCGGTATCAGGACGATCTGGAATTCGATCTCTCGGTCAGGTGGCAATCCCGATAAGTCTTTGGGAAACACGTCTGGAAAGTCACACACAACTGGTACATCGGATAGGTGAGGAGTTGGCGTCTTTACATTCTTTACATAACATAAGTAGGCGCTGCATCCGCGCCTCATACACTTTCCCGCCACCGCCATCGAGATCACCTTCGGAATCGTCGTAACTCGATCGCCATATATTGTCACCGGACTTCCGTCAGCCGCCGTCAGCCTAATCATTTTCCTTCGGCACACAATATTCGCTTCGTAGGTTGCTAACCAATCCATCCCTAATACTACATCAAATCCTCCTAGGGGCATCACATGTAACTTGGCAGCAAACCTATGACCTTCTAATTCTACGGCACAGTCCTCTATCACATCCGTAACCCTAGTGGATTTACCAATAGCAGTTTCTACGTCAAAGGACTCATCAAGGCATTTATTCCTAACAGGCAGTTTAGCACAGAAGGTAGTAGAAATAAAACTCCTACTGGCACCCGAATCAAATAACACAGAGGCTAAAATTTGGTTTATCAGGAACGTACCGGACACAACGTCAGGGTCCGTCCTAGCCTCTTCTTGCGTCATCGTGAATGCCCTGGCCTTTGCCCTTGGTGCTTCTCCTCCCGTCTTCTTCTCCCCGGAGCCCTCAGCCCTCGGCTTCTTGCAATCTCTGCTCATATGACCACTTTCCCCACAGTTAAAACACTTGCCCATCCGGCAATCCTTTGACATATGCCCTGCCTTCCCGCATCTAAAACAGATGTTGGATCCCCACTTGCACTCTCCTGAGTGCTCTCTCCCACATTGGCCACACTTCCTCAACCCTGCTCCTGACATGACCACACGGCGGTCATCCACCCTTGCCTTCTTGTTACTTGTCGAGGTATCACCTCGACCAAACCTCTTTCCCTGCCAACTTTTCTCGCCACCTCCCTTCTTACCACCCTCAGCCTTCACCACCCTAGCCCTTTCATCGTATAGCCGCCCAGCCAAATCTATTGCCGACCTAAAAGTACTCGGTCGGGCAGTGATCAAGTGCGTGCGGATGTCGGCCGGCAGCCCCTGGATATACCGGTTGATCTTTCAAGACACCGGCGTCACCTGGTCCGGCACCATTCTCGCCATGTCATTATACTTGGTGGTGTACTGTTGGTGGGTCATCGTCCCTGCCTCCAGTTGCAGAAACTCTCTCTCAACCTTGTCCATTTCTCGACGAGGACTGAACTCCTCGATCACCATCCTTTTCAGTTCAGACCACTTCATCTTTCCAATGGCCCTGCTACCCTCGGCCTGGACTATGTTGTCCCACCAGCATAAGGCCGACCCCGTAAAAGAATGGGTAGCAAACTTCACCTTCTTGTCCTCCCGGCAATCACTAATATCGAGGACAGCCTCCATTTCCCTCACCCATTGGTGAGCATCAGCAGCGGTGCCAGAGCCATCAAAAGTAGGGGGCTTGCACCTCATAAACGCCCCGTAGTTACAACCCCGTGTTGTCTCAGGCATTGACTCCTCCTCCTCTTCCTCTTCTTCATCATCAGAAAGAACCATTTCCGGCTCTTGTTGCTGCTGTCTTCCTGAGGATCGATTCCTCCCTTGCCTCTCATCTTTGCGTACGGCCTTTATCACTTCGGTCACCACAGACGGTAAGATCGTCTGCATGACCTGGTGCACCTCTTCAACCACTGCCTCTTTTACCGAGGCCCTCAAATCAACACTCTCATCCACTCCCTCCGGAGGAGTAGTATCAGGTTCTTCAGGAACCTTCTTCTCTAGTCTAGGTCTTCCTCTTGTGGCTCGTGGTTCCGCACCACTTCCGCCACCGCCTCCACCACGTGGGGCTTTAGATGATCTACCACCGACCATCTTCTATCACACACTGAAAGGTTCAAATACCAACACGGTCATTCAAGGAAATAGCTCAGTTTATGTCAAGTATAGTAAGTCCCTAATTACAGTGGCCAGTTGTGATTAGCCATTTACTTTACTCTTCGCACCCTGAGCATCACCCGTCATGACTACACTAGCATCTAAATCTAACAGTACACGTATACCACATACATACACACATCATACCAGTTAATCTTTTAAGAAAATACCTGATGGCACGCAGCTACTCAGATGGCATTCTTCCCCTTTTTCTGTCCCATTTTCAGTTTAAGTTTTAGGTTTATTTTGAAAATTTACCCGTTTTACTTAAACTTTTGCTCTGATACCAACTTGTAAGGCCCTGTTCCCGGGCACCTTACGGTTGGTCGTCATCGCACATAAAACGTAGATTTGATATAAACATAATAAAATAACGCAGCGGAACTTTATAAAGAGGGTCATTCTCATTACATCATAAAAGCTTTTACAATGCATTACATCATTGACTTGGTTACAAATACAAGCTTTCTTTACATTGCCTAGCTTTACTATGATTGCTGCTGAAGCATATGAAACCGAGGATAACCTCATTTATGTGAATCCTCAGCAATCATAGGGTCATAACAGTGACCTCTAGTATAAAAATATAAAATTTTTCATCATAAAGGAGATTTCCTTAAGTAGTCCCGTACATCGGAACCCTAAGGAATCTCCTAATGGCATGCAACATAATGTGTTGCGTGCATAATGGGCCCACAATTATGTTGCAGCATTATCAAAAGGAGAATGACATCCCAAAAGAGCTGAGTAGCCGTCTCGTGCAATTCCCAGCAACACTACCTGCCAACTGGAAACACATAAAAAGTCAGCGTTGCTGAGTGAGTTCTAGTTTTATAATAAACATATTATATTTCCATTAGAAACCATTCTTTCACATGATCATACATCATACGTACACAGAGATAATATTCATTATTATCTTCATCATTCGTTATACATCATCATCTTTAACTTCTCATATGGATCCTGTCAGGCTTTACCCACTTCATAGCACTAGGCTATGATTACTGTGGTCGAATGACAAGGATCCCGTTTCATTCTTACTTGCAAATTGAATACTAATGTACCAATACCATATGCTATACCCCGATCCGTCTTAGCTACTGGGCCGTGAATCAATAGAGCATATGCCGCAGTAGCCTTAGCTACTGGGCCGTGAATCTAAGCGTATGCCACAGTACTAGTAGGTAAGCGGTAGACGTACCATGACCATGGCCAATCACAAAGAAGGGCCAATCGACTTATTCAATGTTTGCAAGACTTATTTCGTTCGTTCGTTAATGCATGTATTCATCATCTTATTACTCATTCATTCATTCATTAATACATGCATTCGTCATCGTGTTCCTCTTTCTTTATCTTTCACTTTACGTTACATAATACTTCGTTCATTCATTGTCATAATACATGAGTCGTGAAAGATATACATACATCAGCATAAGGAACACACACACATCATACATAACATCGTACATACAAAATCTACATCATCAGTCATCTACAGGCACTTACTTCCGTATCCTTCCCGAAAGCCGGGACTTAACTATGCATCATTTTGGGTACAACAGCCCTAATTGTTCTTCCTAGACATTGGGGACTCATGCTAGGACCTCATACATCACGCCCAAGTCCACAATCATACCTTAAACATACATCACAACATTATACTCAAATGGACCATACATACATATTCAATAAGCAGGTTTATATGTGTTCCAGCCCCAAAATCGTTTAAAACAAGTAAATGAGGGGTCCTAGAAAGTCACCTGTACTTGACGAGTAGCTTCTCAATCAAGCTTTAAAAGAGAGGGTTGCACTACACCACCTGCAGATAAGTTAGCACTCAAAGGAGTTAATTTCTGCCTAGGTTCGCTGCTAGGTTCGCTGATAGGTTCGCTGATAGATTCGCTGATAGGTTCGCTGATAGATTCGCTGCTAGGTTCTCTGGCATCTTTGCTGCCAGTTTCGCCCAACTTTCGTTGGATGACAATGTCAGCAAATCTACTAGAGAATCTATAGGTTCGCTGATAGGTTCTCTGCTAGGTTCTCTGCTAGGTTCACTGCTAGGTTCGCTGGACGAATGCATAGGTTCGCTGGACGAGCTGAAAATTACGAACCAACCCATTTTTAACCCAAAACTTCGATCTTTTACACCCAAACCTTGGGTTATCATCCAGGAACCTAAATCTAAGCTTCTTACATGTTTTATTACCCTAAAATGTGTGTTTTTGGGCAATTCTTGCCACTTTTAAACCCCAAAAACCCAAATCCGGGTTTTTCACCAAATGGAGCAATTTAGCTACGTTTCTTACCTTTATTCTTGTAGTTCAGGAGTCCACAAACACCAGCCTTCGATCCTTGACAAACCGAGCTTCGATCCGACACTTTCTCTCTCTACACTTTCTCTCTCTACACTTTCTCTCTCTAGAATTGGGTGTTTGAGTGCAAATGAGAGTTGTTTAGCTCGTCCATCTATATATATGCCAGGCGTTCCAGCGACCCCAAACTCGTTAAACTCGTGACCCGAAGGGTTAACTCGGTCTAACACCCACAACCATTTTATATTTATTAAATGGCTTTCGTTCGAGCCCACAATTATTTCTTGACTCGCTTAGAAAAATTTCCGGGTGTTACATTCCACGCTCAAATGACCAACTTGAGGTCCCGGGTTCGAACCCGGGCTCCCTCAAACATTTTTTGGGCCATTAAGCCTTTAAAAAAATATTATAGAATTTTTAAAAATTATAAAAAAATTTTTTATAAAATTATTTACTATAGTTCATTTTTAAATCTACCTAATTATTTACTATAAATTTATTCTTTAAATATTTAATGTTTTATAAATTAATTGTTTTTTTACAAATGTTATAATTAGATTATTTTGTAAAAATAAACTTTAAATAATAGTTTAAACTATTTAACTATTATTGTAGCAAAAGTCACCATTAAATTATTAATCATGAGTATTTCAAATAATTACAAAAGTTTATTTAGACTTTATCAATTATTACAAATAATTTTTTTTTTTATTTCTTTAAAATTTAATACTTAAGTAATACATATATTTTCTTCTAAAATTTATGTGTTTGTTACAATTTAAATACTTAATATACTTATGAGAAACCCCAAAATTCTACCTAAAACCTTAATTCTCCTTAAAACGTTAAGTTTATTATTAATTAAACTTAAATGTTGTAAATCTATACATATTTAGGTACCTTGTGAAGGAGTACCTTGGAACGACGTATATTGACCTTATTAATCATCATAATATACTTATTTTGTCAAAGTGAGTTTCCTTGCCCCTTTTATCTTTTCACACTAATTTGGGGTGAAACATGATTACTTATACATAACGCACTTGTAAACGTTTAGACTTGTAGAGCACTTGCAATTCATACTTTTATTTGTCATGGTTATTTGTGTGTTGTAAGTGATTATATGAGATACATAGTTTGTTTACAATCATTAACTATTTGGTGCTAAAGCCGAGGTATTGTCGGCTCCTGATGACGTATGCTTGTTCATCATGGGAACCAAATATACTTAGCCAATCTTATATACTTGTAATCAAGTTGAGGTTTGGTTGTAACGATATGTGTTCTATAACCTTACTAGCTTATAACCTATGACATGAATTGCTACTTGTAATCTTATCATATTATGTATGTAAACCTTGGAAACTCACCAACTATTTTTAATTGACCTTTTATTTTTATCATGTTTCAGGTAATCCTTAAGTTTAAAGTGAACTTTTGAAGCTTGCAATAATCTAGGACTTGGACCTAGTTAATGAAATAAAAAGATTATATTGTTATGTTATGTTTGAACTTATTTCATGTTTGAGACTTATGCTTGTAATTCCTTTTGAAACTTATAATTTGAATATTTACATTTAAATATAGCGTTATGTGGCTGTGAACAATCTTAACCCTCACATCTCGACGATTCCGCCGTCAAGGTTGGGGTGTGACAAAATCAACCATCCTAAACCTTAGGAATGCATACTACAACACAATTCAAGCACACACAAGACCAAAAACATACTCCAAACGCATCAAACACAATCACACCCAAATGGGTCAAACACACACACATACAAAAACAGGTTTACTATGTGTTCCAGTGCCAAATCAGTTGAAAACGAGTAAAATAAGGGTCCTAGAACTCACACAAACTGCAAGAAGAAGAAGAGCTTCGTGTTGACTCGCTACACGATGATTTTCGTGCTCGGATCCACCCGAATAAACCCTTTCTTTTTCTTTTCTCTCTTCTTTCTCCCCTCTTCTCTTTTGCTGATTTTTCACAAGAGTGGGGAGGATGTGGCTGCCCTCCCCCTCTTAATCCCCTATTTTTGCAAGTTTTTCTCCCGTTTGGCAAGTTTGGTCCCCCGACTTGGACTTTATTTCTTTCTTTTCTTTCGTCGGCTTCAAGGAAAATATCCGGGTGTTACAAGTCCACCTCCCTTATATAGGTTTCGTCCCCGAAACCTGTTATTCCTCGAACAAACATGGGTAATGTTGTCTCATCTCTTCTTCGGTCTCCCACGTTGACTTGGATCCCTTCTTGTGCTTCCACTGTACACGCACAAGAGGAACCACTTTATTCCTTAGCCTCTTCTCTTTTCGATCGTTGATTGCCACTGGTTGCTCCACATAATTGAGTCGTTCGTCTACTTCGATATCCTCCAGTTGAACAATCATATCTTCATCTACCAAACACTTCCTTAGATGAGATACGTGGAATGTCGGGTGAATTCCACTTAACTCATCTGGTAACTCCAATCTATAGGCCACCTCTCCTACTCGAGCAATGATTCGGAAAGGGCTTATATACCTTGGGCTCAACTTGCCCCGCTTTCGTAAACGAATGATACCCTTCCAAGGTGAGACCTTCAACATAACCCGTCACCCACCTGGAACTCAATAGGTCTGCGTTGTTTATCAGCATATGACTTCTGTCTATCTTTGGCTGCCTTCATGAAGGCCTTGATCCTTTTAAGCTTTCCAGTCGTAGCCTCGATCACCTCGACGCTCCCTACCTCTTTATGACCAATATCACCCCAACAAACAGGTGTTCTGCATCTCCTACCGTATACCATCTCATAAGGTGGTATACCGATACTGGCATTATAGCTGTTGTTGTATGAGAATTCAGCTAATGGTAAGTGGTCATCCCAACTTCCCCCAAAATGAATCACAAATTCCTGAAGCATGTCCTCCAATGTCTGAATGGTCCTTTCTGACTGACCATCAGTCTGGGGATGATAAGCCGTGATAATATTGATAGGATAAATTAGAGCAATCTGTAACAATTATATGAACAATTCAAAGCAAAATACAAGAAATTGTAATCAAATCAAGCAAAATCAACAAAATTCATATTTCATTGATAGCAAAGACGATTACAAAAGATAGAGAGCAGTTCTCATAAAAACATACAACAACTTGCAATCTATACTATGTCTATGCTATTTATACTAGAACCTAAGGAACTAAATTTACAAAACTAGTCCCTATACTAGTATAAAATACAAAACTAGACACTAAGGACTAAATGTTAATCTTTTAAGGGACCTAACAATACTCCCCTAAGATTTACATAGTCTTCTGTCTTCAGTTCAGCTCCATCCTTTCTTTTCTTCTTTTATCTTCAATCTTGTCTTCGACTTCATCTTATCTTCTCTGCATCCTTTGACTTCTTCTTTTATCTTCAATCTTCAAATAATTCTTCAGGTTCTTCTTTAATAGTGAACATTGGTTTCTTCTTGTAAATCTCTGTTTCTTTCAATGCATTCTCTATTGCTGACTTGAATTTCTTTGCTAGAACAGCTTGTTCTGGTTTTGATTCATTGGTTTTTATATCTAACTGCTTCATTCTTTCCAACGTGTTCTTTGACAAACATGCTATATCAACATTAGCATATAGCTCAAGTGGAATTCCGCAGTCTTTTGTATACAATTCAAGCACACCTTTCCTTGATATTCTCATAAACTCAATATCTGGAATATCTTTCTTCACGATGTTTGCATATGCAAGAGCCTTTCTCAACGAAATTCTCTCCATTGGAGCATTCATCACATTAATAATTGAGATAAAGTATTTCTTATCTTGTTCTGCAATTTCAGGAATCACTTCTCAAACTTTTGTACAGTCAAGAATGAAATATAACTCGGGTGAAGTAGTTTTAGTTCAAAGTACCAAACAATGAAATCATGTCCTCATCCCAGTTTGTGAGATTTCAGACCAACTTCAACTCAAAAGTTGAGGTGTTATAGAACCATCTCAAAATTGGTTTTGTCTTTTGATTTCCTTCGATGACCTTCAATCCCGGTGAAGTTACTTTTTCGAAATACTTATCAGAAAATTCAATCATAAAATGTTCTTCTTCTGATTGTAAACCCCTTAACTTTTTGTTTTTCTTTAGCAAAGTAAAGTACTCCTTATCTTCCTGATCGCATCTTGTTTCAAGAAAGTTACTAGTCCTTGCTAATCCTCTTCTCAAGAGTTCTACAAACATTGATCCTCTTTTTGATTCAGTAGGGTTTATCAAGTCAAGCTTACTTAACTCTTTCAAATCTTGCACTGGAAGTTTAATGATGCTCGAGTAGAAGTGATATACATCACACACAGCATTTACTCGTTTTATCAAAAATGCATCGAAAATCTCATCATACTTCCATGCTATGATTTTAACTTGATTTGTAAAATCTGGAGCAATCATTGCATTTAAAAGCTCAGCAACTGATTGTCCTCTCTGTAAAACATTTCTCACTAGATCACCAGTTGATCTAGACTTATCAAAAATTTGAATTTGATCAGAAGAAGCTTTGTATACTTGTTTCTCTGTTTGAGGAAACATGCTCATCAATTCTTTCCTTCTTTCAAGCATACTAGATTTTTGAGCCATCTGTTTGATTTCTTGGGGTTTCAAGATCCGAGTTCTTTTTGTAATGTCTAAATACTGAGGATTATCAGTATCTAGAATGATCATTTTGTTCGATTGTTTTTTAGTCAATTGAAAACTTTTTACTAAATTCCTCAAAGATTCTCCTTGTAATCTCTTCAATCTTTTCCATGGATAATTTCTAGCTTGCAACCAAGATCGTAAAGCAGTTATGCTCATCTCATCTGGATCTGGATAGTGCAATTCAGAACTAGAAATTTCTTCAACGTTTATGCTCTCCTGTCTTCTATCCCATTCACCATGTTCCAAGCTTATTTCATTTGGATCGACAGGTGCAGAAGACTCAGCAGCTAAACACTTCTCATATTCTTCGTTGATTTGAGAAACAGTTAGTCCATCTAAGAACACTCTGTTGTACTTCATTTTCACCAAGAAGTTATATCTTTCTTCAAAGTCTGTTGGAATATCATCAACTCCTTGATCATGTTCCAAGGAAGATTTTCAAATTCTTCATCTATATCTTCATCATCGAGAACCTCATTATACCAATTATCATCAAATTCATCTTCCAAGTCTTCCAAAGAACCAATTTTATCTTGAATACCTGGTTCTTGGCTTTCTTGAATTTCTTCTTCAAGTGACTCTTCAGTTCTCTGAACCTTTGAAGATGATTTAGGTACAACTTCTACATCTATTTCATCTATTTTTCTCTTCCCTTTCTCCATTGCGGATACCTTCTCAACATCAATTGAAATATTTTCTGAAACAATCACTAATTCAGGAGAATTAGGTTTTTCAGATTCGTTTAACTTCAAGTTTTCTTTCAAACTTTCATTTTCTTCAGTCAATTTCTTAAATTTCTCTTCAAGAAGGTCATAATCTTTTATCATCACCTCAAAATTTTTAATCGCATCTTCTTTGTCTTTAGCATAAGCCACAATCTTTTCATCTTTGCTAAGACTTTCTTCTTTCAATTTCTCATTTTCTTTCTTTATCATATCAATCTCAGCCTTTAGATCAGCAATCTCCTTTTCTTTTGCTTTATTTTCATCTTTTAATCTATCAAGTTCATCAACATCTACAATCTCATCAGTTTGAACTGCCACATGAGTTGTAGAAACTGGTATATTTTGATCAATTTGAAATGAATCAATGAACTCATAATCAAAAATTTGATTATCAACATTCATATCATGATCTATCTCTGTTTGAGCCTCTGTCTCTTCATGCTCAATTTCATTATCAACTGCATCATGTTCACTTTCCTGATCATGAACTTTATCACCAACTATTTCTTGATCTTCATTTTGAGCTTCATTTTCATGCTCAGACATTGGTGGTTCATGACTTATATCTTGGTGTGTCTCAGCTACACCACCATCATCATCATCATTAGCATCATCATCATCTTGATTATTATCATCTTGATCATTATCATCTTGATCATTATCATCTTGATCATTATCATCTTGATCACCTTCCTCATCTTGATCATCTTCTACTATAGGAAACTCATCTATCAGATCAGCAGGATCAATTGGTTCACCCTCTAACAAATGATAATGCTCTACAGTAATGTCAACTTCATCATTTGCTACATTTAACATGTAGTCAAACATAGGAACATTCTGAGCGCCTGTTATCATTGTTAACTTCTTATATGTCATTTCAGACATGTTTTCCAATTCCATCCGATCTCCACCAACACCATAAACATGTATGCCTGGATATTCCTCATTGATGATCATTTGGAGGAATCTTGGATACATCAAGTATTTGTGCCTTGTTCCTTTCTCTAAATTAAACACAAATCCATTAAGAATCCATCTTGACATATTAAATCTTCGATTTGTGATTAAGGCAACAATAGGTGATGCAATGTCCACAGAAAATGAATTCCATCCTGCACTTCTTTTGGACAAACAATGCTGAAAGATATAACATAAAAGTTTCCAGTGGTTATAGACTCTTGCTCTAAAAAATTGTTGTTTAGGAAATTGGTCTGGATGACCCATAGCCATGAAAGTTTCTCTGCATTCATCAAAAGTCAATTCACAGAGATCTTCAAGATCATTTGGACCTAGTCTTAGAGCATTTCTGATAGAAGCTTCAGACACTTCAATCATTCTGTCTCTGGTCACAAACCCTCTGAGAACTTTTCTGCCTTCATCACCTATTTCAACACTGGAAGTATTCCAGAACTGTCTAATTAGTCTGTCATAGATCACAGTTTTGTAGCACATTGCATACACATATTTTGTTCTTAGAAGAAATCTTATCATCTCTTCATAAGATAATGCATCTTGTGCTTCTTCATCAAGCAATGCAGAAATGTTATGCTTTGGTGCAAACTTTAACTGAGCCATCTGCAAAATTTAAAATCACAAATATTAGACAATCTGTGTATTTGAAGCAAATGATTTAATGTGAGTATAGAAATATAATGATTTAAGATATTATAAACTGAAGTGTTAAAATTCATTTGAATTTTAAAATCAACTTGAAATTTAAAATTTAAGTGTAAAAACTTAATTTTAATAAAAGATGAATTTTCAAAATTGATTTTGATTTAAAAATTAACATTTTTGTTTATTTTATCTCATATCATTTTATTAAAACTCATAAGTTCCTGAAATGATGATTTTTTATCAATTTAAAATTTATATTATTATTTTTTTATTTTTTATAAAAGAAATTCATGAATCTGTTCATCTTCTTCATCGGGTTCTTCATCTACTGTTACTGTTCATCGAAGAACATCAACAGAGTATTCAATCAAATGTCAGATTAAAACAAGTTTAACCTAATGTCATGATCGAAATCACCAGACAAACAAGATTCAATCATCAATTTCACACATTTGTTCGATTTGAAAGTTTAATCTGAAATTTTTGAAGTGTTTAGGGTTAAACGACCGTACAGGAGTCGAACGCCTATCACACAATTTTCATTGAAACACGAAATCAGATGAATGATAATCATAAACTTACGTTTACAATCAAAAACACTCTATCAATAATCTGTGATTTGTGCTCGAAATGAACGAAGAATGAGGGTTTTTGATCGAAAGTTCGAGAGTTTGAAAGGTCAGAGGGTTTTACAAGGGTTTTGAAATTAGAATGAAATGAATAACACAAGTATGCTTTTTATACTAAGTAAAAAATGTTAGCCGTATAAGCACTGTACAGTCGTTTAAGAACTGTTCTGTAAGGCCCCGTTCCCGGGCACCTCACAGTTGGTTATTCACAGCATAAAACATACATAAAAGTAAATTAAGCAGCGGAATTAAGTTGGCAAAACCCTTCATTCATTTTAAACACCGTTGTTAAGCAATACATTCTAGTTCGTAAGTCACAAAATAATTAGTCGAATGAATTACAAAACAACAGTATTGTCAAAACATAAATGGATGTCAGTCTTGCCCTCCGTGTAGCCAACCCCGTGTGCCATCCTCAGCAACCTGTTACCTGCCAACTGGAAAATACATAAAAGTCAGCGTTGCTGAGTGAGTTCTAGTTTTGTAGATTAAAATACTTTACTTTTCATTTCAAGGAAAAACCTTTCTTTACTTATATGCGGTCACACAAGTACGTACACAGATAATATTATTATTACCTTCGTCGTTCATTCATTAACTTTCATTCGTGTGCCGTTCATCGTTTACATTCATATTCTTTCGTATTCTTCCTTTCATATTAGTTCTTTCATTCGTATGTATCTTACTTTCATTCATTCATATATTACGTACGTTCATACATTCATTTCATTCATACATTCATTTCATACGTACGATCATTTCTTTCATTCATACGTTCATTAAGTTCTTTCGTACGTTCATTCATTTCATTCGTACATTCACATTACATTCTTTCATATGTTAGCCAAGTCTGTTGCAGCACATGGCTGCTCACCTCAGTGGCAAATCTCATGATTTGCCTGCTAACCGAGTCTGTTGCAACACGTAGTTGCTCACCTCATTATCAATATGTTAGCCAAGTCTGTTGCAACACGTAGTTGCTCACCTCAGTGGCAATCTCTTGGATTGCCTGCTAACCGAGTCCGTTGTAACACAAAGTTGCTCACCTCATTATTAATCTTAAAGATTGACCCTGTGTGCATCCTTCGGGGTAGCTAACCCGCATCACAGTTGAGCTAACACCTGCCAGGGGTGTGCACCTCCATTCATTTGCTTGCAAGCCTTTCTTACGTTCATTCGTTCATTTATTAATGCATGCATTCATTCATCATGTTCCTCTTTCATTATCTTTCACTTTACGTTCCATTTCTCATTATCATTAATATTTTTACTTATTAATGATTATGCTCTTCGTTAAATCTTAGTCATTCTTCGTCATGCCAGTACATATTTAACAATATTAAAATAATAATAATATTGTTAATAATAATAAAATACTGATAATAAAATCAGTAGTAATAAGGGTCAATCAATTATCATCATTACATTCATAAAACATCATCATTTATTAACCCTAGTCAACTCTGGTCAAAACCCCTTAAATCAGATTTCCAGAAAATTTCTGTAAAATTTCTAAGTGTTTGGGCGTATGAGCCCTATTCAGTCGTATAAGCCCTGCTCAGTCGTATGAGCCCTACTCAGTCGTTTCACCTTAGACTTAGAAAATTTTTCTAAGTCATACGACCACTGTTCAGTCGTATCATCCCCAGACTTAGGAAATTTTTACAGGTCATACGACCACTGTCCGGTCGTATCATCCCCCATATTTAGGAAATTTCTACTGGTCATACGACCACTGTTCAGTCATATAACCTTATACTTAGAAAATTTCTAATGGTCATACGACCACTATTCAGACATATAACCCATACTTAGAAAATTTCTAATGGTCATACGACCACTGTTCAGACATATAACTCTAAAAATATTTCTAAGGCAAATTTCATGGGTCGTATAAGCACTATTCAGACATATGACCACTATGTGGTCTTATTGGTCGTATTAGCAGCCTATTCATGTATCTAGTTCATATCTCAGTCCCCAAACATTATAATACTTAGTTCTAAACATGTACATACAATACTAGGCATGAATCATAACATAAATCACTAACATACATACGCATGCACATACGGGCAACATTCATAATAAGTGTAAAACATTTTTACATGTATTTCCAGCCCCAAAAGTTTGTAAAACATGTGAAATACGGGGTCTAGAACTCACCTTTGCTGCTTCCAATCTTAACACTCTTCACCCGAGCTTCTTCAAACGATTCCAACACTTAGAAACCTTCTAAACACACATTTGAACACATAGAAACACTCATAAGCATTTAACCGATGCTAATTTTGCCAAGAACAACTCAACTTTACCTTAAACTCGAATTTCTTCTTCTTGTTCTTCAAATGTCCGAAGGTTTCTCTGCTTTCTCTCTCTAAAAATCGAACAAAGATCTTGTGCAGAGTGAAATGGGCGGCCATGCCACCTTTTTACCAACTTTTCACCAACTTAGCCCCTTTTTTACACTTTTGGTCCCTCAACTTTGGGGTTGACTTTCTTTTCCCCCATTTTCTTTTTCTTTTATTCTTTTATTTCTTTAAAAGAAATATACGGGTGTTACATGTTCAGTCTTATTAGGTCACAAATTTTACTAAGTGTGAGACATATGAGCACTATTCAGTATTATACGGCCAGTCGTATTAGCACTGTTTGGTCGTATAAGGTCAGTCGTATGACAACTATTCAGACTTATGAGAACTGTTCAGTAGTATAAGCACTGTTCAGTCGTATAATGATGCTGAATTGTCCACAAACCAACTTCTCATACACATAACAATTGTTTGAACATACGACAACTGTTCAGCCACATAACAACTGTTCATGCATTTTTGCACTTGTATTTTTCAAATCTTCCACCTGCACACTGTTTAAACACATTAGTAATATTTCATACTAATATTTAAACAATATACATATTTTTATTTTTCCCTCAAATTTACACTTTTGACCCTCAAAAATGAACTTTTTACATTTTGACCCTTCAAAATTAAACTTTTTACATTTTTGACCCTTCATCTTAACATTTTACATTTCGACCCTTAAAATTTCAAATTTATATTTTTAACCTTCAAAGTTTAACTTTTTACATTTTGACCCTTCATCTTAGTTTCAAAATGAACAACCAAATATTTCAAAATATTTGTCTTGATTTCAACTTTTCACAAAAGCTTTTCCACTTTGCTAAAAATAAGCTTTTTCACTTACTAAAAATTATGAGCTCATTTTATCATAGATAAACACATACATGCTTTGAAATTAAAGCATCATCCTTTTAATTCAACATGATCATTTTGATTTTCTGAGAATATTCTTATTGGATTATTACTCCCCCTAAACTTTTAAGTTTCTCAAAACTTAGAAGTTTACCAATAGATCATAAGAATATCACACTTAACAATGTTATATTGCCTGCACACAAGAAAACAAGCATAAAATCAAAATGAAAGCAGAATGAACATCTAATATTTACAATAGAATCATAGATTGCAGTGAGATCATATTAGATAAGATCAGAACATTAAAATAAAAAATTTATGTGGATAGTCATAGACAATGATTAAATCCTGATCAAGTGTGTTCCAGGTCAGTGATATCACAGCAAAGGAGACACAAGATCTAAGGACAGCAAATGAGTGTTTTTGACACAAACTATCAGCTCACTTACTTTTTCAATTCTTGCATGAGTATGGTAGAAGTATATGACAAGATGTGACTCATACCAAGACTTAGAGGATCAACATCATCAAGACATGCAAGAAAGCATATATTCTCAACTTATTACCTAACAAATATGCATAATCAGAGTTCATGTTACTGAATTGAACAGAGAATGATCATGGATAACCATTTGATCAACTCTAACCATCCTTTTGAATGGTTGTGCACATTGGCATCTTTTGCATTAAAGGAGAATATCCAGGTCTGTAATGACTTACAACAGAGGATATCTCAGCACTTCAGGTCTATGATGACTCATAACAGAGAAGTAAATGATGCTTGTAACAGATCTCATGATTAGTCACATTACCATTAGTGTGAGCAGGAGTAGCTTAACAAGCAGTCAATCTGATAAGCTAATACACTCAAAAGTACTTAGATGAATACACAAACAAGCATAAGGATGTGGGTAATCACAAGAATTTACTTGTTTAGTATACTAGCATGATAGTGTCTACACATCAAATCCTGATCATGTCAGACTTTATTAGTGAGTGAAGTATGCAACTGATCTTACTAATGTACTCATTTCTCACATAAGGCAAACACAGATTCATTCCTAAAATAATGAATGAAAAAATGAAAAGCACTCTATTTTTGGATTTTTGATTTATAATTTTCTATTTGAGTTTTGAGTTTTCTAATTTTGTATTTGTTTTTCTATAAAAGAAAGCACACCACACAAATAATCAGGCAAATAACTATGAAAAGTTACCCTTATGAAAATATCAGATTTAGGAAAGTATTTGATCATGAAAAGATTCAAATTTGTAACCAGGTTTACACATGGTTAATAAGGCCAATTGACTCCACTAAATACTCAAACCTTCCTGGTAGAAAAGCTTTAGTAAATAGGTCTGCCAACTGTTTTTCAGTTGCTATTTGAATCAAAATGATTAAACCTTTTTAGAATTATCTCTTAAAATGATATCGAATTTCGATATTTTGTGTTTGAGTGTTGAACGGGATTAGCTGTAATGAACATAGCAGCAGTGTTATCAATGTAAATGGGTGTTTAAGAAAATTGAACCCATAATCTAGCAGTTGGTTTTGCAACCAAAGTATTTGAGAACATCCTGCTGATGCAGCTATGTACTCAGCTTCTGCAGTTGAGACAGAAACATTTGTTTGTTTCTTACATTGCCATGAAACTAATCTGGGTCCAAGAAACTGACAACCACCCGTTGTAGATTTTTCTGTCTTGACAACATCCACCATAATCACTATCTGTGTATCCATGTAACTCAAAATTACCTTCGTAAGGATACCAAAGCCCTAAAGCTGGTTTACCTTTGAGATACCTGAATATTCTCTTGACAGCAATTAAGTGAGATTCTTTCGGGTCTGATTGATACCTAGCATAAACACATACAACACATGATGTCTGGTCTTGATGCAGTAAGATACATCAAAGAACCAATCATAGATCTGTATAATGTGGTCTACTGATTTTCCTTTAGGATCAGGCTCAATCTTGGTGTTTACGTCAGCTGGAGTTCTTATGGACTGACAATCATGCAGTTTGAATTTCTTCAAAAGTTTATCAACAAATTTCTCCTGATTGATAAAAATACCATCTGCAGATTGTTGAACTTGCAATCCAAGAAAGAAATTGATTTCTCCCATAGAACTCATTTGGAAACGAGATTTCATGATTTCTTCAAATTCATTGCACAGAGTTGGACTGGTAGAACCAAATATGATATCATCTACATACACTTGCACACATAAGAGATCATCATTATCCTTCTTTATGAATAAAGTAGGATCAATTTTTCCTCTTGTGTATTCATATTGAATCAAGTGTTGAGATAATGTCTCATACCAAATTCTAGGAGCTTGATGTAAGCCATATAAAGCTTTGCTAAGCTTATACACTCGATGTGGAAATTCTGCATCCTCAAAGCCCGGAGGTTGCTTCACATACACATCATCAGTGATTGGACCATACAAGAATGCACCTTTGACGTCCATTTGATACACCTTGAATTTCATGAATGATGCATAAGCCAGGAAAACACGAATAGATCGAGTCTTGCAACTGGAGCAAATACTTCATCATAGTCAATTCCTTCTTCCTGTGTGTATCCTTGTGCAACAAGTCTTGCTTTATTTCTTATTACAATGCCACGATCATCAGTTTTATTTCTGAACAACCATTTTGTGCCTATGGCATTTTCTCCTTCAGGTAATTCCACTAACTTCCACACTTCCTGTTTTCGAAATTGAAGAAGTTCTTCTTGCATAGCTTCAATCCAACCATTGTCCTGTAATGCCACGGTGACATTTTTAGGAACGGTCTGAAAGGAAACAAAGTATAAACAAACATTTTCATGTTCAGATTTACTCCTAGTAGTTCTTTCATTCAGAGGACCGATAATCTGTGATGTTGGATGGTTCCTGTGGATACGAGATATCGGAATCTCATTTCCTTGAACATTAACATCAAGATTGGTTTGGTTCAAGTTGGAGAGCTGTTGCAATAAGGTAGAAGATGTGGATTGAAATTTGGAACTTGAGTTGGTGAATTGATAAAGTAATCATAGTTACTATAATCAATTGCATCTCCAGATATGGAAGATGTGCCAGACTCAGGATGTCCAATTTCTGTACCATCATTAGGAAAAGGTTGTGATTCTTCTTGATCTGCTGAAACTGAATGATCTGAAGCTGCAGCATCATGAACATTTCATTAAATTGGATTGTTGAATCCTTGACAAATGAAAAAAATGGATAATCTGGGCGAGCATCATCTGAATCATCAGAATCTGAATCATCACTGAAAGATCCAAGATCTCCTCTTGAGTTCTTTTTTCCTGAAAAAATCATCAGATTGATTAAACAAGTGAGATTGAAATGAGTTTGACAAGAATCTATATCGAATAACCATGCAGGACCATTTGAAACTGATGGAAAAGAATTTCCAAAATTTAACATTGAATGTTTCATTAATAGAATTTGTCCTAGGGTTATAAACTCGATAGGCTTTGGAAACTGATGAATATCCAACAAAAATCCATGATCAGCTTTTTCTTCAAATTTTCCTAAATGAGCACTTGAGTTTAAAATCATAACTGGACAGCCAATGATTTTAAAAGTTTATGTTTGGTTTCCTGTCAAACATTAACTCATATGGAGTTTTCTTTTTATCTTTAACAAGTAAGATTCTATTCTGAACAAAACATGCTGTTGATATCGCTTCGTCCCAGAAAGTGATTGGAATTTTAGCATCCGCTAACATAGACTGGGCAGCTTCAATCAGAGTTCGGTTTTTCCTTTCAGCAACCCCATTTGTTGTGGAGTTCTGGGAGCACTGAACTGATGAACTATCCCTTTTTTCTGCATAAAACAAATCAATATAGCATTTTTAAATTCAGTTCCATTGTCACTTCTTATTATCTTTACTTTTTGTTCAAGTTGATTTTCAACTTTATTATGAATTATTTTAGAAGATCTGTAGTTTCAGATTTAGCTTGAAGAAGAAAACCCATGAAAATCTTGTATAATCATCTATGATGACTAAACATGAATTTCGACCAATACTCCTAACATTAGTTGGTCCAAAAAGGTCCATATGTAACATCTGGAGTGGTTTGGTGTTTGAGTTTATCAGTTTGGACTTATAAGACGCTCTATGTTTGTTTCCCCTTCAGACATGCTGAGCAATGATCAGTTGTTGAAAACTTCTTGGAAGGAAGTCCAATAACATGATTTCCTGCTACAAGCTTGTTCATGTTTTTGAAGTTGGAATGACTAAGACGTCTATGCCAAAGCTGGCTTTCATCATTTGAAGCTTTAGCAATCAGGCAAGTAGTTTCAGTTGCAGGATCCATTTGAGACATATCCAGTTTGTATACATCTCTGTCTCGAGCAACTTTAACTATCACCCAGTCATTGCTAATCTGAAAACCTGGTTTCAAGACATAACAGTGAGATTTATCAAAAAGAACAGAATAAGATTTGTCACAAATTTGGGATACACTTAGAAGATTAAAGTTAAACTGTGAGCAAAAGTTGACTTTATCAAAACTGATAATCCCTTGGACACTGTTCCCTCTCCTGTTATCTTTCACCTGCATCACCTCCAAACGCAACACATGAGTACCATGCTTTAACTTAAAGTCTTGCAACAAGGCTTGATTGCTGTCATATCCGACTACACCCACTGTCAACATACCATGATTGATTGGTCTCCGCGGGCGTACCTGCAGTCACAAACATTTAAGGTGAGTTAGTAACCCAAGCCGAGATGGTCTTGGGCTTGCCAAACTTGTCAACAATTGTAAATTGTTTGAAATGAAGTTTGTTGACATCTGGTTTCTTTTGAATTTTAAAATGTTCAAATCCTTTTTGAGAAACCAACTGATTATCTCTTTGTGATTTTGATTTCAAAGCATTATCAAGAAATCTGAACTCTGTATGAATCATTGAGAATGTTCCTTGGTTTATTCTCACAGATCGAGGAATAAACTTTTCTTGATTGTATGCTGTGATTTGACAAATGATTATTATCATAATCAGAATTGTTTCTTCTGAAAGATCTCAAACCCAAGGAAGGTTGTTGTTGTGAAAATTTAAATCCAGTATTTTGATTTCTTATAAATTGTGGATTTACAAAGCCTTGATCATTGAATTCCTTCCTTGAAGAGTTCTTCCTGAAGTAACAATCATGGTATTGTGATTTTTTCATCACACAATAAAATAACACTCAGCTGTTATGTGATTTGTCATATCACATATGTAGCAATACTTGTTAAAGTAACATTCTGAAATGTCATGATTGTACATGTCACAGATATCACAATACTTTTCAGAATGTTTAAACAACATTTTTTAACCCCTGATGTTGAAGCAACAGTTGATTCTTGTTTTAAATTTGGGTTAGGCAATTTAATTTGTTGTTTAATTGGTGTAAATTTGGTCTTTTGATCTTTAGGATTTTTCTTTTGAACTTGAACAAAATTCTTTGACTCCTTTGATTCAAATCTTTTATAACAGTGGAAGTCTTATGATCTGAACTTGTTCTCAGATCAGAGTTAGATTTGATCTTAGGTGTAGGTGTTATTTTTGTGTTTGTGTTCAAGTCAAAAGTTCCTGCAGACACAAACTTCACAGGTTTAATTTGAGTATTGTTCTATGACTGATTAATTGATTCAGTTTTCTTTGCTTTTGCAGCTTTTCTTCGTGTTTTGATTTCTCAATCTGTGAAGTTTTCTTGCTTTGAAGTTTAGTTTTGAATCTGAGAAGATTCCTTTTGACACTCTTGTACTTCAGTTAGTTCATTTGAACTTGAATCATCAGAATATTATTATCTGTTTTAGCTTCTTCATATTTCCTTTAAGTTTGTTATTGAATTCAGTAGATTTTTCACTCATTATTCACTTTGTTCAATAACATTTCACCTTTTGGTACAACAGCTTCTTTGGCTTTGTTGAGGTTCATATGATTTGACTTTGATTGGATGACCATTTTTGATCTTGTCTAAGTCATTTTTCTTCATAACTTCAACATTTTCTTTTTAAAGTTCTTTTGATCTTGAAATTCGTTCAGTTTAGCTTTGTTTCCGGTGAATGATCATGTGTATTGAAATTCTCTGGTAATGTTTTTGAGATTGATTCAGGCATAGGTTCATGTGTGAATCCTACTCCTGTGTTATCTTTGTCATTTCTTCCATTCACCAGTTGCTCAACAATTTCTTGAGCTTTTAACTTTGGCTAAATCTATTTGAGTTGCTGCATGTGCCAATTTTTCTTGTTCAAGTGTTTTGTTCATCTCTCAAGTTGTTTCTTTGCAAGTTCAAGCTCTTTAATAGTTTGTTCCATGGAGCTTGAAGAGACATTATCTTTTCATCAGCAATTTTGTTGATCTGATTTTAGTTTATGTGCCTTGATTCTTCTTGTTTTGAGCTTGTCACATATTTTGAATGAATATGTTCGTAGTGTTCACCTAGTTCAAAACATGCTTTTGTGCACTTTTCTCTCTCACGCTACAGGTATTTTCAGGATATGAGTTTGAAGATTCAGTATCAGAAGATTAACAACCTTTGGTTGTTCTGATTGAGCCATAAGAGCAACTTCTTCAGTAGTATCTTTTGGATCTGGTTTGTCGCTCCAATCATACTTTTCTTCTTGATCTGATTCATCATATTTAGGATCTTTAACTTCAGACCAGTCTTCATCATCAACTTCAGCAACTAGTGCCAGATTAGCAGTGAGATCAGCCGTAAATTGCTCTGCATATGCACTCCAGTCATAACCATCTTTGATGTTTACAACCAGTTCCTTCTTAGTTTCCTCACTGTTCTTCTCTTCTTTGGGTTCTGGCATTGGTAGACTTTGATATGGCTTCTGAAAAGTCTTGTTTGCATGTTGCTGATATTTTGACCATTTGAGCTGCCTTGAGTATTTCCTCCTGGTTTCTTGGAGCTTTACATTCTCTTGAAAATGACCATAGCTGTTACAGTTAAAGCATCTTGATTTTGATTTATCAAACCCAACAGTTTGTTTGCACTGGGTTTGTAATTTCTATTAGTGTAAGAATGCTTTTGATTTCTGTAAGCTATCATGACCATCTGCCAGTTAAGATCCATTTCTCTACATCATCTGGATCCATTTCAAACAAATCTTGTAAAACTAGCTCCATTTGAGTTAAATGACTGCCTTGATAAGCTTGAAAGCTTGCCATGAAAGCAGTGAAAGCAGTTTTGACTCTTCATTTTGTAAAAGAATGTTGATCACATCTTTCACTTTACTTGGATTGGGAGAGTTGAGGAAGATGGCATCTCAGTTGAAGGTTTAGGCATTTGATCTTTAGGTGAAGACTGTGGTTGTGGTTGAGTGGAGTAAGCAGGTGTACTGGTGAAGAATCCTGCTCCCACAAACAGATCACCTTCATCTTCAGGAGTTGATTGGTCTTTGCCAGAAATGCATTCTCTACAATATTTGCTGGTGAAGCAACATACTTATACTGAGTTGTTGATGCATGTCTATCATTATTTCTTGAGCTCTCATCAATCTCTACAGATTCAATTTTAGCAATGAGAAGGTCAAGATCCATTGGAAACTTCTCAGTATGTTTCAGTAAAGTGACAGTTTGTTTCCAAGAAGATGGTAGTGCATTCAGAAGTCTGTTGTTTAGATCCTCAAGATCATTCTTGATTCCCAAAGTAGATATTTCTGTAGTTAATTGCACAAACCTATTCATCATTTGATTTATTGTTTCTCCTGAGATGTGCTCAAATAATTCCAATTGCCTTTTTAGTTTTGCTTTTTCAGATCTTGGATTTCTTTCCCTCCTTCACATATGATCTTCAAAGCTTTATACATTGTATATCCAGTTTGGTAGTTTTCAAGTCTGGATAATACTTCCAAAGGTAACCCTTTGCACACGAGAGAATAGGCTTTAACATCATTTTTCACCCTCTTTAAGTCTTCTCCATGTAGGTTATCTTCTGGATTGCTCTTGTGTATCTTTTGTATACACAAATCCTCTGTCTGGACCATCAGTAGTCACAGGAATGTATGGTCCCTTTCAATTGATTTCCACAGATCTGTGTCTATGGAATTCAAATGATGTTTCAGTCTAAGAGACCAGTTTTTAAAATCAGCTTTATTTTTAAGTTTTGGAACTCTGTTCTCAGAATCTTCTAATTTCACTATTTTTATATTTTTGTTGTTTTCTAAGCTTTTGAAATAAGAAAAAAGACTTAAAAAATATTTTTGGATTTTTGAAATTTTATGAAAAATTTCCAAGTGTCAAGGCTGATATGTCCGAACAGTGGTGATACGTCCCAACAGTGTAAAAGTCTCAACAGTGTAAAACGACCAACTGATAAGTCTAAGGGAATGCCTTAGAAAATTTCCAACACTAGAAACTATCGCACAGTGGTTATATGTCCACACAGTAGTTATACGTCCATAGTGAAACTCTCACAGTAGTAATACGACTACACAGTGATGATATGTCCCACCAGTAAAACTACCACACAGTGGTAATACGACTATCAGTGGTAATATGTCCAACCAGTTGAACTCACAGTGGTAATACGACTACACAATGGTAATACGACTAGGGTTAAAACGACGGACAGTTGAGAAAAGTCTTAACAGTTCTCAAACGACCAAACACTTAGGCAAATTTAAGTGTTTTTCAGCCCTAATACGACACATTCATTAGGATTCTTATGAATTAACGAACTCAGAAATCTCAAAATCCTTCAATTGTTGATGAATTGAGCTGAAATTTCACAATTAGTTCATGATTATACCGATAATAATCCTATAACCTCAATTTCAGTAATTATCAACAAATTTCGATGAATTTTGGAGATTCAAAGTCGAACACTCAAGAACACTTATTCGAACTGTTTTTCACTAATTCACTCGATTTTTATGAGATAAACTGCAATTTGTGATTCAAAACATGTTCTGATGATGAAACACAGCTTCGATTCACAATATTTCACTTGAATTGTCAATTGATTACAGATTTCAGTGGATTTTTGAAGTTTCTATCTTCGACAGAACCTTCAAAAACACTCAACCGAGAGCTCTGATACCAATTGATAGGATCAATTAGAGCAATCTGTAACAATTATATGAACAATTCAAAGCAAAATACAAGCAATTGTAATCAAATCAAGCAAAATCAACAAAATTCATATTTCATTGATAGCAAAGATGATTACAAAAGATAGAGAGCAGTTCTCATAAAAACATACAACAATTGCAATCTATAATATGTCTATGCTATTTATACTAGAACCTAAGGAACTAAAATTTACAAAACTAGTCCCTATACTAGTATAAAATACAAAACTAGACACTAAAGACTAAATGTTAATCTTTTAAGGGACCTAACAAATATGTAACCTCGTCCCATGGCATCATGGAATTTCTTCCAGAATTTGGATGTAAACCGGGTGTCACGATCAGACACAATAGACACCGGCACACCATGACGAGTTACAGTTTCCTTGATGGACAGATCATCCAACCTCTCAGATGAGTATGTCTCGTGAATCGGTAGGAAGTGAACATTCTTCGTCAAGCGGCCAACAATCACCCATATAGCATCATACCCTTTTTGGGTACGCGGTAGCTTCGTAATGAAATCCATGGTGATGTGCTCCCACTTCCATTCCGGCTTCCCATACGGCTTTGATGCTCGGCCTTCACTTGTAAACAAGTATGGCATTTACTCACATACTCCACCACATCACGCTTCATAGCCGACCACCAATAGTCTTTCTTCATGTCTTGATACATCTTTGTAGCACAGGGATAAATAGAGTACGAGTCTTTGAGCTTCATCCAAATCTTCACCCGTAGATCCCAAAACGAGGAATCCACATTCGTCCAAACCAGGTCTAACACCAAATGTGTTTTCACCCAACTCCATGACGAGACCTCTCATTCTTTTAGAGTTAAGATGATCCTCCTTCAATGCCTCATCTTGAAACTCTTTGACTTGCTTCATCATATCAGAGTTCATAATCAACTGGTACGCTTTCACCGAATCGGCTCGGGTCTCTCCTTTGTTAGGACGAGTAGTACGGAGTACTAACTGATTCTACGTTGTACCGAATCAATTAGTGTGGAATCCTATTTGATTGGCGATCCAATCAGTGAGAACGAATTCAAGATCAATCCTAACGATTAGAAAACGTTATGAATTGACTCGGAATGATCTGAAACGCTCTATGAAGTTGGAATGGTCGAACAGCACGTTCTGGGGCGATTAGGGTTTTTAGTATTCGAAGTGTCCTGTTTTCCACGAACTAAGTGGTATTTATAGGTTACAGATCTCATTCGTGCGACTGAGTCTTGCGACTGACTCAGTCGTGCGATTGAGTAATACGACTGATTCATTCGTACGCTTGAGTCAGACTGATGACTCAACCGTCCGATTGACACAGCCTCTTAGTTCAACCGTGCGATTGGACCATTCGCATGGTCCAGTCGGGCGACTGAAAGAGATGTTTAGTCAAACACATTCATGAACCTTTAATGATTCAGAACTGTGTCTCACAACTGTAAACCTATATAACATGGTCATATTAAGCGTGTAACAACTAATAAAATAAGTAGATATAACATTATATAATCAACAACCATATAAAGAAGAGATTCTCATTAGATTGATTTAACATTACATATGTGTAACAAGATAGAAGTTTATTACATTTCAGCTCACTAGACTAGAACTGGGGACATGTGTACCAACAAACTCCCCCTTGGACCTAGTTCTATCTAGACTTTTACTTCTTTCTTGAACTCTTCATATCGTTTCACCCTTTCCTCTCTTGAGATCCCAGAATGAATATTCAATGCAAAGCAGATACGTATAACATGTTGGAATTGCAATGCTTGCACAATATCCTGTGTATCAAAGAACAGTGGCCACTTGAATAAGATATAGACATCAGACTCAGACAAGTTGGTTAGCCACATCGGATCAAACACTCTTATCGTCTCGACCGTTCCTTCTTTCTCCAAAACTATGACGGCTTCACCAGTTCGCCAGTCATAATACCACCATTTGAAATGGGGTGCAAAATCCTGAGGCATCTCCCTCAATGGAATACGCGACATCGTGCGCGGAGGGTGCCATCTCAAGACCACTTTTGGTCTTCCTGAGGTGGGGTCAACCTCAGTCCTATGAAATAGCCTTCTTGGCTGTTGAGGTTTAAGTTGACCCACCTAGTATGGTACTCTTTCTTTAGTGCCTGCTCAAACCATCCTGATATCTTTCCTGGAACAGCATATAGGAGGTTCAAGTTGGCTAGACGATTAAGCTCAAACCCTGGAAGAGTTTTCAAATCATGAGGAAATCTGAAATATTCGATTCCCTTCTCTCTCTTCACTGCATATACTTTGAGATCATCAAAGTATGCCCAGCTGATAATCTTTCCTGACACCTTCTGATGCTTTTTATCTTGTAAAGCTTGGTGTAGGCATTTGACTTTGGAGGCCCTCGCTGTTTCTTCATTTCCTCAAGGCAGGCAATCCATTCCTCCTTCTTGGTTGCACGATCAGCTTCATCTGCCTGAGGAATCTCTTCTGCAGCTGCCTTAGCTGCTGTCATCTCTTCCACTTTATCAAATATATTGCTGTCAAAGGTTTTCCCACATCTGGAAGCACTTCGCCTTCGGCGTAGTGTATTGGGGATAATGATCAGCCGTTACATCCTCAATCTCCACCTCGTCGACATCTTGAAGTTCTTCATCGCTGACTACATCGACTGCGGGAGCATCTTTTACCAACTCATCCGGATTCAGACTGAACAGTTCTGCAATCTGTTCATCTGTCAAGTCGTGAATGATCTCCCCTTCTTCAGCTGAGTAACCACAGACCGTTGCACTATCCCTTGAAGATCAAGAATCATAGTCAACTTGGTTTCAATCTGACGAAGGGGCATAACATCATGCTCATCGACTTGTGTGGTTGATCCTGTTACAAAATCAATATATTGCAAGTAAGTATACATTGATCACATAATCAAAGATGATTTATATCCACAAATTTTTATATAACAGACTAGAATACATAATTTCAAGTACAAAGTTTCAGCAAAATAAATAAACGTCTAGTCTTGAACTTTGCCTTGTATCTCCGGTGGATCTTCAGTTGGAGTAGACGACGAGGGGCCTTGATCATGTCGCTTTTAGATCGCCTTTCGCCTGCTGCACTCTCGCTTCTATCTCCGGAAGTTTCTCCTCCTTTACTTCACCATCTCTCTTCTTCTCATCATCATCATTGCTTTCATCATCGCCATCATCATCATCGTCATCATCCTCATCATCTTCATCATCGTCTTCCTCATCATTATCTTCATCATCACTATCATCACATCATCCCCTTCTCCTATCTTGAGGGGCTCACTCTGAGTGCCTTTTAGTTTTAGCACAAGAGTTTTATGAGCCGCCTCTAGCTTTCCCAACTTAGCATCTGTCTCTGCCTCATGTTGAAGTAACCCAGTGATCTGATCTGTCTGTGAGGTGATCACCTGGGCTTGGGAAGAAATCTGCTCGCGTAGCTGATGAATCTCAGCAGTTTGAGAGGAACTTAACTCTCTCAGCTGCTGTAACTGAGTCGTTTTCTCCGCATCAGACGCCATCAGCTTAACCACCATGCTGTTTAGGGCAGCAAGCTGTTACAACAGAAACTGGTGGGATGAATGAGCTGGATGGGAACGGTGAGGGACCTGTTTGTTGAGTGGTGGTCGTGGAGGTAGCTGTGGTGAATATAGGGGAGTGGATGAATGATGTGGTAGGCTGTACAGTGGTGGAAGTGGTGTGTATGGGAGAGGGAGTGAATGAGGTGGTAGTCGGTACAGTGGTGGTGGTGGGGATGTGACAGTGTGAGGTGAAGGGATAGTAGTGGTGGATGGAGATGTTTGGGATGATGTAGAGGTGGTAGCTGTGGTGAACCTTAGTCGCTTTCCTTTCTTACCATGCGGACGCGCCATGGTTTTCTTCCTTTTGCCCGTTGACAAAGGTGCTCCCCCTCTGTTGCTAGAATCATCAGGGGCATACAAGGGATCAGACTCAATGCGTGTGTCCCCTGATGTACCAGACTGCCCACCAACATCTCTCAGTCCTTTCTCGGTGGCAACCACTTTGCTGCCAACTCTCCTGGTCAAACCTTCTTCATCACTTTCTTCCTCATCATCGGGTGGGCAAAAGTCAGGAACAAACCCTGCAGTTGCCGTGTCTGTGTGTGGTGATAACGGCTGAGCTGTAGAAGTAGATGGTCCCTCAGAAAATTGGTACATTTTCTTCATCAAGATCATCATCATCATCTGAGTCAACCAATGATACAGTAATCACCTCAGTATCAGAATCGCTATCGTCATGACGCCATTTTCGCCTCCTTGGCGCCATGTAGTCTTCCCGGGCCAGATGCCCTATCAACCTCTTGAACACGGGCTTCACCTGCTTGCCCCTATACACTTTCATTCTTCCCAGAGTAGTGTCATCCATAATCTCTAACACCACTGCATCACTCCTCTCTTTGGGCAAATCAGGCAGTTTCTCATTAAAAATGAGCTGAAGAAAGCGTGGATACATACAGAAACCTTCTTTTCCCTTAGCCTCCAAGTTCTCAATCAGATAATTAAAGATCATGTTGGAGAAGCTGAAGGGGTGGTTAAGGACCAATGCCACATAAGCATTCTGAATTTGGTCCGATAAGTCATCGAACCCACCCCTTCTTGCAGCAATGCACTTTAGAATCACATGAGCTAAATACTTGTACTGTGGGCTCAGGTTGCTCTTGTTCAGCACACCTGAGCTAATGTCTCCACAGTACCCAATTCGCAGAAAGCATCCACGAACTGTAAGAGGGTGAATCCTGACTGGATGTGAATCATCATCTCCAAAGTCCAAAACTCTTCTAATATCTCCAGCTGTGATCTCAATTGCCCTACCAAAGATGGTACTTAGGATGCGGTAGGGTTCCACAGATCGGTCTACCGAAGCTCCTGCCCAAAATGCTTGATGGATAGACTGATATGGTGTACATGGAGTAGATATGGCTTTGAAGATCCTAGATCTTCTCAGGAAGTCAATAATACCTACAAAATCACCACCATTTCTTGAGGTGGAATCCAGATTAGCACAGATATTGTGCTTTGGATTAATTTGCCACGGTTAGCCATCTTCCTGTAACAATAACAAACGTATGTTAGAAACTTGAACAACAGAGTTTGACTAAGTCAGAAATCAGTGCAGTTCACTCGAGCGAATGAAGTGTGCGACTGAGTTTAGTCAAATGATGTAATTCTGCGATTGAGTTGTCCGACCGAATGAACTCATTCGAATGACCTAGTCGGCCGATTGAATGAATCACGTCCTTCAATCGTGCGATTGACGTTCATTCGGGGCAAACAATCGTATGGCAGACTCAACCCATTCGCATCCTCCATTCGGCCGAATGAATGAGTCTCCTCTTTCAATCGGTCGATTGAAGTTCATCGGGGAGACCAGTCGTATCACAGACCCCTGTTCCATTTCAAACTTGGTTTTATAATTTTTACGAAATTAGGGGTTAAGTTCAGGCTTGTTAGACTCGCAATCATGTACTTAGACTACTTCAATCATTGATTTTAACATTTCATGTGATGAAAGCAGTTTATTTGGCCGATTTGTTACGAATCAACATTTAGGGCAAATGTGAACTGATTAACCATCAATTTTTACATTCTGATGCATCCTTGTGTTGCGTATTACCTGTGTAACAAGTGCAAATCGTCAGAAAGTGTGTATCAAAAGGTTTAAGATCAAACGAAAATTTGCAGAGTAACGGTGCGAATAGGAGTATTTTAGGCGAATAGGAGATTTTAGGGCGAATGATGTCTGCGATCGACTGAGGGGTCTATTTATAGACAGACTCAGCTCAATCGGCCGACTGACTCAATCGTACCTTTCATTCGGCCGATTCAAAATCAACACGTACGATCGAGTCCAATCGCATGTTTCATTCGATCGATTGGAACTAGGTCGTACGATTCACTCAATCGACCTGCTTCATTCGATCATCTGATCTCCATTCGCACGTTTGACCTAATCGACCCTTTCAATCGGCCGATTGGGCTCATACTTATGGTCCAATCTTACGATTGATTCAATCGTACACCCCATTCGGCCACTGGGTCATATCAGATTCAGTCAAAACATTGGTCTATCCTTGTCCCAAATTTAAAGTATGAACCAACACTAATTTAATTACAATTATAAAACATTATGTGCACTTGATCATCTCAGACATGATCCTTTAACCACCGATCACCTCAGACGTGATCCATTTATCCACCCGATCACCTCAGACGTGATCCATTTATCCACCTGATCACCTCAGACGTGATCTTTTAACCTTGCAGAAACAAGTTGTTAAATAGACATTAAGCATTTCAGTGATGTTTTACAGATAGCAATATACACAGTCCGACACGACACATTATACTAGGACTAAACAAAACTTAACCTATGAATAGAAAGACATATTTTTGTGATTTTGATAGGGCAGGCTTGTATAGCTTATAGCATTAACATTTTATCCGGAATGGACTCTCGTGGAATCAGACAGGCATATACACCATTACTTGGAACATTCAGTGCTTATTACACTTTGCATGATATGATTGTACAGTTTTTCACTTATGGAAGACTTCTAAGGTCTAACTGGGAATCATGTTTGAACTAATATGTAATTCTTATTGATTTTGAACATCAGGCGATGCAGCCACGACGATTGTCAGTATGTTTGTCCACTTAAATCCATACACAGACGTTTGACACACATCAGCGATTAATTAGATGAATTAGGTCAAACCGTATTTGTGTATTCCACAGGTATATGGTAATCAATCGTCCTCAGGAGATTTTTGAGCGGTCTTGGACTTAGAAGAATTGGTTCTAAAAATTGTCAAAGAGATGCCAAGCCTCAGGTCAGTGCCATCGCACAGCAGAGAGGCGCAACCAACAATGAATTCTTAGAACAAATAGGTTATGCTTAGCCTCAGGTCAGTGCCATCGCACAGCAGAGGCGCAATACCTATTTATCTTCTTAGAGCAGCATATTTGCATATACATTATTTTAATGACATTTCTTTTCTTTGCTCTGTTTGCAGGTCTTTGCTCACATTTGTGGCATTAGCTTGCTCCTCACCCCTTATTGGACATTGATTGATTGTGCAGACCAGGGATACCATGGGAACACACAACTGGTTGAATAAATTTAGTTTAAGCCTGTTCACTGATGATGTCTAATGGTCTATTGTGTTGAATCTACTGACACATCGTATTGTGTACTTACACAACCCTAGATCTACTTTCTCCAAGTGATTACAATACCAGTCAAAGCTTCTATCATATTCCCATTTTGTTAGACTTAGACTTCTCTGACTTATGATTTTTATGTTTAGAACCGAAAAACAATTTGATATTCCAAGTAACTCGGTGCCTGTGTGCTATCACTTTCCAGTTTTCTCGAGTCGCATTTCCAGTCTATTTGTCTATGCCTTTTCAGCTTAACTTATCTTCCCCTTTTTTTTTTTTTTTTTTTTTTTTTTTTTTAAGTAAATGAATACTGAAATAAATCTCCCCCTAAAATTCTAAAACAGAAAATCTTTTGTGTTTTGGATTTTATATAACATGGAAATTAAAAAAGTAAAAATAAAAATGAAAGAAAGAAAGAAATAAATAAAGACACAAGTCGGACTATGAATCTGCTTCTTCAGCAATCACATCACTTTTCTTTTTAACGCCGTTGACCTCTAGCAGATATAAAATCTTGGTTTATCAAACGGTTTGGTGTAGAGGTCAGCGCGCTGAAAATCCGTGTTAATTTTAATCACATCAATTAATTGTTTTTCATAGCAATCGCGTATGAAATGATATTTAATCCCGATGTGTTTTGTTTTTGGGTGTTGAACAGGATTTTTAGTGACAGCTATGGCAGCAGAATTATCAACATAAATAGGGGTGTTAGAAAATTTCAAACCGTAGTCGCGCATTTGCTGTTGAATCCAGATGATCTGAGAGCAGCAACTTGCAGCAGCAACATATTCAGCTTCACAGGTGATAGAGGCAACCGAGGTCTGCTTCTTGCATTGCCACGTGACTAAACGTCTTCCAAAGAACTGACACCCTGCTGATGTAGACTTGAAATTCATCTTGCAGCCACCATAATCTGAATCGCTGTACGCAGTAAGCTCGAAGTCATCGTCATGAGGATACCACAAACCCAGTGTTGGAGTACCCTTCAGATAACGGAAAATCCTTTTTACCCCAATCAGATGATTCACTTTTGGCTTCGCTTGATATCTAGAACATAGACATGTTGCATACATGATATCTGGACGCGAGGCAGTGAGATACATGAGAGATCCAATCATCCACGATACATAGTGGCATCCACCAAATCCCCATTCTCATCAGGAGCCACATCATGATTTGTGGCGAGAGGGGTACCGGCAGCAGACGCATTTTCCATGTCAAATCGACTGAGAATATCGCCGACATATTTGGACTGATGTAAGAAAATGCCGGTAGGTGTTTGATCCACCTGTAATCCCAGGAAGAACTTCATCTCCCATTGCACTCATTTCAAACTCTGCTTTCATCACAGATTCGAAATCTTTGCATAACGCTTCATTTCTAGATCCAAAGATGATATATCCACATAGATCTGCACCAGAAGCAAGTCACCATCTTTTTCTTTGATGAACAATGTACAGTCAATCACACCCCTGCGAAAACCATTCTTAGCAGATGGGTAGAGAGCTTTTCATACCAAGCTCTAGGAGCCTGATGTAGCCCATACAGAGCCTTGTCAACTTGTAGACTCTGTCCCGATGATAAGGATCTTCGAATCCTTCGGGTTGACTGACATATACTTCTTCACGGATTTCCCCATGCAAGAATGCACTCTTAACATCAGTTGATAAACTTTGATTTTCATGTAAGAGGCGTAGGCTAGAAAGATACGAATAGCTTCCATTCTAGCTACGGGAGCAAAACTTCATTGTAGTCGATGCCTTCGACTTGTCTGAAGCCTTGAACAACCAAGCGTGCCTTGTTTCTGATCACAACACCTGGTCATCCTTCTTGCATTTTAGTACCCATTTGGTACCAATCACCTTAACTCCTTTCGGCTGTCAACTAGTGTCCAGACTCCAAGTTTCTTGAACTGGAGTAGCTCTTCTTGCATAGCATTGACCCAGGCCTCATCTTTCAGTGCGTCGCAGATGTATTTAGGCTCGATTTGTGAAACAAAACATGAGAAAGCCCCGTCATTGACATAACCCTTTTCCATGACTGCAGCATAATCAGCAGAGTACAGCTGATTTCTTGTTTGCACACCGGATTGAATGTCCCCTATGATAGACGAAGGGGGATGATTCACACTGATCCTAGTCACTGGTGTGGTAGGAACCACAACCTCAGTATCCATATGGTGACTACTGGTTCAGTATCCGGATTTCCTGCAGCTGGTATAGCAGCTGATGATTCACTGTGTTGATTAGCTGTTTGCTCAGTGTTAGAAGCAGGAGCTTCTTCATCATCTGATGAATCATCACTCTCATCATGAGCAGGAGTCGAAGAGCTTGAGGCACCAGCAGTAGGTGTGATGTTGCTTGAATCCAGATTTGGTGAGTTAAGAACATCATACATCATCTGGGTAGCAGCATCATCCTCTGAATCAAACTGTGGAAGATTGAAGGATTTGAAAAAGCCATCATAATCAAAGAATGATGATGGTCCTTTTCCAGCAGGAGGTGTGGTGAATCTCTGAACATCCACATTGCACCACACCTCTACCTGACCCGTCGAATTATTGTAAACTCGCTTGTCTGGGATGCTGTATCCTAAGAATATTCCCTGATCTGCTTTTTCGCTGAACTTGCCATCCTGAGTCTTCTTCAGTAATGTACATGGAGCTCCAAATGGTTCCAGATACTCCAATTTGGCTTTCTTTTTGAAGTAGCTCGTAGCAAGTCTTACCATGCCTTTTGACTACTAACACACGATTAAGTGTGTAGCAGGCATTTGCAACTGCCTCATTCCAGAACTGAACTGGGAGCTTTGAATCAGCTAACATGGTTCGCGCAGTCTCAATTAAGCTCCGATTCTTTCGTTCTGCAACTCCATTCATCTGTGGCGTGTATGCTGAGGTGAACTGGTGAACAATACCCTTCTCCTTGCAGAAAGCATCATCCACTGATTCTTGAACTCTGTGCCATTGTCAGAACGAATTCTCCTTACCTTCAGTTTGTAGAGTGACTCCAAAGTCGTGACGAGCACCTTGAATGATTCAAACGTTTCTGATTTAGCTTTCAGAAACATCACCCAGGTGAATCTTGAGTAGTCATCAGTGACTACAAAGCAGTACCAGTCTCCTGCTATACTCTTCGTGCTTACAGGACCAAATAGATCCAATGTAGCAGCTCCAAGGGCATCTCAATTGTGTTGACGTGCTTGGTCTTGTGAGATTTCCTGGTCTGCTTTCCCTTCTTGCAAGAGACACAAAAATCAGGAAGTTGGAAGTTCTTGACTGTAACTCCCTCAACAAGGTTGTTGTGAATCAGATGATTCATCTTCCTTTGATTTATGTGTCCCATCCTTCTATGCCATGAGATGGAGTCCTTCTCTGTAGCTTTTGAGAGGAAACATTGTGCTGTAGATTCAGAGGTAGAAGCATTAGACATATCCAAGACATATAGATCATTGTACCTGGATGCAGACATCAAAACCTGCTTCTCTGGAATCTCCATCTCCTTTTTCAGTATGTAACATTTTCGGTGTCAAACATAACTTTGAAGCCTTGTCACATATCTGAGACACTGAAAGTAAATTGTTTTCTAGTTGTTGAACAAAATTTACTTTATCAAACTTTACTTCTCATTACCTACTTCGCCCTGAGCGGTAATGTATCCTCCTTTATTTCCAGCAAATGAAACATGTCCCCCTTTAATTTGTTTGACATTGAAAAGAAGAGACTTGTTTCCTGTCATGTGCCTGGAAGCTCCGCTATCCACAATCCATGTATTTGATGAAGCACTGTAGCGGACAACCTGCACATAATTGAAAACAATCAGTTAAGGAGGGGGACCCAAGCCTTGACTGGCTTGGGTTTCCCAGAGGAATCAACCATCATGAATTCAACCACTGTCCTTTATCAGTAGGTGGAATCTCAACTTTCAGATTGTCCTGGCTGTCAGACACACCAGATGTCTTTGCTTTCCATAAACCATCCCTGTGAAAGGATTGTTTATGATAAACTTTAGACTGATTAACAGTTTGAGTATATGGTTTAGATTCAGAAACAGTTTTTCTGGCCGGTGTCACAGACCTGTCGGGGACTTGTCTGTGTTGCCTTTCACGTGGTGGGGACGAAAACGACTTAGAAGGTGTTTTATGCCTAATGGGTGTTTTCGATCTCACCGGGGTCTTAGATCGCTGTGTTTAATCTACTTTGACTTTGTCGGTTAACTCAACTTTAATTCTTGGTGTCTGATAGCGTGGACAATTGGTTGAAATATGACCTCGCTGACCACAAGTATAGCAGGATCTCCATTCATCAGGACTAGGAGATCTCTTGTGGGGCGGTGAGTAAACCTCAGGAATGGGTTTTTGGTCTCAATCTTTGAATATGTTCCCTCTTTAACAAATTTAACTTGTTTAACATTTTGATTAATTTGTCGTTGAGGTTGAGCATTATCCCTTTTAACTGGTTTAGCTTGAGTGGATTTAGAAATCTTGGTTTGTGTAATATTTGACTTTGATTCCAAACCAAGAGTTGTTTGTACATTTGTTTCCACCTGTTTCTCAACATTGACCGTTCTTGATGCTGAGAGTTTCTGATTATCATCCGAAGAAGCAGACTGAACTGCAGTGTCCGGATCACTCACCAAAGGAGTTGTCACCACATGATCCTTAATTTGATTATTATTAATTGGACGTTGTTTTGTGTTCAAAAGGATTTCATGTGGTGGTGGAACTACCTTGTAACCCAATCCCTCCCCATTGTTGCGTTCTTTAACCAAGTTTTTAAAATGTGCGAAGAAACTCGCGAGACTATGTAGTTTTTGTTGCAATGACTCATTTTCTACCTGTAAGACTGCTTTTTCCTTTTTAGTTTCTTCAATGGTCTTTAAGTAGAAATTTAATGTCATTTTCTTGGTTAAAACAACAACTTCAGTTTCCTTTAGTTGTTTCTGCAACGCATCTAACTTCTCTTTATAACTGCTCTCATTTTGTTTTAAGACACGATTAGCTTCTGAGCACAGTTTTAAGTCGTTTACTAAGTTATCATTGTGTTCTAATAACCTAGCAAACTTTAGATCAATGCTTTCTCTAAATTTATCACATTCGACACAAACATGTTCATTAAATAGTTCATCTTTAGATTTTACCTGTGTGGATGTCGATGTTCCAGCCATGAAAGCATTCTGAGACGTAGATTGAGCTTCAGATTCTGAAGTCAACTCATTCTTGACGATTTCATCAACAGCATCAAATGTCTCTTCCAATTCAGCAGTATCAACTTCGGCTGAGCTTTCGCCTTCACTTGCCGAGTCTTCGTTCAAGTCTTCCACGGATGCTATGTTAGCTTCATCAGACACGAATCTAAAGGACCAGTCTTGTCCTTCATCTCCTTGTGCTACCATAGCTTTAGAATCACTTCCCGTGGATGGGTTTCTTGTCTCTATCTTGCCTGTTGAACGAAGAAAAAGGATTCCCATTCCCAGTCTTCTTAGGCTTTGAACACTCCCTTTTAAATGGCCCTTTTCTCCACAATTGAAGCACGTGACTTTAGACTTGTCAAAACCAAAGGTTGTATCTTTAGTAGCCACGAGATTCTGCCCTGTTTTCTTCACAAATTTCTTTGCTCTTCGGACAGCGCTTGCAAGAGCCCACATGATGTCCATTCTTTCCAGCTCATTCTCATCTACTTGTTCATAATCTTCATCGGCAAGGTGGCAATTACCAATCTTCCCCGCACCAAACCATCATACGAGTGCACAACAGCAGCCAATAGATCCATGTGCTCTTTAGCAACCTCCACTGTTACCTTTCCCAGATTTTCTGTTGTCAACTTAGCAGACTGAGTAACAATAGGACTTTGACTAACACAAGATGCACCAAGAGACTCATTTGCAGATGATGAACCTTGGTCAGAAGTTTGAGATGCATTGGACACAAGGCTGTTTGCAGGGGAGCACCTGAAGACTTTGCAGTAGGGTTGGAAGTAGAAGCAACATTGTAGAGTGAGGGGTCTTGAGCATAAGAACCCTTCTTAGCCTTGTATTTTGTCGCACTTCCTCCTCTTTCAGTTTTAGAATAAAGTCATTGATATCCAGGGTTTCTAAAACTGAGTTGTATCGCAGAGTAGAAATGAATGAATCCCACTTTGCAGGTAGACCATCTGCCAAGCTTAAAACCTTGTCTTCCATTGACGTCTTAACACCATGAGTGTTAAGTTCACTCATCAGATGGTAGAAACGATCGATCGATTATCTCATCTAAGCTTTCATTCCCAATTGCCGAGAAGTTATCAAACTCCTTCTTCAAAGCTTTGCCTTTCAGTGCCTTTAAGTTAGAATTTCCTTCATACCTCTTTTCAAGGACTTCCATCAGTTTTTTACTTTTTTGTGCTCTGAGTATGATGAAAAATAGGCTTGGGAATGGACTGAGTCAAGATAGCATAAGCCTTCTTCTCAGCATTGTAGGCAACCTTTTGTGTGTCGGAGAGTCCACTCAAAGTCAAAGGAACACCATCAGCCCCTACTGGTATTTTATAACCCACCTCAATAGAGTTCCATAAGTTAGTATCTACACCATTAAGATAGATTTCAAAACGTTGTCTCCATTGTGGAAAGTCCTCTATTGTCAATAGTTTAGGTGGCTTGTTATGGTTCCCTATCTCATTTTCCAGTAACAACAAATTCTGAATCCGTGAATCCTTTCCAGCTGACATGGCATAATTTTCTAAGTCCATCTTTGAATTAAGTTAACTTGAGAATTAATCTGCTGTGCGAATGGGCTATAAGCGATTGGACTCAAACGTACGATTGAAACAGACGACTGAGAGACTTAGACGACTGAACAGACCGAACGACTCAGATATGCGACTGGAGTGGGCGATTGACTCAATCGGGCGATTGACACTGCGATTGACTCAACCGGGCGAATGGACTGGCGAATGACTCAAACGTGCGAAAGACCGGCGCGAATGAGTTCAGTCGTACGATTGAGATAATCGTGCGACTGGGTCGGCTGAAAACGCGATTTTTGAACACTTTTGACCTAGAACGCAATTCTTTGCACCCTAGACGGCTGAAACTCGAAAAAACACTGACTTTTCAGAACATGCAAACGTAAAGACTCGATTTTTAGCCAAAAGAATGAATCTTTTGAGTAAAAACGTAGACTTTTTCACAAAACGATTGAATCAACGAAGAATCAAGAGCCAACGCTCTGATACACTTGTTAGGACCGAGTACGTACGGAGTACTAACTGATTCTACGTGTACCGAATCAATTAGTGCGGAATCCTATTTGATTGGCGATCCAATCAGTGAGAACGATTTCAAGATCAATCCTAACGATTAGAAAACGTTATGAATTGACTCGGAATGATCTGAAACGCTCTATGAAGTTGGAATGGTCGAACAGCACGTTCTGGGGCGATTAGGGTTTTTAGTATTCGAAGTGTCCTGTTTTTCCACGAACTAAGTGGTATTTATAGGTTACAGATCTCATTCGTGCGACTGAGTCTTGCGACTGACTCAGTCGTGCGATTGAGTAATACGACTGATTCATTCGTACGCTTGAGTCAGACTGATGACTCAACCGTCCGATTGACACAGCCTCTTAGTTCAACCGTGCGATTGGACCATTCGCATGGTCCAGTCGGGCGACTGAAAGAGATGTTTAGTCAAACACATTCATGAACCTTTAATGATTCAGAACTGTGTCTCACAACTGTAAACCTATATAACATGGTCATATTAAGCGTGTAACAACTAATAAAATAAGTAGATATAACATTATATAATCAACAACCATATAAAGAAGAGATTCTCATTAGATTGATTTAACATTACATATGTGTAACAAGATAGAAGTTTATTACATTTCAGCTCACTAGACTAGAACTGGGGACATGTGTACCAACATCCTTTTGACTAAGGGCATCCGCCACTACGTTGGCCTTGCCCGGATGGTAATCGATCTCACAATCGTAATCTTTTATGAGCTCCAACCATCTCCTCTGCCTCATGTTCAAGTCTTTTTGGTCAAAGAAATACTTCAAGCTCTTGTGGTCAGTGAAAATGGTGCACTTCGTCCCGTAAAGATAGTGCCTCCAAATCTTTAGTGCAAAGACCACGACTACTATCTCCAAGTCATAAGTAGGATAGTTAACCTTATGAACTTTTAACTGTCTGGTTGTGTAGGCTATAACTTTTCCTCTCTGCATTAACACACACCCCAATCCTAAGTAGGAAGCATCAGAATAACCACCAAATCTTCACTTCCATGGGGTAATGACAGAACAGGAGCTTGAGTCAATTTGTCTTCAGTTCTTCGAACGCCTTCTCTTGAGCTTGACCCCATATAAATTTCACATCCTTCCGGGTCAACTTGGTTAGTGGAGAAGCGATCTTAGAGAAATCTTGAATGAATCTTCTGTAATAGCCCGCCAAACCCAAGAAACTGCGAATCTCGAATGGCGTCTTTGGAGACTTCCATTGCATAACTGCTTCCACCTTTGCCGGATCTATCATAATCCCCTCCGGATTCACCATGTGACCCAAGAATTGAACCTCGCGCAACCAAAATGCGCACTTGGAGAACTTGGCATACAACTTCTCCCTTCTCAACGTCTCCAACACCTCTCGAATGTAACCGGCATGCTCTATCTAGCTCTTTGAGTAAATCAGGATATCATCAATGAACAGAATCATTGATTTATCCAACATCGGCCGACACACTCGGTTCATCAGATCCATAAAAGCAGCTGGCGCATTGGTCAAACCAAAAGACATGACAAGAAACTCGTAGTGATCGTAGCGCGTGCGAAAAACTATTTTAGGAATATCCTGCTCTTTCACCTTTAGCTGATGGTAGACAGATCGAAGGTCGATCCTTGAAAACCAACTGGCACCTTGAAGCTGATCGAATAAATCATCAATCCTCGGTAACGGATACCGATTCTTCACGTCAGCTTGTTCAGCTCACGGTAGTCTATACACATCCTCATACTACCATCCTTCTTCTTTACAAATAAGACCGGAGCACCCCAAGGAGAGATACTCGGTCTAATGAACCCCTTATCGAGCAGCTCTTGCAACTGCTCCATCAACTCTTTCATCTCTGTCGGAGCTAACCGATACGGTGCCTTGGCAACAGGTTGGGCACCTGGTATCAAGTCGATCTGAAACTTGATCTCTCGGTCAGGTGGCACTCCTGATAAGTCTTCTGGGAACACGTCTGGAAAGTCACACACAACCTTAATATCGGATAGTTGTGGTGTAGGTGTTTCCACATCCTTAACGTAACACAAGTAGGCGCTACATCCACACCTCATACACTTTCCCGCCACTGCCATTGAGATTACTTTCGGGATCGTTGTGACCCAATCCCCATAAACAGTCACCAAACTCCCGTCAGGCGCTATTAAATGAATCATCTTCTTGCGACACACTATATTCGCCTCGAAGTCCACCAACCAATCCATCCCAAGGACCAACGCGAAACCGCCTAAGGTCATCACGAACGGTTTAACAGGAAACTTACGACCCTCTAATTCCACGTCACAGTTCTCTATCATCTCAGAAACTGGTAGACTTACCTATGGCAGTTTCTACATCAAAGGGCTCGTCAACACGTCTACTACTAACATGCAGCTTAGTACAAAAAGTAGCAGAAATAAAACTCCTACTAGCACCCGAGTCAAACAACACAGAAGCCAAAGCTTGGTTCACCAGAAGCGTACCGGACACAACGTCTGGGTCCGCCTAGCTCCTCCTGTGTCATAGTGAATGCCCTGGCGCTTGCCCTTGGTCCTTCACCTCCCGTCTTCTTCACTCCGGAACCTTCAGCCCTAGGCTTCTTACAATCCTTAGTTACGTGGCCCTCCACACCACAGTTAAAGCATCGGATCGCACAACAGTCCCTTGCTATATGCCCCGGCTTCCCACATCTGAAGCACACACTCAACCCCAGTCTACATTCCCCACTATGCTCTCTCCCACACTTACCGCACTTCTTCATACCTGCACCCGATGTGACCACACGGCGGTCATCCACCCATTCCTTCTTATTACTCGTCGAGGCATTACCCCGACCAAACCTCTTCCTATTCTAGTTTTGATCACCACCACCCTTCCTACTACCTTCAGCCACCACCACTACAGCCCTTTCATCATACAGTCTCCCGGCCAAGTCCACCACCGACCTAAACGTGCTCGGTCGGGCAGCGGTCATATGCCTGCGAATATCCACTGGCAAACCCTGAATGTACCTCTTATCTTCCGTGACAGAGGCATCACCCGATCCGGCACCAGACGTGCCATCTCGTTGAACTTTGTGGTGTACTGCTGGTGTGTCATCGTTCCCGCCTCCAGCTGCAGGAATTCTCTCTTAACCTTATCCATTTCTTTATGAGAGCAAAACTCCTCAATCACCAACTTCTTCAGTTCAAACCATCTCATCCTCCCAATAGCCCCGCTACCCTCGGCTTGGGCTATGTTGTCCCACCAGCATAAAGCCGAGTCCACAAAAGAATGGGCAGCAAACTTTACTTTCTGATCCTCCCGGCACTCATTGATATTTAGAACAACTTCCATTCCCTCACCCATCGGTGAGCAGCAGTAGCAGTGCCATTACCATCAAAAGTTGGGGGCTTGCATCGTTGAAAAGCCCCGTGGTTACAGCCTCGTGCCGCCTCCGGCGTAGGCTCCTCTTCCTCCCCTTCTTTATCATCAGAAAGAACCGTTTCAGGCTCTGGTTGCTCCTATCTTCCCGAGGACCTATTCCTATCTTTCTGTTCTCCTTCCCGTACAGCCTTTATCACTTCGGTCACCACAGACGGTAAGATCGTCTGCATGACCTGATGCACCTCGTCCACTACCGCCTCCTTTACCGAGGCCCTAAGATTGATGCTCTCATCTACACCCTCCGGATGAGGGGCCTCGGGTTCTTCAGGAACCACCTTTTCAACTTTAGGCCTGCCTCTTTTGGGTCGCGATGCAGCAGTAAGCCCACCACGCGAGGCTTTAGACGATTTACCACCGGCTATCCTCTATCACCTACTGAAAGATTCAAATACCAACACGGTCATTCAAGGGAATAGCTCAGTTTATGTTAAGTATAGTAAGTCCCTAATTACAGTGGCCAGTTATGATTAACCACTTACTTTACTCTTCTTACCCCGAGCATTACCTATCCTGACTACATCAGTATCTAAATCTACCAGCAACACATAAACCACATAACCACATACCATGGGCACATAATACCGGTTAAAATTAAGAAAATACCTGATGGCATGCAGCTACTCAGACTGGCATCCCTTCCCTTTCGTCCCATTCTCAGTTTAAGTTAAGGTTTATTTTGAAAATTTACCCGTCTCACTTAAACTTTCGCTCTGATACCAACTTGTAAGGCCCTGTTCCTGGGCACCTCACAGCTGGTCATCATCGCACTTAAAAACATATCATATTATAATCTTTACTAAAATCATGCAGCGGAAACTGTGAAATAACTTTTCATTTTACTATAAATGCTTTTGCAAAGTAATACAACATTCATTACAAAACATCGTTTGTTTGCATTACAATACAAAAGCGTTAAACAAAAGAATGCCATTCCAAAAGAGAGCTGAGTAGCCGCCCCGTGCCATCCTCAGCAACCTCACCTGCCAACTGGAAACACATAAAAAGTCAGCGTTGCTGAGTGAGTTGTAGTTTTATAATAAAACATAATTTACTTTCATTAAAATCATTTATTTACTTTTATGCTATCACACATCTTACGTACACATAGATAATATCATTATTATCTTCAGCATGCGTTATCTTTGTTTCTATATAGGTCTTGTCACACTTTACCCTCTTCACGGCACGCAACCATGATTACAGAGGTCGAGTGGCAAGGATCCCGTTTCATACTTTATTATTATATTTCTTCCGTTCATTACTATCATTCGTTCATTCTTTAACTTTCATTCATTCTTTGTACTCTTTAACTTTCTTACTCTTTCGTCTTTAACTCTTTTCTTTCCATCACCCATAAACCTTACCTTTCTGTATCATGGTACTGGACCTAGGCCTATCATAGACCTTCTATATCGGCGCACCACACCCTCCTGGCCACAACACCTAAGGTAGAGTTTAAGTGTACCGTTGCCACATGCAATATCCTTCTGTATCATGGTACTGGACCTAGGCCTATCATAGACCTTCTATATCGACGCACCGCACCCTCTTGGCCACAGTACCTAGGTTATGCAGTGATGGTTCTATATAATGGTTAATCCCGGTGTCAGGATTTTACCCTCTTCGTAGCACACAGCCACGATTACTGAGGTCGCAAGACAGGGATTCCATTTCGAGTCTGTTGCAACACCAAGGTCGCTTACCTCCTATATTTGCTTGCAAGTTTTTAATACTCTCATTCATTATTAATGCATTCATTTATTCATCATGTTCATTTTTCATTATCTTTCACTTTAAGTTACGTAATACTTTCATTTCGTTCATTAACGTAACACGTAAAGTCACAGAAAGATAAACATACACTATAATAAGGAACATCAACATACACTATAGCATTACTATACAAGGCACCATCATACATACATAACATACAACATGCATAAACATGCAACATCATCATCATCATGCCCTACATGACTTCTACGATCCCAACGGTCATCTTACATGTACCTACTGGAACTTCCATGTGAAAACGTATATCTGCACTTTCTCCCGAAAGTCAGTACTTTAACTATGTTCTTTCTCGGGTACAAGAGCCCTATTTGGGTGTATGGACACCCTTCAGTCGCATAGCCTCCATGCGACTGAACATCATGCGAATGGACCATTACGGATGAACACCCATACGAATGAACACCCATGCGAATGGACCTCATGCGAATGGACCTCATGCGAATGGACCTCATGCGGATGAGCATCTATGCGACTGGGCTCTCAGTCGCATGACTCCCCATGCGACTGGGCTCTCAGTCGCATGACTCCCCATGCGACTGGACCCCCAGTTGTGCGACTGAACCCCAATCGCCCTGTAGTCTGCTGTATGGCCTCCAGTCGGTCGCCCAGCCCTAACTGATGCAGAATGCAGTTCTCTCAAACCCAATCTGACATTTTCGACCTCTAAGCTCATCCAAACCCATTCTAAGCCCAAATCAACCATCCTAAACCTTAGGAATGCATACTACAACACCATTCAAGCACACAAGCCTAAAAACATACTCCAAATGCATCAAACACAATCACACCCAAATGGGTCAAACATACACACATACAAAAACGGGTTTACTATGTGTTCCAGCCCCAAACCAGTTGAAAACGAGTAAAATAGGGGTCCTAGAGCTCACACAAACTACAAGAAGAAGAAGAGCTTCGTGTTGACTTGCTACATGACGATTTTCGTGCTCGGATCCACCGAATAAACCCTTTCTTTCTCTTTTCTCTCTTCTTTCTCCCCTCTTCTCTTTTGCTGATTTTTCACAAGAGTGGGGAGGATGTGGCTGCCCTCCCCTCTTAATCCCCCATTTTTGCAAGTTTTTCTCCCGTTTGGCAAGTTTGGTCCCCCGACTTGGACTTTATTTCTTTCTCTTCTTTCGTCGGCTTCAAGGAAAATATCCGGGTGTTACAAGACGATTAATGGGTTTTGATTCGATTGTTTTGAATTTGATGCGAGTCTCCTAGACTAAATGCAATTACAGATAGATTTGATTTCACAACGATCGACTAAACGTTTCTAATTGACCGATCTAATTAATTGGTTTCTAATTGACCGATCCAATTAATTGGTTTCTAATTGACCGATCCAATTAATTGGTTACAAATTGAGTTGAAACAATTGATTTTTGAATGATTTTGCTGTTTCAAGTTGAACATGATGTGACAGTTATAATATTTGATCTTTAAGAGGTTCAATGTTCAAAACATGCTGAGGTTATGGAACGGTTTAATTGGATTCTATTGCTTGAATTTTGGTGGGTTTAGCTCATTGGAGTGTTGGCTGGAGCTTGGCAGGAGTGGGAAAGCCTACGGGAAAAAGGTGGGTTTGAAATTTTACAATTTAGTCCCTCATGTTTTGGATGGTTATCATTTTATGTTGAGTCTTTTTAAATGAGGTGTTAAAATTTACAATTTAAACCCTAAGCTTAATTAACCTTATTTTTATAATAAACCAAATTTTAATTTATAAAAAACTTATAAACTTTATAAATCTTGAAAACATTTTAATTTAATTATTTATTTTAAATTAATAATTAAAATCTCATAATTAATATAAAAATAAATAAATGACATAATTATTGCATTTGAATCAACAAAATAAATTAAAATGATTTAATAATGAAAATGATCTACATAAGTGCCTAAACAGGTTCAGGTATACATTTCAAAACAGATCAAATGTTACAATATGTTGATTAGCAAACTAGATGCAAATGATCCAGTGTACACGCATGCCAGTGATTCGAGTAATTTAACTATTTTTAACATAAAACTAAAAAGAAAAGTGAATTACATTGTCTAGGAAAATACAATGAATTTAGCTTTATAAGTTAAAAAAATTAGTTTTATTAAAACATGTATAAGATCAATTGATGATAATGTTTAGGCTAATAAGTGGGATAAGTGTTAAATTATGTCTGATGAGTTATACAAAGGTCATGTGTACTAAAAAATTGACATCAGATGCTTGGAAAAACCTAAAAGAACATATGATAAGGTTGATAGGTTGGTTATGTTTAGGTTATATAAAAAAATTATCTATGTAATTTAAAGTGGTTCATTTGTTTCTGATTATTATCATAGAAATAATATTAAGTGGAAATTGTTTGATGTAATGGTGCAATTTCCTTCAAGTACATGCCAAGCCTTAAAGGACTTTACTGATTTCAATCACATGATAAAACTATTGTAATTTGTATAGGGCTTGGTGATATATATCAACTAGTAAGGACTAATTGATAACAATGGACTCTCGACTCACAATTAAAATTGATGTTTCATTTATCTCCCGAGAAGAGTCGTCTAATAAGGGAACACGTAGCTCCTCTAGTAGTTCTACAAGCAGTTAAAATGTTGGTTTTAATAAAAGAAATTTCAAAAGGGCCCAAACCCAAATCTAAATTGCACCTACTGTAGCAAACTCGGACATGTATTAGAAAGCTGTTTTGAAATTATGAATTACCCACAGGAAATAAGAGAATATTTAGGCAAGGTAATAGTAAAGGAAATAAATCTTTAAAATCAAATAGCTTAGTATCTACTACAATTGGATAACCACTTTCATCAAATAGTAATTCTTTTGTTTCATCTCTTACTTATTATCATATTACAAGACTTTTAGGAATGTTAAAAGAGACACTAGTGAGAGCACATTAAATAGTAACATTTAAGGCAATTCAATGCAAGGTTTCTCTACAAAGTGTTTTCACAAACGTGTTTTTGGTTCTAATAGTGGAATAGATTCCAATATGTCTGGTTGGATTGTTGAATTATGTGCCAATCAACATATGATAATAACTGATGAAGGTCCTTTTAACCAAGTTGATGTTTCCAATCTTAATATTATAGTAAAACATCCAAATAGAACTAATTCCTTGGTTATATGAAAATAACATTTTATCTAATGTCTTTGTTATACCTAAGTACTGTGCCAACTTTATGTCAGTGTATATGCTTGCTTCTAATAGTAATATGCAAGTTGTATTTCATGAGCATAAGTGTTACATTCAGGATTCATAATGAACAATAGTTAAACTAATGGTTTTTACTTATATGGTGATCTTTGAACTCTATTAAGGTGTGTTTTTGTTTTTAAAGTGTCTTGAATCTATAGAACACTAGGCTAAGTGTAACACCCAGATATTTTAAAAGTTGTAAAAGAATAATAAAAAGGAGGAAATGTAATAAAACCCAAACTTAGGGGTTAATGGTGTAAAAGTACAAAATAATATATTATATTTTTATACAAAAGCAACATGGCCACCCATACCATGTTACTTTTCACCTGTTGTTCAGATTTTAGAGAGAGAAAGAGCAGAAAGCTTCGGGACTAGAAAGAAGAAGGAGAAGTTTGAAGGTGAGTGTTTTGATGTTAATTGGCTCGGTTCTTTGAGGTTTTCCACCCTAGAAACTGATTTCTAAGTGTTGTTTTGTGTTGGTGATTTATTGTGCTTGTTTTAGGAGACTGAACTCTTGTGCACACAAGTTTGGAAGAAGATATACTTGTGAGTTGCAAAGGTGAGTTCTAGAACCCCTTTTACATGTTTAGCTGATTTAGAGCTGGAAATGCATGTTCAAAATGTTTTAAAAATGATTGGGTGTGTACACCGTATGTATATGTATGTGAATTTGGGTGGGTGTATGTTTGGGTAGGATTTATGGTTAAGTTCATATTTGTATACATGTTAGATGCTTAGAATGAAAGAACCAAGCTTAGAACATGTTGGAATGATGAATTTGGGGACTGATTAAGATGTTAGTTAAAGGTTAGTTGTCCATGCGTCTAACCACCAAAATGTTTAAGTGTGCCCAAATGCCTAAAGTTCATGCGCCCCAATAGTGCCCGAACGCCTAAGTGCCCATGCGCCTAAGTCAGGCCCATGCACCTGTATAGTGCCCATGCACCCATAAGGCCCATGCGCCTAAGTGCTGAAATGATTAAGTGTGAGCTCATGCACCTACATAGTAGTAAAATGCCCAAACAGGGCTGGAGTGCCCAAATAGTTCTCATGCACCCAAACACTTAAAAAATATTCTGGATTTTTAGGAAACCCAGAATTGTGGGGTTTGACTCTGGTTTGACACATGGGCTATGTTTACCCATTTTAAGTATGGTTATGTGATGGTCTATGATTATAGTATGTACGGTTGGTGCATGATATGTATATATGTATAATGTGTCATCTTTTAATGATGTTCAAACTTATTTATATTATATTATAAAATACGTTAAATATTATGTTATTACTTTACGTAGTATGGCAAATGTATGAAAGAACGTAAAGAATAACATAATGAAGTGAAAGATAACAAAGATGAAAAGTAAAATGTAACAAAAGAAAAAATGGCTTGCAAGCAAAGAGAAAGGAGGTGCACGACCACGTTGTTGTTAGCTCAACTATGTGCGGTTTTAATAACCGAAGGATTCATGCAGGGTAAATCATTGAGATTGACAAGAACTTTGTGGTATTCCCTAGGTGACTGGGTCAACTTCGTGCACAATGTTCGTGAGTTAATTACCACAGGCCCAGCATCAGCTTCGTGCACAATGTTCGAGGTATTGCCAATTGGTCTGAATGAAAGGGAGAGATGACTTGCCCTAGGTGACTGGGTTAGCTTCATGCATAATGTTCGTGATTAATTACCATAGGCCCAGCATCAGCTTCGTGCACAATGTTCGGAGTATTGTTCATCGATCCATATGAAAGTAAAAGAATGACGTAACGTATGAAAAGAAAGTAAGAAAATAAAAGGATGATGTAAGGTACGATGCAAAAGATGAGAATGAAAGTAAGAGATAGTGTAAAGTACGAAACGAAAGAATGTATACGATAGAGAATGTTAATGAAGAGCATGAATGAAAGTATCTATATGAAAGGGAATGCTAATAAAAGAATGAAATGAAAGTATGAAAGAACAAAATAAACAAGGAACATTGTTTGAATGTACGTATGTTGTATGATCGCATACAAAAGTAAAGGTATGTAATAGCCATTTGTATAACAATGATGTTTTTGTGATGTAATGCAAATTACGATATTTTATAACAGTTAACTACATTGTATTATTTTGTAAAAGCTATCATTAATATATGAAATGGTTTTGAGTTATTTCCGCTACGATGTTTTTAAATAAATGTATATTTATGTGTTATGTGCAATGATAGTCCAACTGTGAGGTGCCCAGGAACGGGGCCTAACAAGTTGGTATCAGAGCCAAAGTTTAAACTGAAAATAGGACGAATGGAGGGATGTCAGCCCGAGTAGCTACGTGCCATCAGGTATGACTTTCTTAATACTAACCGGTATTATGTGCGCATACTATTTGATTTATGTGTTCTTAGTATATTTAGATACTAATGTATTAAGGATAGAAAATGCTTGGGGTGTGAAGAGTAGAGTAAGTAGCTAATCACAACTGGCCACTGTAATTAGGGACTTACTATACTTGACATAAACTGAGCTATTACCTTGAATGACCGTGTTAGTATTTGAATCTTATAGCGTTTAAGGAATGGCTGGACAAAAATCTTCCAAGGCTTCTACTGGCAGAGATCGTGGTGGACGTGGTACTAGGCCACGTGTGACCAGGAGTAGTGCTAAGGCTCCTGAGACGGCTCACGAGAACCTAAGGTTCATGGTCGAAGTGAGGAGAATGAGAATGCTAGTTTGAATACCTCAGCTAGGGAGGCGATTTTCGATGAGGTGCACCAGGTCATGAAGATGATCTTACCATCTGTGGTGACCGAAGTAATCAGAGCAGTGAGGAATGAAGAAAGAAAGGAGATGGATGATAAGAAGGGGTCACCAGGGAAGGAAAGCAAGGAAGAAGGAGAACGACCGAAGCCTAAAACAGTGTTGTCCAATGACGAAGAGGATGCTTCAGTAGGGCTGGCAACTAAGGGGTGCAATTATGGGGCATTCCATAGGTGTAAGCCTCCTACGTTTGATGGCAATGGCAATGCTACCACCGCTCACCGCTGGGTTAGGGAGATGGAGGTGGTGTTGGAGATTAGCGAGTGTCGCGAGGACCAGAAGATGAAGTTCGACGTCACTCCTTCGTTGAATCGGCACTATGTTGGTGGGACAATATTATCTAGGCCGAGGGTAGTAAGGCCATCAGGAGGATGAGATAGGGAGAGTTAAAGAAGATGGTGATTAAGGAATTTTGTCCTCATCGGGAACTGGATAAGATTGAGAGAGAGTTCCTACTGTTTGAGGCGGGAACCATGGCCCACCAGCAGTACACCACCAAGTTCAACGAGATGGCGAAGCTGGTGCCGGATCAGGTGACGCCGATGTCAAAAAAGGTCAAGAAGTGTTGATGTGAGTATGTTGGAACAATAATTTGAAGGTTTAAATGTTAAATATTATGTTTGATTACTAGTATTTATGCATTTGATTAGTTGAATAGTTTAACTAAGAGTTTGAAGTGATTTTATAGGTCAAATAACCAAGCAGGAAGCTTACATGGTGAAACAAGGCATTGGAGGGGTCAAGAAACAAAGATTCAAAGTTCATCAGAAAAATTCTTACCGTAGCCTACTGTAGACACCATAGGCTACGCCAACATCAGCAAAAAAACAACAGAAAGCACCCTAGCGTAGGCTACGCTGGCTGGCCTAGCCTACGCCAGGGCCTCCGTGGAACACCTATAAAACCGCATTTTTGTTAGGTTTCACCCACCAGTTACCCCCTATTCAACCTAGGATGATTTTAGACGATTTTTGGGAGTTTTTAGACCTGAAATTCACCATTCTACATCATTCCAACACCATTCAATCATATATGCAAATCAACAACGGTTTTGAAGATCATTCAAGAACAATAAGCGGCTAGTCTTCTCGTGATCTACTTCGGGTAATAGGTTTTGTGTGATTAGGTTTTTGTTGTGTTTGACTTGTGTTGGGATTGAACTTTAGAACCCGTTAAGTTCTTTGATAAGTTTAACTCGTGTTTGATTATTTAAACGATTGTCTTGGTTAATCATTATTTGAATATTATATGATATTGCGCGAATCATATAGTTGTAGAGTCTTGGTTGTCAATTGAATTGGTATTGTGTATTAAGACCCATTAAGTCTTGATTATCAATATCACTTAATCATTACACACATAGAATCCCGATCAAGGATATTCCACCAAGTTGAATTAAACGATTATCGAAAACCAAGCCTTAATCCCGGAGTGGATTACTTATTCTCATAATTGTCTTCTTAATTAAATTTACTCATTTTCAATTTGTTTTCTTAGTTAATTTCTTAATCATTCTAAAATCCAATTTTTACAGCCAAGAGGCAATAGTTTAATTAATTTGATATTTTGGTTAATTGTTTCTTAGAAATCAATTTACAACACACCGACCACTAATTCCATGAGGTTCGGCAACCCTACTTACCTTAACTAGTTTAAGGTGAATAGAAACACACATTTAACATCTTATTTGATTGTTACTTCAACAACGATTAAGTATGTGCAGGGATTGCCAGCTGATATTCGCAGGCACTTGATCGCTGCCCGAACAAGCACTTTTAGGTCGACAGTAGATTTAGCTGGGAGGTTATATGATAAGAGAGAGGTGGCGGTGGTCGAGGTGAAGAAGACTGGTGGTGGTGACCGAAACTGGAATGGGAAAAGGTTTGGATGTGGTGGTTTCACTCAAACAACAAGAGGATGAAGGTGGATGACAGTAGGATGGGGTCATCAAATTCGGGAATGAAGAAGTGTGGTAAATGTAGCAGGGAGCACACTGGTGAGTGCAAGTGGGGATTGAACGTGTGCTTCAAGTGTGGGAAGCCCGGTCATGTGGCGAAGATGTGCAGGATTATACGGTGTTATAACTGTGGCAAGGAGGGCCATGTGAGCAAGGACTGCAAGAAGCCACGGGCTGAGGGCTTGGGGATGAAGAGGAAGCCGGAGGAAGGAGGATAGAGGGTAACTGATAGAGCCTTCACGATGACATAGGAGGAGGCTAGAGAGGATCTCGATGTCGTGCCAGATATGTTTCTAGTAAATCAAACTTGTGCCTCTGTGTTATTTGATTCTGGTGCTAGTAGGAGTTTTATTTCTACCGCTTTCGGTGATAAGTAGTAGTAGAAGTATTATGATCCATTTGATGAAGAGACTGCAATTGGTAAGTCCACTAGAATTACTGACATGATAGAGGACTGTACCATAGAACTAGAAGGTCATAGGTTTTCTGCCAATTTACATGTGATGCCCCTAGGTGGATTTGATGTAGTGCTAGGGATGGATTGGTTAGCAACCTATTATGCGAACATCGTATGTCGTAAGAAGATGATTCGACTAGTTGTGCCCGATGGAAGTTTGGTGACGGTTTACGGAGATCACGTTACTGCGATCCCGAAGGTGATTTTGATGGCGGCGGCGGGAAAGTTCATGACGCATGGATGTAGTGCCTATTTGGCCTACATGAAGGATGTGGACACGTCAACACCGCAATTTTCCAATGTACCAGTGGTGTGTGACTTTCCCGATGTATTTCCAGAGGATCTATCAGGTGTGCCACCGGATCGTGAAATCGAATTTCAGATTGACTTGGTACCAGATGCTTAGCCTGTTACTAAGGCGCCGTATCGTTTGGCTCCCTCAGATATGAAAGAATTGATAGAGCAACTGTAAGAGTTGCTTGATAAGGGTTTCATCAGACCGAGTATCTCCCCTTGGGGTGCTCCGGTTTTGTTCGTAAAGAAGAAGGATGGTAGCATGAGGATTTGTATCGACTATCATGAGTTGAATAAGTTGACGGTGAAGAATCGGTATCCGTTATCGAGGATTGATGACTTGTTCGATCAGCTCTAGGGTGCCAGTTGGTTTTCGAGGATAGATCTTCGATCTGGCTACCATCAATTAAAGGTGAATGAGCAAGACATTTCTAAGACAGCTTTCCACACGCGTTATGGACACTACGAGTTTCTTGTTATATCTTTCAGTTTAACTAACGCGCCAGCTGCCTTTATGGATTTGATGAACTAGGTATGTCGGCCAATATTAGATAAATAAGTGATTATGTTTATTGATGATATCCTGATTTATTCAAGAAGTGAGGAGGAACATGCTTGCCACATACGCGAGGTATTGGAAACACTTAGGAGAGAGAAGCTGTATGCCAAATTCTCCAAGTGTGCTTTTTGGTTGCGTGATTTTGGTTGCATGAAGTTCAGTTCTTGGGTCACGTGGTAAATCCCGAGGGGATTATGGTAGACCCGGCAAAGATGGAGGCGGTGATGCAATGGAAGTCTCCAAAGACTCCCTCCGAGATCCGTAGTTTCTTAGGATTGGCGGGATATTATCGAAGACTCATCCACGACTTCTCCAAGATAGCTTCTCCGTTGACTAAGTTGACCCACAAGGATGTGAAGTTTGTATGGGGTTAAGAACAGGAGAAGGCTTTTGAAGAGTTAAAAGTGAGGTTAACTCAAGCTCCTGTTTTATCACTACCTGAAGGAAGCGATTACTTGGTAGTCTATTCGGATGCTTCTTACTCGGGGTTGGGTTGCGTGTTAATGCAACAAGGGAATGTTATAGCCTATGCATCCCGAAAGTTGAAAGTTCATGAGGTTAACCACCCTACTCATGACTTGGAGCTAGCAGCTGTGGTTTTTGCCCTAAAGATTTGGCGGCACTACTTATACGGGACGAAGTGCACAATCTTCACTGACCACAAGAGCTTAAAGTACTTCTTCGAGTAGAAAGATTTGAACATGAGGCAGAGGCGATGGTTGGAGATCATAAAGGATTATGATTGCGAGATCCACTACCGTCCGGGCAAGGCCAACGTGGAGGCGGACGCCCTTAGCCGAAAGGAGAGACCCGAGCTGATTCGGGTGAAGGCATATCAGTTGATTATAACCTCTGACGTGATGGCGCGGGTCAAGGAGTTTCAAGGTTAGGCTTTGAAAGAAGATCATCTTAACTCTGAAAGGATGAAAGGTCTAGTCGCAGAATTCGGTGAGAACACTCATGGTGTTAGAACCCTATTCTGACGAATGTGGATTCCTCGTTATGGGGACTTACGTGGAAAGATCATGGATGAGGCTCATAAGACTCGATACTCCATTCATCCCGGTGCTACCACAATGTACCATGATATGAAGAAGGATTATTGGTGGCCGGGTATGAAGCGTGACTTAGCGAAATACGTGAGTAAGTGTCTTACTTGTTTGAAAGTGAAGGCGGAGCATCAAAAACCGTACTGGAAAATCCAACCTTTGGATATACCCGAGTGGAAGTGGGAGTATACCACCATAGACTTTATTACGAAGTTACCACGTACCCCGAGAGGGTATGATGCCATATGGGTGATAGTTGACCGTTTGACGAAGATTGCTCACTTCCTACCAATCCGAGAGACGTATTCCTCCGAGAGATTAGCGGATGTATTCATCAAGGATATTGTAGCTCGTCATGGCGTACCAATGTCTATTGTATCTGATCGTGACACTCGGTTTACATCTAAGTTTTGGAAGAGATTCTACGATGCGATGTGGATGAGGCTACACATCAGCACGACTTATCATCCTCAGACGGACGGTCAGTCTGAGAAGACGATCCAGACACTCGAGGACATGCTTCGAGTGTGTGTCATCGAGTTTGGAGGAAGTTGGGATGATCATTTACCGTTAGAAGAATTCTCGTACAATACAGTTATCATGCCAGCATTGGCATGCCACCATACGAGATGCTATATGGTAGGAGATGTAGAACACCAGTTTGTTGGGGTGATATTGGTTAGAAGGAGTTGGGAAGTACTAAGGTAATTGAAGCTACGACTGAGAAACTAGAAAAGACTAAAGCCTTTATGAAGGCAGCTAAGGATAGGCAAAAGTCGTACGCCGATAAGAGACGTAGATCGATTGAGTTCAAGGAGGGAGATAGAGTTATGTTGAAAGTCTCACCTTGGAAGGGTATCACTCGGTTTAGAAAGCAGGGCAAGTTGAGCCCGAGATACAAAGGGCCTTTCCGTATCATTGCTCGAGTAGGAGAGGTGGCGTATAGGTTGGAACTACCCGATGAGTTAAGTGGAATTCACCCGACATTCCATGTATCTCATATGCGGAAGTGTTTAGCTGATGAGGATATGGTTGTACCACTGGAGGACATTGAAGTTGATGAACGGCTCAACTATATGGAGCAACCGGTGGCGATCATCGATCGTAAGGAGAAAAGGTTAAGGAAAAAAGTGGTTCTTCTTGTGCGCGTACAGTGGAAGCAAAGGAAGGGATCTGAGTCTATGTGGGAGACTGAAGAAGATATGAGATGGCGTTACCCACATCTATTTGAGGAATAACAGGTTTTAAGGATGAAACCTATATAAGGGGGTGGACTTGTAACACCCGGATATTTTAAAAGTTGTAAAGTAAGAATAAAAAGGAGGAAAAGTAATAAAACCCAAACTTAGGGGTTAAAGGTGTAAAAGTACAAATAATATATTATATTTTTGTACAAAAGCAACATGGCCGCCCATACCATGTTACTTTTCACCTTTTGTTCGGATTTTAGAGAGAGAAAGAGCAGAAAGCTTCGGGCTAGAAAGAAGAAGAAGAAGTTCGAAGGTGAGTGTTTTGATGTTAATTGGCTCGGTTCTTTGAGGTTTTCCACCCTAGAAACCGATTTCTAAGTGTTGTTGTGTTTTGGTTGTTTGTTGTGCTTGTTTTAGGAGTTTGAACTCTTATGCACACAAGCTTTGAAGAAGATATACTTGTGAGTTGCAAAGGTGAGTTCTAGAACCCCCTTTTACATGTTTAGCTGATTTTGGGGCTGGAAATGCATGTTCAAAATGTTTTAAAAATGATTGGGTGTGTACACCCATATGTATATGTATGTGAATGGGGGTGGGTGTATGTTTGGGTAGGATTTATGGTTAAGTTCATGTTTGTATACCTGTTATATGCTTAGAATGAAAGAACCAAGCTTAGAACATGTTGGAATGATGAATTTGGGGACTGATTAAGATGTTAGTTAAAGGTTAGTTGTCCATGCGTCTAACCGCCAAAATGTTTAAGTGTGAACGCCCAAAGTTCATGCGCCCCAATAGTGCCCGAACGCCTAAGTGCCCATGTGCCTAAGTCAGGCCCATGCTCCTGTATAGTGCCCATGTGCCCATAATGCCCATGCACCTAAGTGCTGAAATGATTAAGTGTGAGCTCATGCGCCTACATAGTAGTAAAACGCCCAAACAGGGCTAGAGCACCCAAATTGTTCTCACGCGCCCAAACACTTAGAATATATTCTGGATTTTTAGGAAACCTAGAATTGTAGGGTTTGACTCTGGTTTGACATATGGGCTATGTTTACCCATTTTAAGTATGGTTATGTGATGGTCTATGATTATAGTATGTACGGTTGGTGCATGATATGCATATATGTATAATGAGTCATCTTTTAATGATGTTCAAACGTCTTTATATTATATTATAAAATACGTTAAATATTATGTTATTACTTTACGTAGTATGGAAAATGTATGAAAGAACGTAAAGAATAACATAACAAAGTGAAAGATAACAAAGATGAAAAGTAAAATGTAACAAAACAAAGAATGGCTTGAAAGCAAAGAGAAAGGAGGTGCATGACCACGTTGTCGTTAGCTCAACTGTATGCGGTTTTAATAATCCGAAGGATGCATGCAGGGTCAGTCATTGAGATTGACAAGACCTTTGTGGTATGCCCTAGGTGAATGGGTTAGCTTCGTGCATAATATTCATTAGTTAATTACGACAGGCCTAGCATCAGCTTCGTGCACAATGTTCGGGATATTGCCAATTGGTCTGAATGAAAGGGAGAGATGACTTGCCCTAGGTGACTGGGTCAGCTTCGTGCACAATGTCCGTGATTTAATTACTACAGGCCCAACATCAGCTTCGTGCATAATGTTCAGGATATTGCCCATCGACCCGTATGAAAGTAAAAGAATGACGCAACGTACGAAAAGAAAGTAAGAAAATAAAAGAATGATGTAAGGTACGATACGAAAGTATGAGAATGAAAGTAAGAGATAGTGTAAAGTACGAAACGAAAGAATGTATACGAAAGAGAATGTTAATGAAGAGCATGAAATGAAAATATGTATATGAAAGCGAATGCTAATAAAAAGAATGAAATGAAAGTATGAAAGAACGAAATAAACAAGGAACATTGTTTGAATGTATGTATGATGTGTGATCACATATAAAAATAAAGGTATGTAATAGAAAGGTATATTTTGTAAGTAAAACACATAAAGTATTTTGATACATATAAAACTAGAAGTCACTCAGCAACGCTGACTTTTATGTATTTTTCAGTTGGCAGGTGATTGTTGCTGAGGATGGCACAGGGGCAGCTACTTGGCATTTTTGGGATGACATTCATTTGTATAACAATGACGTTTTTGTGATGTAATGCAAATTATGATATTTTGTAACAGTTAACTACATTGTATTATTTTACAAAAGCTGTCATTAATATATGAAATGATTTTGAGTTATTTCCGCTGCGATGTTTTTAAATAAATGTATATTTTTGTGTTATGTGCAATGATAGTCCAACTTTGAGGTGCCCGGGAACGGGGCCTTACACTAAGTCACCCTTTTGATAATGCTTTTTTGTGTTGAAAGATGCCTTACAGCTCAAAAGTCAACCTAAAAAGTAACATCCGTCCATTTTCAAATTACAAACCCAAACCCAAACTCATTTTAAACTTTTATACAATTGAAATTTCATCATTAAACTTGTTATATTTATTTTAATGAATCAAATGCGTTAAATGTGTAATTTAACCAATATTGATAATTGTTTTATTTAATTTCCATTTTTTAAATCATTTAAACAATTTATAATAATTTTATAATTTATAAAATAAATTTTAAAATGTTATTAATATTTATAAGTTTTTATATTCAATTAAAATAAATAATCAAATTACAAGTTCATGTGAGATTTATAAAGTCTATAAAGATTTAATAAAAATAAAGTTGTTAAATTAAAATTAGAGTCTTAATAAATTTAGAGTTTAAATTGTAGTTATTCTTTTATTTATATAAATTATTTAATTTTATAATTTATTTCAAATTTCAATCATAACCCCCTTTTGAAAGACTTGTAACTCACTATTAACACCATTCATAACCTCCTCCCAACCTTAACTATAAAAGCAAGCTTTAGGCCTCACTTTTCATTTGCTCATTCTCTAAAAATCTCACTCACATATCTTTCTTTCATCCATTGGTTTTCATCAATTTTAAGAATTTTCTTTTAGAAGAAATTTCAAGTATATTCTAATACTAAGGTAATCTTATATTGCTTTTATATTATGTATTTTTATATTGTTTCAATCATCCTAACATCCAATTGTTTTCATGACTTTATGTTCTTACTTTTATTTTTTCTTCTAATAAATCTCTTTTAATTTTAATTTATTATCATTTGATCATCAATCTTCTAACATTCACTAACCTTATAACAATCACTAACATTCCTAAATCAAGCTAAGAACATGCTAACGTAATCAAGGAATCCCGTTTGCATATGGATGGCTATGCCGCCGCATTCGGTTATTCCACAAGATTATTTCTCTAAATGATGTCCATGCCAAAGTCTTGGAATATTTTTTATAACTCAAATGAATTCTTATTATACCATATATTGACATAATAATTTTGTTTCAACCGGTTTCATGCTTTAGCAAATTTTAAAAGTGCACATAAGTACCTTACTATATATTTGGCAGAATATAGTCTGATTTCAAGTAACCATAAATTGGTCATAACAAAATAAATTTGAGTAAAACCAGACTCTAATATTATGTTCATTGATTACCTTTTTAACGATAGTTTATACGTCTTCAAACTCAATCGTACGACTCAATAATAGCCTACACAAGATAAGTGCGCATTTCAGCAGCTTCTACTGTTTTGACCTATTTACGGATCGTTTAATAAAAATATTTCTGAACGAAAGTTGTCCGGGAGGCTCTAAACTAGTCAACTGTAAATTTGTATAATTTTATGAAACCGTTTGCTATATTTAAAACATGTTTAAACACGTACCAAACATTCTGTCCAGAATCTAAAATTGGTACAATAATCATTTTTCAATCTACCTTTCACCATTTGGCATTCTCTAAACATCCTAACTTCTTATAATGAATTCCGACTTCAAGTTATTATTTATTTTTTTATCCTTTATGACATCACCTTTGACTCTTGAACATCCAAGCTTTCTTATGTACTCTACAACCATCATTAAATAAAGTAAGTTTTTCGTACCTCGTTTTCATTTTCATTTCACACTTTTTGTTATGAAGCATGTTAACCCTATAAATGCACACTTGTAAAATATCTTAATACTTGTAATGCACATGAAATTCATCTTATGTGCTTAGATAGTAAGGCAAAATACATTATATATGCTTAGATAGGGTTTTATATGCCTTATATGCTTATACATGATTATGTGATTATATGTCTTATGTGATTGTTCTTATACCTTGATTCTTATCAATGCACACATGATTCTCAAATCATATTCTAAGATATTGTGTGCCTAAATCAAATGGATTTCAATTTTGAATTTTGAATTTTGAATTGTTATTCACGGTTTTCAAATCCCGTCAAAATCCATGTCCCATAACTGAAAACATGCAATGCTGGAAGAGTTGGATGCCTGTATCTTGAGGTGTTCTGTCTAGGCAAGGTATTCATATAAATCCAAATCAACTGATAGATCCGTTTACCTTACCTGGGAACACTTGAGGTGAGTGTCAGCTTATAGGCACGCGTGTCTTCATTAAGGTTGTGGTTAACCTAAAACTTTGATAAGTCAACGTATTTGTAAACCAAACGTTTACACTTGCAATATCTTGTTGTTATTTCGAATTGTTTTATCATTGATTTTATTTTCTAAATTTTTAAGACTCATTATCCAATTCTCATAACGATTATTAATAATCTTTCTGAATAACGTCCCATGAAAATAACTCTCGTTCTAAAAACCCATTACAACTGAGTCCGTTATTCCAAACTATACTTTTATTCTTAACAAGCACAATTTTTCTTATCGATCTTACACTGATGCAAATTGGAGATTGTCGATGTCATAGTAAGCATGAAGTGGTTATCTAAGAATCATGCCGAAGTTGCTTAAATATTTCATCATGTTCGATAAGTCGAGTCTCGTATTTATCTTGTGCCTGGTGCTTCACTCATGGTAAAATCTCATTATCTTCTTGTAACGTCCGAAATGTATCAAATTGATGACCTATCCACTTTTTCAAGAAACCCATGAAATCACGAATCATGAAATCGAACAAACTCAAGTGCAGCAAAACACCATAGTCAAAACTCATTGAGTTAAAACGTTCCCAACAGTTCACTTGCAAACATGAAATGAAATCCAAGTTTCCTCATATCTTTGAATTAGCCTCCTCATGATCAAATTTCAAGATGGAATTTCCTAAAGTAGGAGAGACTATAACATCCGCCCATTTTCAAATTATAAACCCAAACCCAAACTCACTTTGTGTAACACCCGGATATTTTCTTTGAAGCCGACGAAAGGAGAAAAAAAGAAATAAAGTCCAAAGTCGGGGGACCAAACTCGCCAACGTGAGAAAGTTGGGTAAATGGGGATATTTGAAGGGAGAGGGCAGTCCTTACCTCTCCCCACACCCACATTTCAGCAAGAAGAGAGAAAGAAGAGAGAATAGGAAAAAAGAGAGAAGAAAGCTTGGTTCGAGTGGGTTCGGGCTTGGAAAATCGTCGTGTAGCGGGTCTAGACAAAGCTCTTCTTCTTGGTGTAGTTTGTGTGAGTTCTAGGACCCCTATTTTACTCGTTTTCAACTAATTTGGGGCTGGAACACATAGTAAACCCGTTTTTGTATGTGTGTGTGTTTGACCCATTTGGGTGTGATTACGTGTGATGCGTTTGGAGTTTGTTTCCGGGCTTATGCGTGCTTGAATGGTGTTGTAGTATGCATTCCTAGGGTTTAGGATGGTTGATTTGGGCTTAGAATGAGTTTGGATGAGCTTGGAGGTCGAGAATGGCAGATTGAGTTGAAAAGGTGGTTCCTGAAGGACCCGAGACCCCTCATCCGGAGGGTGGAGATGAAAGCGCAAACTTGAGGGCCTCGGTGAAAGAGGCGGTGGTTGGAGAAGTACATCAGGTCATGCAGACAATCTTACCATCTGTGGTGACCGAAGTGATTAAGGCATTACGGGAAGGGGAAAGACAAGAGAGGAACCGGTCCTCGGGAGGCCAGGAGCAAACGGAGACTGAGACGATCCCCTCCGATGATGATGAGGAGGAGGAAGAGCATGTGCAGGAGACGACACGAGGTTGTAACTACGGGGCATTGCAAAGGTGTAAGCCCCCTACGTTTGATGGAAAATGGCACTGCTGCTGCTGCTCACCGATGGGTGAGAGAGATGGAAGCTGTATTGAATATCAGCGAGTGCCGGGAGGACTAAAAGGTGAAGTTTGCTGCCCATTCTTTTGTGGACTCGGCTTTATGCTAGTGGGACAACATAGTCCAAGCCGAGGGTAGCAGGGCCATTGGGAAAATGAAGTGGTCCGAGCTGAAAAAGTTGAAGATTGAGGAGTTTTGTCCTCACCGGGAAATGGACAAGGTTGAGAGGGAGTTTCTGCAATTGGAGACAGGAACCATGACATATCAGCAGTACACCACGAAGTTCAACGAGATGGCACGTCTGGTGCCAGATCAGGTGACGCCCCTGTCACGGAAGATTAAGAGGTACATTTAGTGTTTGCTAGCGGATATTCGCAGGCATATGATCGCTACCCGACCGAGCACGTTTAGATCGGCGGTGGACTTGGAAGGGAGGTTGTATGATGAGAGGGTTGTAGTGGTGGTGGCTGAAGGGAGTAGGAAGGGTGGTGGTGATTGAAGCTGGAGTGGGAAGAGGTTTGGTCGGGGTAATACCTCGACGGGTAACAAGAAAGCACGAGTGGATGACCGCCGTGTGGTCACATCGGGTGCGGGTGTGAAGAAGTGTGGTAGGTGTGGGAGAGAGCATAGTGGGGAATGTCGGCTGGGGTCGAATGTGTGCTTCAGATGTGGGAAGGCGGGGCATATAGCCAGGGACAGTCGTACGGTCCAGTGCTTTAACTGTGGCGTGGAGGGCCACGTAACTAAGGATTGTAAGAAGCCTAGGGCTGAGGGTTCCAGGGTGAAGAAGACGGGAAGTGAAGGACCAAGGGCGAGCGCCAGGGCATTCACTATGACACAGGATGAAGCTAGGACGGACCCTGATGTCATGTCTGGTACGTTTCTGGTGAACCAAACATTAGCTTGTATGTTATTCAATTCTGGTGCTAGTAAAAGTTTTATTTCTGCTGTTTTCTGTACTAAGCTGCCGGTTAGTAGTAGACGTGTTGAGGCGCCCTTTGATGTAGAAACTATTATAGGTAAGTCTACCAGGATTTCTGAGATGATAGAGGGTTGTGATATGGAATTAGAGGGTCATAAATTTCCAGTTAGACCATTTGTGATGACCTTAGGTGGTTTTGATTTGGTTCTGGGTATGGATTGGTTGGCGGATTATGAGGCGAACATTGTGTGTCGCAAGAAGATGATTTGTTTGACAACGCCCGACGGTAACTCGGTGACGGTTTATGGTGATCGGGTTATGACGATCCCGAAAGTTATCTCAATGGCGGTGATGGGAAAGTGCATGAGGCGCAGATGTAGTGCTTACTTGGCCTATGTAAAGGATGTGGTTGCGCCAACACAACAACTATCCGATATTCCGGTTATGTGTGACTTTCCAGATGTGTTCCCAGAAGATTTATCAGGAGTGCCACCCGACCGAGAGATTGAGTTTCAGATTGATCTGATACCTGGAGCCCAACCTGTTGCCAAGGCACCGTATCATTTGGCTCCGACTGAGATGAAAGAGTTGATGGAGCAATTGCAAGAGCTTCTTGATAAAGGGTTTATTAGACCGAGTATCTCTCCTTGGGGTGCTTCGGTCCTGTTTGTGAAGAAGAAAGACGGTAGTATGAGGATGTGCATTGACTATCGCGAGCTGAACAAGTTGAGGTGAAGAACAAATACCCCTTACCGAGAATTAATGATTTGTTTGATCAGCTTCAAGGTGCTAGTTGGTTTTCAATGATAGATCTTCGATCTGGCTACCATCAGCTAAAGGAGAAAGAGCAGGTTATTCCTAAAACAGCTTTTCGCACGCGCTACGGTCACTATTAGTTTCTTGTTATGTCATTTGGCTTGACCAATGCACCAGCTGCTTTTATGGACTTGATGAACCGAGTGTGTTGATCGATGCTGGATAAGTCAGTGATTGTGTTTATTGATGATATCCTGATTTATTCGAAGAGCGAGATAGAGCATGTCAGTCACATTCGAGACGTGTTGGAGACGTTGAAAAGGGAGAAGTTATATGCCAAGTTCTCCAAATGCGCGTTTTGGTTGTGCGAAGTTCAGTTTTTGGGTCATGTGGTAAATCCTGACGGGATTATGGTGGACCCGGCTAAGGTGGAGGCAGTGATGCAATGGAAGTCTCCAAAGACGCCATCCGAGATTCGTAGTTTCTTGGGTTTGGCGGGCTACTACAGGAGATTCATCCAAGATTTTTTCAAGATCGCTTCTCCACTGACCAAGTTGACCCAGAAAGACGTAAAGTTTTTGTGGGGTCAAGCTCAAGAGGAGGCACTTGAGGAATTGAAGGTGAGGTTGACTCAAGCTCCTGTATTGTCATTACCTGATGGAAGTGAAGATCTGGTGGTTTATTCTGATGCTTCCTACTCGGGATTAGGGTGCGTGTTAATATAGAGAGGGAAGGTTATAGCCTATGCATCCTGACAGTTGAAGGTTCATGAGGTTAACTATCCTACTCATGACTTGGAGCTAGTAGCAGTGGTCTTTGCGTTAAAGATTTGGAGGCATTACCTATATGGGACGAAGTGCACCATATTCACTGACCACAAGAGCTTGAAGTACTTCTTCAAGCAGAAGGATTTGAACATGAGGCAGATAAGATGGTTGGAGCTCATAAAAGATTATGATTGTGAGATCCATTATCATCCAAGCAAAGCCAACCTGGTGGCGGACGCCCTTAGCCGAAAAGAGAGACCCGAGCCGATTTGGGTGAAGGCGTACCAGCTGATTATGACCTCTGATGTGACGAAGCAAGTCAAGGAGTTTCAAGATGAGGCATTAAAAGAAAATCATCTTAACTCTGAAAGAATGAGAGGTATGACGTAGACCGATTGAAGTGGGAGCATATCACCATGGATTTTATTACGAAGTCAAGGAGTTTCAAGATGCTTGCAAGTGAAGGTCGAGCATCAAAAGCCGTATGGGAAGATCCAACCTTTGGATATACCAGAATGGAAGTGGGAGCATATCACCATGGATTTTATTACGAAGCTACCGCGTACCCAAAAAGGGTATGATGTAGACCGCTTGAGTTCCAGGTGGGTGACCGGGTTATGTTGAAGGTCTCACCTTGGAAGGGTATCATTCGCTTTCGAAAGTGGGGTAAGTTGAGCCTGAGATACATAGGCCCTTTCCGAATAATTGCTCGAGTAGGGGAGGTTGCCTATAGATTGGAGTTACCAGATGAGTTAAGTGGAATACACCCGACATTCCACGTATCTCATCTAAGGAAGTGTTTGGCAGATAAAGATATGATTGTTCCACTGGAGGATATCAAAGTAGACGAACAGCTCAATTATGTGGAGCAACCAGTGGCAATCATCGACCGAAAAGAGAAGAGACTGAGAAATAAAGTTGTTCATCTTGTGCGTGTACAGTGGAAGCACAGGAAGGCATCCGAGTCAACGTGGGAGACCAAAGAAGAAATGAGACAACATTACCCACAGTTGTTCAAGGAATAACAGGTGTCGGGGATGAAACCTATATAAGGGGGGTGGACTTGTAACACCCGGATATTTTTTTTGAAGCCGACGAAAGGAGAAAAAAGAAATAAAGTCCAAAGTTGGGGGACCAAACTCGCCGATACTAGAAAGTTGGGTAAATAGGGATATTTGAAGGGAGAGGGCAGCCCTTACCCTCTCCCCACACCCATATTTCAGCAAGAAGAGAGAAAGAAGAGAGAAAAGGAAGAAAAGAGAGAAGAAAGCTAGGTTCGAGTGGGTTCGGGATTGGAAAATCATCGTGTAGGGGGTCTAGATGAAGCTTTTCTTCTTGGTGTAATTTATGTGAGTTCTAGGACCCCTATTTTACTTGTTTTCAACTTATTTGGGGCTGGAACACATAGTAAACCCGTTTTTATATGTGTGTGTGTTTGACCCATTTGGGTGTGATTGCATGTGATGCGTTTGGAGTTTGTTTCAGGGCTTGTGCATGCTTGAATGGTGTTGTAGTATGCATTCCTAAGGTTTAGGATGGTTGATTTGGGCTTAGAATGAGTTTGGATGAGCTTGGAGGTCAAGAATGGCAGATTAGGTTCGGGATGAACTGCATTCTGCATCAGTTAGGGCTAGGTGACCGACTGAAGGCCATGCGGCCGAATGGCATGCGATTGGAGTCCATTCACACGACTGAGTCGCATAGGTGCTCATTCGCATAGTGTTCAACCGCATGAGGTTCATTCGCATAGTGTTCATTTGCACGATTGAGGCACGATTGGGTGTTCATCCGCATTGGTCCATCCGCATGATGTTCAGTCGCATGGAGGCCGTGCGACTGAAGGGTGCCCATACGCCTAAATAGGGCAGTTGTACCCAAGGAGAGGCATAATTTAATTACTGACTTTCGGGGGAAAGGGCAGCTGTAAGTTGTGACGTGGAAGTTCCCGTAAGTACATGTAAGATGAACGTTGAGGCCTTAGAAGTTATGTTGGGCATGATGATGATGATGTTGCATGTTTATGCATGATGTATGTTATGTATGATGTTGCCCTGTATGATGATGCTATCTGTGTATGATGATGTTCCTTATTATGATGTATGTTTATCTTTCCCGTGGGTTTACGTGTTATGTTATGAATGGATGAAAAGTATTATGTAACGTAAAGTGTAAGATAACAAAAAGAGGAACGTAATGAAAGAATGCATGCATTAATGAACGAATGAATGAATGAACGAATGAAAGGCTTGCAAGCAAATATATGAGGTGAGCGACCCTGATGTCGCAACAGACTCGGAAGGGACATGCCATTGAAAGGTGTTAGCCCAACGGTGTGTGGGTTCGCTACCCCGGGAGGATGCACATTGGGGTCTTTCTTTGTGATTGACCACTTGTAAAGAACTATTGCTGCATACCTTAGGTACTGTGACCAGAGGTGCGATGCACCGTTATAGAAGGTCTTGATAGGCCTTGGTCCAGTACAAGGAACAGAAAGGTATTGCATATGGCAATAGTACACCTAGACTATACCTTAGGTACTGCGACCAGAGGTGCGATGCACCGTTATAGAAGGTCTTGATAGGCCTAGGTCCAGTACCACGAATAGAAAGGTATTGCATATGGCAATGGTACACCTAGACTATACCTTAGGTACTGTGACCAGAGGTGCGATGCACCGTTATAGAAGGACTTGATAGGCCTAGGTCCAGTACCAGAAACAGAAAAGTGTTGCATATGGTAATGGTACACCTAAACTTACCTTAGGTACTGTGGCCAAGAGGTGCAGTGCACCATTATAGAAGGTCTATGATAGGCCTAGGTCCAGTACCATGAAACAGAAGGGTAAGGTTTATGGTTGATGTAAAGAAAAGAGGTAATGATGAAAGAGTAAGTATGACAAGAAAGTACGATGAATAAACGAAAGTTAAAGAATGAATGAATGAAACACAACCCCGACCAGCCGGCCTGTACTGCAATGAATGCACGAAATATAATAACAAACTACGAAACTGGATCCTTGTCACTCGACCTCAGTAATCATGGCTACGTGCCATGAAGAGGGTAAAGCTTGACAGGATCTAGATAGAAGTAAAAGATAAAGAATGAATGAATGAAAGAATGAATGATGAGGATAATAATGTTATTATCTATGTGTACGTATGATGCGTGATCGCATGAAAGTAAAGAAACGGTTTTAACGAAAGAAAAGTATGTTTTATTATAAAACTAGAACTCACCCAGCAACGCTGAATTTTTATGTGTTTCCAGTTGGCAGGTAATGTTGCTGAGGATGGCACGGGGCGGCTACTCAGCTCTTTTGGATGGCATTCTTTTGTATAATGTTTTGGCACTGTAATACGAACAAACGATGTTTTGTAATGAATGTTGTATTAACTAGCAAAAACATTTATATTGAAATGAAAAGTTATTTCACTAATTCTGCTGCATTGTTTATTGAAGTTTATGAAATTATATTTTTTAAGAGCGATGAATGACCAGCTGTAAGCGTCCCGGGAACGGGGCCTTACATTTTGCACTTTCATACGATGGAAATTTCATGATTAAACTTATTTTATTTATTCTAATGATTCAAATGCATTAAATGTATAATTTAACCAATATTGACAATTGTTTTATTCAATTTCCATTTATTAAATCATTTAAATAATTTATAATAATGTTGTAATTAATAAAATAAATTTTAAAAGGTTAATAATATTTATAAAGTTTTAAATATTCAATTAAAATAAATAATCAAATTACAAGTTTTTGTGAGATTTATAAAGTCATAAAGACTTAATAAAAAAGTTGTTAAATTAAAATTAGAGTCTTAATAAATTTAGAGTTTAAATTGTAATTATTCTTTTATTTATTTAAATTATTTAATTTTATATTTATTTCAAATTCCAATCACAACCCCATTTAGAAAGACTTGTAACTCATCATTAACACTATTCATAACCCCCTCCTAACATCACTATAAAAGCAAACTTTAGGCCTCACTTTTCATTTGTTCATTCTCCAAAAATCTCACTCATATATCTTTCTTTCATCCATTAGTTTTGATCAATTTTAAGAATTTTCTTTTAGAAGAAAATTTCAAGAATTTTCTAATACTAAGGTAATCTTATATTGCTTTTATATTATGCATTTCTATATTGTTTCAATCATCCTAACATTCAATTGTGCTCATGACTTTATGTTCTTACTTTTATTCTTTATTCTACTAAATCTCTTTTAATTTTAGTTATTATCATTTGATCATCAACCTTCTAGCATTTACTAACCTTATAACAATCAGTAACATTCCTAAATCAAGCTAAGAACACGCTAACGTAAACAAAGAATCCCGTTTGCATATGGACGGCTATGCCGCCGCATTCGGTTATTCCACAAGATTATTTATCAAAATGATGTCTATGCCAAAGTCTTAGAATTTTTATATAACTCAAATGATATCTAATATACCATATATCAACATAATAAATTTGTTTTAACCCGTTTCATGATTTAGCAAATTTTAAAAGTGCATATAAGTGCCTTACTATATATTTGGCAGAATATTGTCTGACTTCAAGTAACCATAATTGGTCATAACAAACTAAATTTGAGTAAAATCAGACCCCAATATTAAGTTTATTGAATTACCTTCTTAACGATAATTTATACATCTTCAAACTCAATCGGACGACTCGATAATAACCTACACAAGATAAGTGCGCATTTCAGCAGCTTCTGCCTTGTGCTACTGTTTTGACCTATTTACGGATCTTTTAATAAAAATGTTTCTGAATGAACATTGTATAGGAGACTCTGAGCTAGTCAAATTTAAGTTTTTATAATTTTATGAAACCGTTTGCTATTTTTAAAAGTTGTTCAAACAAGTATCAACATTCTGTCAAGAATCTAAAATTGGTACAATAATCTTTTTTCAATCTACCTTTCGCTTTTTGGCATCCTCTAAACATTCTAACTTCTTGTAATGAATTCCGACTTCAAGTTATTATTTCTTTTTTTATCCTTTAGGACATCATCTTTGACTCTTGAACATCCAAGCTTTCTTATGTACTCTACAACCATCATTAAACAAAGTGAGTTTTCCATACCTTGTTTTCATTTTTATTTCACACCTTTTGGGGTGAAGCATGTTGACCGTATAAATGCACAATTGTATAATATCTTAATACTTGTGATGCATATGCAATTCATCTTATAAATTTTGTCATGGTTATTTGAGATAATGTTGAGCATTATATGATAGTCATCTTGTAAAAGTAATCATTAACTATTGCTAGCCTAGCAACGTCATAGATCTATGGGCTTGACAAGCCTATATGGTTCTAAAGCCTAGGTTATTGACGGATCTTGATGACGTATTCTTCATCATCATAGGAACCAAGTACACTTAGCTAATCGTATATCTTATTGTGGTCATTCCTTTGTTAAGGTTTGATTGTATGATTATGCTATCTATATATTCTTGCATTATTTCTTAACCTATGACTTGAATTGTCTCTTAAAAGTTGTTTATATATGTATGTACAAATTCATGGGAACTCACCAACATTATATGTTGACCGTACTTTTTAACATGTTTCAGGATGCTGTTTAAAGGACTTCTTCATGCACATATAGGTCTTGGACCTACATTAATAAAAGATTTTGTTATGTTGTTTGACTCTTTATTGTATTGTAATGAAATATTTTATTTGACTTATTTAATGAAAATGACATTTAATAATATTTCAATGTATTTACTACTATGAACTATGAGCAATCGATTTATATTCGTTCTCTCGGATGATTCCGCCGTCGGTCGGGGTGTGACATAAAAATACACTTGTGTTGTGTGTCATTGGAAAACAACATTGTGTTCCTTTTCCATTTAGTGAACATAAGTCTGCGAGCATCGGGTAAAGAATGGTATAAATATTTTTGAACTGTAGTAGATGATTATTCATGGTTGGTATATTTTACCTATTAAAACAAAAAGATGGAGTTTTTTTGTAACCTTAAAAGCTTTTTTTTAATATGATTAAAATCACTTTGGGAAAACTATAAAAATATTTTGAAGCGATAATGGTAATATAATAAGTTTGTTAACAATCAAATGTATGAAATTGTTAGGAAAAATGGCTTATATTATCAAACATCATGTTCTTACATCACTCGACAAAATGAGATTGTTAAGAGAAAACATAATTTCAAAGTGTATAATCCTTTTTTTATCTGAGTGTACTCTAATTACATCCTACTTAATTAATGGGACATCCTATTTAGTTTTAAATGGAAAAACACCTTAAGATATTCTTTTAACTTTAAACCCACTCTAGATCATTTGGGAGTCTTTGGTTTTTTGTTTTAGCATTAATTTAAAATGACACAATTATATTTGATAATGATGTTGAAGATGCTTTTTAATAGGATATTCAAACCACAAAAAGAATATAAATTATGAAGTTTTAACAATAAACATGTCATTTTCTCAAGAGTTGTAAAATTCTATGAGTTTATGCTTTCATTTAAAGATAATAAGGAATTTAGCTGATATAATTTTGAATGTGATATAACTATAAATACCCTAAACTTCTTTGATGTTTTTGAAACAAATCAACCTAAAGTGTCTAATGGTGAAAACCATAATGATGAGTAGAAAGAAATGAGAGAGAATAGATCTTGCCATCCACCTAGTGCCAATACTAATTTGGGTGATGGAGTGGCTGAGTGTCAGTAGCCTCAAAGTAGGAATGACGGCATGGTTGAATCAAAGTAGCATCACAATATAAATGCTAACAGAAGTGAGGTAGATACAACTAACAATATTCGTAATGATACAGTCTCTTTTAAGGGTTTAGTGATCTATACGTTTTTTGTTAGAAGGTCTACCATGAATACATCTCTTACCTTAAAAATTACATGCTTGTATTGTCGAGGATAAAGTAAAGTGTGATGATTGTTAAAAAGTAGTTTATTACTCGAACCTGCCAATTGAAAATTATGCTTTGCCACAACTTTAAATAAAACTTCTGAACCTAGAAACTTTAAAGAGGTTGCATCCAAGGTGAATGTCATGAATGAGGAGATGGAGGCTTTAAGTAGGAACAATAGTTGGACATTTGTAGATATCTTGGTAGGAAGAAAACCTATTGGTTCGGTGGGTCTAAGACCATGTATAAGTCTTCTAGGGAAATAGAGCATGATTAAGCTAGGCTAGTTGCAAAAAGGGTACAACCAGAGAGAGGGGATTAACTTTGACAAGACCTTCTCTTTGGTTGTTAAAAATGGTAATTGTTAGTGTAGTTATTAACTTAACTATAGAGAAGAATTGGTCTTTTTATCAAGTAGATGTTAATAATGTCTTTCTTTATAGCAATTATCACAGTCTAGATATGTGATCAAAGATATTGGTCTGCTAAAACTTTCTTGGCATACAAGTTGTGTCTGATTTAGGTATTATTTATTCTAGAGGAAATATCGTATGGATTTCTTGATTGAATATAGTCTGAGTGGTTGTAAACTAGTTAAAATTCCACTTGAATTGAATTTTACGTTGTAAATTTTTGTAAAAAATATGAAACAGTGTTAAAAATATAAAGTGTCAAAAGTTACTTGAAAATTGATTTACTTGTCACATACTAGACCTAATATATTATATCATGGGTATTTTTTGAGTTAGTTTATGCATGTCTACCCAATCTTATTTTTATCTTGCTCTTAGACTTTTAGGTACCTTAAAGGTTCTCCTGATCAGGGTATCTTGTTTAGTAAGAGCACGAGCATAAATCTGGCTGCATATGTAGATCACATTAAGTTAAGTGTTTTGGATGTAGAAAATTAGTCATAAGTTATTATATTATGTTCAAAAGTTCTTTAGCTCTTGGAAAAACGAGAAACAATAAATTGTTTCTCATTCCTCCGCTAAAGCTAAGTATAGGGCAATGTGTGATGTTAAGTGTGAGTTTTAATTTCGTTTAAAAAACGTTCATGAAGAGCTGCATGTATCTATTAACTTCCTCATAAAATTCTTAGTAATAATAATGTTGTTATGTCCATAGCAAGAAACCTAGTGTTTCATGATAGAACGATCCAATTTGAAATCGACCTATTCTTCCTCTGAGAAAAAAAATTCTTTAGGCGCTATCAAAACATTTTTTCATTGAGTTAGTTGTGACAACCCTAAAATTTAGGACTGAAAATTTATTTTATCTAGCCCAAATCATGTAAAGCCCAATATGCAAGCTATCCCAACTAGGACCCAAAGCAAAATCTAATCCAAAAGATACTATTATAAGATGTTAAATACAACATTTTTCAATTCGAGGGAGTCGTTCTAAGTTTAAGGTATTGCACATCAAGAAACTAGATGTACAATAGTTAAGCATCCAATTACAAACCGACATATGGAAAATGACTGAAACACATCAAGATAACTAAACATTTAATAAAACAAAGTGTATGAATGTATCTTGCTTAATGAAAGCAAAACTATTCGAAGAATCTCACGCGAACAAAGCACACACTGACATTCTATAAAAACGATAACGTGATTATTGCTAATAACGATAATATATCAAATAACGTGCAGTTGGAATGAAGTAAATGTTACTAAATATCTATTATAGAATCAACAGTTATAATTACAAATAAACAACATAGTTGAGTCTTGCGTATTGATCAAATTCGTTAAATAAAATAAAAACAAGCTACGTGAAAATACAGTGTCACAAGAACACCGCGTTAGAAGGCTTCCTTGCAAACCCTACCTATATAAGCATGTAAGGCCCTGATCCCAGAAAACCTCACAGTTTGTCATTCAAAGCAAGAACATAGATTTAAAACATTCATTTAGATAAATATTGCATCCGAAAAGTATATTAAGTTCAATCCATTACGACATAATTAAAATAAAACATTATCATTGTCCTTAAAACATCAAATAGTCTTTAAAAGTCTTCTTCATAATCTTTTTAATCAGGGATGCCAGCCTTCAGATGCCAAGTAGTGTAGGGCCCTGTTCCCGGGACGTCTACAGCTGGTTGATCATCGCACTAAAACATACATTTCTATTGACTTTAATAAAACATCGCAGCGGAATCAATCAAAATGACATCTCATTTCATCATAAAAGCTTTTGCGAAATAATACATCGTTAATCAATTACAAAATAAATATTGTTGCATTACATCACAAAAGCATTATATAAATGGATGCCATCCAAAAGAGCTGAGTAGCCGCCCCGTGCCATCCTCAGGAACCTTACCTGCCAACTGGAAACACACAAAAAGTCAGCGTTGCTGAGTGAGTTCTAGTTTTATAAATAAAATACTTTACTTTCGTTAAAAACGTATCTTTACTTTCATGCTATCACACATCATACGTACACATAGATAATATCATTATTATCTTCATTATTCATTGTCTTTTACTTCTATCTAGATCCTGTCAAACTTTACCCTCTTCATGGCACGCAGCCATGATTACGGAGGTCGAGTGACAAGGATCCCGTTTCATACTTTATCATTATATTTCTTCTGTTCATTACTTTCATTCGTTCATTCTTTAACTTTCATTCATTCTTTATATGTCTTTAACTTTCTTACTCTTTTATCTTTACCTCTTTTCTTTCCATCACCCATAAACCTTACCTTTCTGTTTCGCGGTACTGGATCTAGGCCTATCATAGACCTTCTATAACGGTGCATCGCACCTCCTGGCCACAGTACCTAAGGTAAGGTTTTGGTGTACCACTACTATATACAATGCCTTTCTATTTCGTGGTGCTGGACATAGGCCTATCATAGACCTTCTATAACGGTGCATCGCACCTCCTGGCCACAGCACCTAAGGTAGAGTTTAAGAGTACCATTGCCATATGCATTATCCTTCTGTATCATGGTACTGGACCTAGGCCTATCATAGACCTTCTATATCGGTGCACCGCACCCTCCTGGGTACAATACCTAGGATATGCAGCGATGGTTCTACACAATGGTTGATCCCAGTGTCAAGCTTTACCCTCTTCGTGGCACACAACCACGATTATTGAGGTCGAAAGACAAGGATTCCATTTCAAGTCTGTTGCAACAACAAGGTCACTCACCTCCTATATTTGCTTGCAAGTCTTTATTACTCTCATTCATTATTAATGCATGCATTCATTCATCATGTTCCTCTTTCATTATCTTTCACTTTACGTTACGTAATACTTTTATTTCGTTCATTAACATAATACGTAAAGTCACAAGAAAGATAAACATACACTATAATAAGGAACATCAACATACACTATAGCATTAATATACAAGGCATCATCATACATACATAACATACATCATGCATAAACATGTAACATCATCATCATCATGCCCTACATAACTTCTAAGATCCCAACGGTCATCTTACATGTACATACGAGAACTTCCACGTCAAAACTTACGTCTGCACTTTCCCCTGAAAGTTAGTACTTTAGCTATGCTCCTCCTCAGGTACAACAGCCCTATTTGGGCGTATGGGCACCCTTCAGTCGCATGGTCCCCATACGACTAAACATCATGCGAATGGACCAATACGTATGAACACCAATGCGGATGAACACCCAATCGTGCGAATGGACTCTCAATCGTGCGAATGAACACTATGCGAATGGACCTCATGCGAATGGACCTCATGCGGATGGACCTCATGCGGAGAGCACCTATGTGACTGGGCTCTCAGTCGCATGACTCCCCATGCGACTGGACCCCCGGTCGTGCGACTGGACCCCCGGTCGTGCGACTGGACCCCCGATCGTACGACTGAACCTCAATCATACGACTGAACCTCTATCGCCCTCCAGTCGGCCCTATGGCCTTCAGTCGGTCGCCTAGCCCTAACTGATGCAGAATGCAGTTCATCCCGAACCAAATCTGCCATTTTCGACCTGCAAGCTCATCCAAACCCATCTAAGCCCAAATCAACCCTCCTAAACCTTAGGATTGCATACTATAATGCCATTCAAGCACACACAAGCTCGGAATCAAACTCTAATCGCCTCACACGTAATCACACCCAAATGGGTCAAACACACACACATACAAAAACGGTTTTACTATGTGTTCCAGCCCCAAATCAGTTAAAAATGAGTAAAATAGAGGTCCTAGAACTCACACAAGCTACAAGAAGAAGAAGGGCTTCGTCTAGACCCGCTACACGATGATTTCCAAGCCCGAACCCACTCGAACCAAGTTTTTTCTCTCTTTTCTCTCTTCTTTCTCTCTTCTTCCTCTTTTTGCTAGGTTTTCACAAGAGTGGGGAGGATGTGGCTGCCCTCCCCCTTTTAATCCCCCACTTTTACAAATTTTCCCCCGTTTTGGCTAGTTTGGTCCCCCAACTTTGGACTTTATTTCTTTTTTCTTCTTTCGTCGGCTTCAAAGAAAATATCCGGGTGTTACAAGTCCACCCCCCTTATATAGGTTTCGTCCCCGAAACCTGTTATTCCTCGAACAAACATGGGTAATGTTGTCTCATTTCTTCTTCGGTCTCCCACGTTGACTCGGATCCCTTCCTGTGCTTCAACTGTACACGCATAAGAGGAAGCACTTTATTTCTCAACCTCTTCTCTTTTCGGTCGATGATTGCCACTGGTTGCTCCACATAATTGAGCCATTCGTCTACTTCGATATCCTCCAGTGGAACAATCATATCTTCATCTGCCAAACAATTCCTTAGATGAGATACGTGGAATGTCGGGTGAATTCCACTTAGCTCATCCGGTAACTCCAATCTATAGGCCACCTCTCCTACTCAAGCAATGATTCGGAAAGGGCCTATATACCTTGGCCTCAACTTGCCCCGCTTTCTGAACCGAATGATACCCTTCCAAGGTGAGACCTTCAACATAACTCGGTCACCCACCTAGAACTCAATTGGTCTGCGTCGTTTATCAGCATACGACTTATGTATATCTTTGGCTGCCTTCATGAAGGCCTTAATCTTTTCAAGCTTCTCAGTCGTAGCCTCGATCACCTCGACGCTCCCTAACTCTTTATGACCAATATCAACCCAACAAACGGGTGTTCTGCATCTCCTACCATATAGCATCTCATAAGGTGGCATACCAATGCTGGCATGATAGCTGTTGTTGTATGAGAATTCAGCTAACGGTAAGTGGTCATCTCAACTTCCCCCAAAATCAATCACACATGCCCGAAGCATATCCTCCAGTGTCTGAATGGTCCTTTCTGACTGACCATCAGTTTAGGGATGATAAGCTGTGCTAATATGTAACCTCGTCCCTATGGCGTCATGGAATTTCTTCTAGAATTTGGATGTAAACCGGGTGCCATGATCAGACACAATAGACACCGGCACACCATGACGAGTTACAATTTCCTTGATGAACAAATCAGCCAACCTTTCAGATGAATATGTCTCGCGAATCGGTAGGAAGTGAGCACTCTTCCTCAAGCGGTCAACAATCACCCATATAGCATCATACCCTTTCAGAGTACGCAGCAGCTTCATAATCAAATCCATGGTGATGTGCTCCCACTTCTCTTCCGGTATATCTAACGGTTGGATCTACCCATACGGCTTTTGATGCTTGGCCTTTACTTGCAAGCAAGGCACTTACTCACATACTCCATCACGTCACGCGTCATACCCGACCACTAATAATCTTTCTTCATGTCTTGATACATCTTTGTAGCACCGGGATGAATAGAGTATCGAGTATTATGAGCTTCAACAATAATCTTCACGCGTAGATCCTCAAGACGAGGAATCCACATCCGCCCGAATCGGGTTTTAACACCGAGTGTGTTTTCACCCAATTCCACAACTAGACCTCTCATTGTTTCAGAGTTAAGATGATCTTCTTTTAAGGCTTCATCTTGAAACTCCTTGACTTGCTTCATCACATCAGAGGTCATGATCAGTTGGTACGCCTTCACCCGAATCGGCTCGGGTCTTTCCTTTCGGCTAAGAGCATCCGCCACCACGTTGGCTTTGCCCGGATGATAATGGATCTCACAATCATAATCCTTTATGAGCTCCAACCATCTTCTCTGCCTCATGTTCAAGTCCTTCTACTCGAAGAAGTACTTTAAGCTCTTATGGTCAGTGAAAATGGTGCACTTCGTCCCGTATAAATAGTGTCTCCAAATCTTTAGTGCAAAGACCACTGTTGCTAGCTCCAAATCATGAGTAGGATAGTTACCCTCATGAACCTTCAATTTTCAGGATGCGTAGGCTATAACTTTTCCTCTCTGCATTAACACACACCCCAACCCCGAGTAGGAAGCATCAGAATAAACCACCAGACCTTCACTTCCATCGGGTAATGACAAAACAGGGGCTTGCGTCAGGCTCGCCTTTAACTCCTCGAACTCCTTCTCTTAAGCTGGGCCCCACACAAACTTTACATCTTTCCAGGTCAACTTGGTTAGTGGAGAAGCGATCTTTGAGAAGTCTTGAATGAATCTTCTGTAATAGCCCGCCAAACCCAAGAAACTACGAATCTCGGATGGCGTCTTTGGAGACTTCCATTGCATCACTGCCTCCACTTTTGCCGGGTCTACCATAATTCACTCGGGATTGACCACGTGACCCAAGAATTGAACCTCGTGCAACCAAAATGCGCAATTGGAGAACTTGGCATACAACTTCTCCCTCCTCAACGTCTCCAACACCTCTCGAATGTGACTGGCATGCTCTACCTCGCTCTTCGAATAAATCAGGATATCATCAATAAACACAATCACTGATTTATCCTACATTGGCTGACACACTCGGTTCATCAGGTCCATAAAAGCAGCTGGCGCGTTAGTCAAACCAAAAGACATAACGAGGAACTCGTAGTGACCATAACGCGTGTGAAAAGTTGTTTTAGGAATATCCTGCTCTTTCACCTTTAGCTGATGGTAGCCAGATCGAAGATCTATCCTTGAAAACCAACTGGCACCTTGAAGCTAATCAAACAAATCATCAATCCTCGGTAACGGGTACCGATTCTTCACCGTCAACTTGTTCAGCTCACAGTAGTCTATGCACATCCTCATACTACCGTCTTTCTTCTTTACAAATAAGACCGGAGCACCCCAAGAAGAGATACTCGGTCTAATGAACTCCTTATCAAGCAGCTCTTGCAACTGCTCCATCAACTCTTTCATCTCCGTCGGAGCCAACCGATACGATGCCTTGGCAACGGGTTGGGTACCTGGTATCAGGTTGAGCTGAAACTCGATCTCTCGGTCAGATGGCACTCCTGGCAAGTCTTCAGGAAACACATCGGGAAAGTCGCACACAACCGATACATCAGACAGTTATGATATTGGCATTTCCACATCCTTTACATAACACAAGTAGGCGCTATACCCACGCCTCATACACTTTCCCACCACCGCCATTGAGATTACTTTCGGGATCGTTGTGACCCAATCCCCATAAACAGTTACCGAACTCCCGTCAGGCGCTATCAAACGAATCATCTTCTTGCGACACAGTATATTCACCTCAAAGTCCGCCAACCAATCCATTCCTAGAACCAAATCGAAACCACCTAAGGTCATCACGAACAGTCTAACAGGAAACTTATGACTTTCTAGTTCCACATCACAGCCCCCTATCATCTCAAAAATCTTGTTAGACTTACCTATGGCAGTTTCTACATGAAAGGGTGCATCAACACGTCTACTACTAACCGGCAGCTTAGTACAGAAATTAGCAGAAATAAAACTCTTACTAGCACCCTAATCAAACAACACAAAAGCTAAAGTTTGGTTCACCAGAAATGTACCGGACACAACATCAGGGTCCGTCCTAGCTTCCTCTAGTGTTATAGTGAATGCCCTGGCGCTTGCCCTCGGTCCTTCACCTCCCGTCTTCTTCACTCCGGAACCCTCAGCCCTAGGCTTCTTACAATCCTTAGTCACGTGGCCCTCCATACCACAGTTAAAGCATCGGACCGCATGACAGTCCCTGGCTATATGCCCCGGCTTCCCACATCTGAAGCACACACTCAACCCCAGTCTACATTCCCCACTATGCTCTCTCCCACACTTACCGCACTTCTTCGTACCCGCACCCGACGTGACCACACGGCGGTCATCCACACGGGCATTCTTATTACTCGTCGAGGCATTACCTCGACCAAACCTCTTCCTACTGCAGTTTCGATCACCACCACCCTTCCTACTACCTCCAACCACCACCACTATAGCCTTTTCATCATACAGTCTCCCCGCCAAGTCCACCGTCGACCTAAACGTACTCGGTCGGGCAGCGATCATATGCCTGCGAATATCCACTGGCAAACCCTAGATGTACCTCTTAATCTTCCGTGATAGAGTCGTCACCTGATCCGGCACCAGACGTGCCATCTCGTTGAACTTTGTGGTGTACTGCTGGTGTGTCATTGTTCCCGCCTCCAGCTGTAGGAATTCTCTCTCAAGTATATCCATTTCTCTATAAGGCAAAACTCCTCAATCACCAACTTCTTCTGTCCAGACCATCTCATCCTCCCAATAGCCCTGCTACCCTCGGCTTGGACTATGTTATCTCACCAGCATAAAGCCGAGTCCACAAAAGAATGGGCAGCAAACTTCACCTTTTGATCCTCTCGGCACTCACTGATATTCAGAACAACTTCCATTTCCCTCACCCATCGGTGAGCAGCAGCAGCAGTACCGTTTCCATCAAAAGTAGGGGGCTTGCGACGTTGAAATGCCCCATAGTTACAGCCTCGTACTGTCTCCGGTACAGGCTCATCTCCTTCCTCTTCTTCATTATCGGAGAGGATTGTTTCAGGCTCGGGTTGCTCCCGTCCTCCTGGGGACCTGTGCCTCTCTTGTATTTCCCCTTCCCGTACTGCCTTAATCACTTCGGTCACCATAGACGGTAAGATCGTCTGCATGACCTGATGCACTTCTTCAACCACCGCCTCTTTCACCGAGGCCCTCAAGTTTGCACTCTCATCACCACCCTCCGGATGAGGGGTCTCTGGTTCTTCATGAACCACCTTTTCAACTCTAGGCTTGCCTCTTTTGGGCCATGATGCAGCACCAAGTCCACCATGCGAGGCTTTGGTTGATCTACCACCGGCCATCCTCTAACACACACTGAAAGATTCAAACACCAACACGGTCATTCAAGAAAAGAGCTCAGTTTATGTCAAGTATAGTAAGTCCCTAATTACAGTGGCCAGTTGTGATTAGCCACTTACTTTACTCTTCGTACCCCGAGCATTACCTGTCCTGACTACATCAGTATCTAAATCTATCAGTAACACATAAACCACATAACATGCACATATAATTCCAGTTAACATTAGGAAAATACCCGATGGCACGCAGCTACTCAGATTGACATCCCATCCTTTTTCGTCCCATTTTCAGTTTAAGTTAAGGTTTATATTAAAAATTTACCCGTTTCACTTAAACTTTGGCTCTGATACCAACTTGTAAGGCCCCGTTTCCGGGACACTTACAGCTGGTTGATCATTGCACTAAAACATACATTTCTATTAACTTTAATAAAACATCGCAGCGGAATCGATCAAAATGACATCTCATTTCATCATAAAAGCTTTTGCGAAATAATACATCATTAATCAATTACAAAATATATATTGTTGCATTACATCATAAAAGCATTATATAAATGGACGCCATCCAAAAGAGCTGAGTAGCCGCCCCGTGCCATCCTCAGCAACCTTACCTGCCAACTGGAAACACACAAAAAGTCAACGTTGCTAAGTGAGTTCTAGTTTTATAGATAAAATACTTTACTTTTGTTAAAAACGTATCTTTACTTTCATGCTATCACACATCATATGTACACATAGATAATATCATTAATATCTTCATCATTCATTGTCTTTTACTTCTATCTGGATCCTGTCAAACTTTACCCTCTTCATGGCACGCAACCATGATTACGGAGGTTGAGTGATAAGGATCCCGTTTCATACTTTATCATTATATTTCTTCTGTTCATTACTTTCATTCGTTCATTCTTTAACTTTCATTCATTCTTTGTATGTCTTTAACTTTCTTACTCTTTCATCTTTACCTCTTTTCTTTCCATCACCCATAAACCTTACCTTTCTGTTTCACGGTACTGGACCTAGGCCTATCATAGACCTTCTATAACGATGCATCGCACCTCCTGGCACAATACCTAAGGTAAAGTTTTGGTGTACCATTACTATATACAATATCTTTATGTTTCGTGGTGCTGGACCTAGGCCTATTATAGACCTTCTATAACGGTGCATCGCACAACCTGGTGATAGGATCTAAGCCTCTAGTTTGATCAATTAGGTTGTATTCAGTACAAGAATTAAAACAAACAAGCAAGAACACAATAGATTTAACAATAAAACAGTAAGTTATAGAGAAGATGGAAGTTCTGCAAAAGAGAATATTTCATTCAATACATGCTTCGACTGCGGCTGTAATTCGCTGCGGCTACAATTAGGTCATCTTCCTTATATAGGGAAGAATAACCTAGTGCTGATGTCACTTGACAGTGACATCAACCGTTATTAACAAACTACTGATAGAACACCTAAACTACTGAAGATTTCAAACAGCTGACATCTTCTTACAAAATAGCTAAGTGTTCTACTTATTACAAGTACTGAAGAAACAAGAAACTACTGAAAGTTACAACGACTGAAGAACAGACTCTTCAGTCGTTTACAACTACTGAACTATAACAACTGAAGAACAAACTCTACAGCTATTGTACAAACTACTGAAAAGGAAGAATACAAACTACTGAAAGAGAAAAACCATCACAACATCTGAAGAAGAGTTCTTCAGCTGTTGTGACACACTCTGAAGCTTCAGCACTTGATCTTCAGACTTTGGGCTTCAGATGTTTTATCAGCTGATGACTTCAGTAGTTGTCATCAACTGATGTCTTCAGTCTTTGTCTTCAGACTTTGTGCATCAGTTGTTGATCTTCAGTTCTTCAGTTCTTCAGCTGTTGATCTTCAGCACTTGAGTCATCAGTACTTGAAGTCTTTAGTACTTGTATTCTTCAGTACTTCAGACTTTAGTACTTGTCTTTAGTACTTGGGATCTTCAGCTGTTGTTCTTCAGATCTTTGATCTTCAGCTGTTGAGTTTTCAGTCTTTGTCAAACTGCTGATGAAGCCTTCACTAGTTGTTGTGATGTCATGTGGGACTTAGAGGTTTTCCTGATCTTAGCTCATTGGTTCTTTTGGTCCAACAAACTCCCCCTGAACCAATGCAGCCAAAACCTCTAAGCAATTTATTGGTCCCACTTATTGATGGCAGAATGATTGGTCTTTTTCCTTCTTGATCAGCTAAGAAGATGACCTATGTAAGCACTGGCCTGGGAAGAGGTCTCTGAGATTTGATTGGCATAGTATGGATGGGAACCTTGTCTTTGGGAATTGGACACAGGGCTGTTGTCCCATCCATAAGACCTACTTCCCATGTATGAGCCTGTAGGATTCTCGGGTGTAGGCTCTGAGGAATGTAATTTGTTCTTCCATGGATAGGTCCTCAGCCTCACCTTCAAATAATCCTTCACGGCCATACAGCTCTGAGACATACTTGGCCTGTTTACCATTCTTGAGCTCAACTGTTGTTATTTGTCTGTAGGCAAATTCATCTGGGTGAATGCCCTCAAGTAACAGATTGAGCTCATCTTTCCTGAAGTTCTCAAGCCTCTTATAGACTAACCCTTTTCTGACCACCCTATTCTCCAACATCTTTTGGGGTGGCTGGTTAGCCTCATAGGCCTTCTTGAAATCTTCAATAATTTCCCAGGGTGATACTACAAGGGCCACAGTGATCACTTCATCTACAATCCTCCTAACCTGGCCCTTGTATCTCAATGGAATGCCTTTCTTTATAATCCTGTGAGCCACCCTGGGATCAGGCCAAGTTCTCACCTTATCCTTATGATATTGAAATGTGTTAGCAAGGGTGTACAGTCTCAGAGCTTCTTTCCTCATATTGGTTATTGACGAGGAAGCAGCATAAGCTTTATCAATACTTTTCAGCATCTCATCATCATGAAGCTTTTGCTGCTGTTCATCTTCTATCTTTACCCTCACAGTTTCCATCTGTGAGGTGGGAGTGATGGGTTTAGGTATGGCTCGCGGCAAAGATATGACTGCAGAAAGAGGCAGCCTATCTTCCTCATCCTCCTCCTCTTCTTCTTCTTGCAACCTCAACACCCTTCTCTTCTTCTGCAAGGGTGTATCATCGGCAATGGGTTTTGATAGTGATGGGTTGGTTTTGTGGGTTGTGATTGGGTAGGTGTTAGTGTGGGAGATTGGGCAGGCTTTGCTAGTAATCTAGAAATGAGTGAAGGTTTAGTCTGTTTGACTAGCAAAGTCCTGTTCCCAGCACTAGCTTCTGACAGGGCTTCTGCGACCAGTCCCTTGGTAAATTCACCAGCCGAATAGATCTTGGTGGCTATAGCCAAGATTCTGTCCCTGGTCCAAGCCCTCACATCTAGGACTGGTCTCCCCAGGTACTTCGAAATAAACCGAGTCATAGCATCGAGTCTCTTTCTCTCCTCTTGGCTATAACTGGTCCATCGATATTCTATCTCCTTTATCTCCAACTTCCTAATTTCCTGATCTAGCATGGCAGTGTCCTTTTCAAAGCCTTGCCTGAACAGCTGATCAATGATAGAGTCCATTGATCGACTATGCTCAACATCTGCCTCCTTGACCAGGACTGCTAGATCAGTCTCCTTCAGCACCTTCTCTCCCTCCTTCTCTCCTTTCTTCTTTTTGTAAGTGACACTAAAATCTTTTTGGATTTCAGCCACTTTAATCTGTTCAGCTACTTTAATCTGTTCAGCTCTCTCCTCCCTCTCCTTCTCCTTCCCTTCACCCTCTCAGTCTCCTCAGCCAACACCCTATCATTTTCCACCTCTTTCCTCACTTCTTTCTCCTCCTCTACCCTCTTCCTCTTAGCTTTCATTGATGTTTTTTGGGTGCATTGGTTAGGGTTTGACTATCAGAAAGCTCTTTAGCTACAGCAACCTCCACCAAGGGTTGTATTTGTGAGGGAAGCCTCTCATCAAGGGTTTTCATCACAGTGTCTGTGATTATTGGTGTGATGAGAGGCAGGGATTTTTGGAAGATAGTAACTAATTGCTCAGGAGGGTTCTGTTCCTGAGAACTAGTGCTAGAAGCAAAGGCAGGTGGCTGAGTTTGTAGGAGTGGTTGAGTATATGTGAGACCTTCAGGTGAAGGTGCCATCTGTGGTTTTATGGTGGCAGATGGACTTGCTTCTTGAGACATTTTGGCAAGCAGCTCTTTGAGTCTGCTTACCTCATCCTCAAGAAGTGTATTTTGAGCAAGTACATCGTAAAAGAAGCTCAGGTCATCATCTGTTTGCACTGAATCACCTGACCTCTTGACTGTGTGAGGATGTACATGCACTGAGTGTGGCTCAGTAGTTGCATGTGCCCCTTTGTCTTGGCTCTGGGGACTTCCAGCCTCCGGATTGGATCCATCATCGGCAGTTGCCTCTGGTGAGGTCTTAGTGATGGTACCAGCTTCTTCCTGCTCAGATGTTGATGCAGGGGAAGTGGTAGACTCACCAGATTGTCTTATCTCCCTAGCCACACTGGGAGATGAGACATGCGATTCTCGGTGTTGTGGGCTCCCACTAACACTTGTTTCCACCCTCTCTTCGGTTGGAGATACCCCAGTTGTGATTGGTTTCTGGGTAGAGGGTGGAGTGTTAAGATGGGTCAACACTTCTGCAATGATTAATGTAGGACTTTTAGGGGCGGTTGTAGTGGGAGATGGGCTAGAAGCAGATTGCACATGGGGAGGAATGTGCTCTTCAATGGCAACCTCCTTAATTGAGAAAAGTTCCAGATGTGTGGCAGCCCCTAAAATGGTTGCATCAGGCTCCTATAAAGAGGAAACCTATGCGGTTGTGGTAGGTGGAGTCGTGGTGACTGCTGGGAGAATCTGGCCAGCAGTCACTTCCTGCGTTTGTGTTGTAGGGGCATCCTCAAGGGACTCATCTCCCTGAGTAGCCTTTGTGGGTTTCTTTTTGGGTTTGGGCTTGGTAGGGACTTTAGACTTGGAGGTGGAGGCTGTGGGTTCCAGCTGCGTGGGTTTGCGCAGCTTGGCAGCCTTTTTGAGTGTCTGGTCGGTGTTGTGCCTGGAGTATACCTCAGCTAGTACAGCCATGGCAGGGACTCCAGTGCCAACTAGTCCCTCAACATTAAGCTGGCTCTCTATCATGGCCATAATGAACCGTGGATATAAAATCCAACGGTTTGCAAATGGTTTTGAGGCCATGTCTTTGAGTTCTAAAAATATTATTTCAGTAAAATTTAATAGCTGTTTCTCAAAGATAGAGTACAATACCTGTTGCCACCTTGTGGACATCTGGTCCCATGAGGATGTCTTCGGGGCCAGACAAACATTCACCATATGGAAGATAAGTCGTTGTGGATCAGGGAAATGTTTCTTCAGCAAGGTGGAGGCAGAGAGGTCACCCTGATAATCATGAGCAGTGAAAGAGAGATCAAGGGTGCCTTTGGGGTAGGCAGTTGGGAAGGTGGCATCCTCAAGCTTTAGGGTTTGTCGTATGATAGCTGGAGTGATGACCACGGGTTTGTTGTTCACGGACGACCGGAGAGAGACCTCGCCGTCGTTCTCTCCAGATTGAACGGAAACGTTCGTCCAGAACTCTGATAGGGAATCGGCATGAATGATTGGATTTAATAGGAAGGCCGTTTGGTATGGAGAATCGATCATAAGATCGATGGCGTGATGGAACTTTGTCCAGAATGGTGACTTTGTGAGGTATGCGACACAGTTGTGTCGAGGCTTTAGTTGCATGGTCGCCATTAATGGTGTATGGGAGGTTTCAGAGTTTTTGAAATTTTAGGTCAAATGAGAATGAAAAGCTCTGAAGGGTAGGTTGGGTATTTATAGACTAAAAGAAAACTACTGAAGGTTTTGGTGTTAGTCATCAGTTGTTGAAACTACTGAGACCTTGGTTTTGTCCTTCAGATGTTGTAAACGACTGAAGACTTGTTGTTAGTCATCAGTAGTTATAAACTACTGAAGACATGGTTTTCATCTTCAGACGTTGTAACAACTGAAGACTTGGTGTTAGTCTTCAGTAGTTGTAAACTACTGACATCAGTAGTTATGACCAAAATTTGTTCTTCAGTACTTATTTGTGTGAAAACTATACATCAGTAGTTATAACCACATCAGAAGTTGTAACTACATCAGCTGTTTTCAACAAATAATGTACTTCAGTACTTTGAATTGTTTTAGTTTTCAGTAGTTGTGAAAATGCTGAAGGCTAAATGATTCATCAGTACTTATATTTGACCTTTGCATACTAATGCTCATCAGTACTTGTGAACTGAGAGCATCAGTATTAGTCAAATTATTCTAGCTGCAGCATACCAAGCCTTAGTACCAAATTTTGGAATGTGGCACTATCTAAAGGCTTAGTAAAGATGTCTGCAAGCTCATCACACTAGGCACAAACTTTGGGTCAATCAGACCTTTTTCATAGCAATCTCTTATAAAATGATGTCTGATCTCTATATGTTTGGTCCTAGAGCGCTGGACTGGATTTTTAATAATACAAAGAGCTGAAGCACTATCCACTAGTAATGGAGTCTTAGTCTCTGTAATGCCATAATCCAAGAGTTGGTTCTGAAGCCAGAGTACCTGAGAAGTACAACTTGCAGCAGCAATGTACTCAGCTTCAGCAGTGGATGTAGCAATTGATGTTTGTTTCTTACTCTGCCAAGAAACTAAACAATTGCCTAGGAATTGGCAACCACCAGAAGTGGATTTTCTGGTGACTTTGCATCCTGCATAGTCACTATCAGAGAAAGCAACTAATTTATAAGAATGCCCAGTTGAATACCAAAGACCTAGTGATTGGGTGCCCTGAAGATATCTAAAGATCCTTTTGACTACAATCAAATGGGATTCTTTAGGTGCAGCCTGAAATCTAGCACAGGCACATGTTACAAACATGATGTCTGGTCTAGAAGCTGTAAGGTACATCAAGGACCCAATCATACATCTGTTAAGGGTTTCATCAACCGCTTTACCTTTCTGATCAACATCTAGTTGTGTGATGCTGCTCATGGGAGTAGAACAGGGCTTACAGGTTTGTAAATCAAACTTATTCAATAACTCTTTTGTGTATTTGGACTGATGAATAAAGATTCCATCAGCCCTTTGTTTGATTTGCAAACCTAGAAAGAACTGTAATTCCCCCATAGCACTCATTTCAAACTTTTGCTTCATGAGCTTTGTGAATTCATCACATAATTATGGATCAGAGGATGCAAAAATTATGTCATGTACATAAATTTGAACAAGGAGCTTATGATATCCCACAGTCTTGATGAATAAGGTTTTATCAATGGTGCCTCTAGTGAACTTATTTTCTAGAAGAAAAGTTGAGAGTGTCTCATACCAGGCTCTAGGAGCTTGCTTCAGCCCATAAAGAGCCTTATCAAGCTTATACACCCAATCAAGATGTTTATTGTCCTCAAAGCCTGGTGGTTGACACACATAAACTTCCTCCTTTATTTTACCATATAAGAAGGCACTTTTGACATCCATTTGATAAACCTTAAGACTATGAAAGGCATCATAAGCTAAGAACAATCTAATTGTCTCCAGTCTGGCTACAGGAGCAAAGGTTTCATCATAATCAATGCCTTCCTCTTGTGCAAACCCCTGGACAATCAGCCTGACCTTGTTCTTAACTATTTGGCCCTTTTCATCTATTTTGTTCCTAAATACCCATTTAGTGCCTATTGCACACTTACCTTGCGGTAAAGGAACAAGCTTCCACACTTGCTGTTTTCTGAACTGAAGAAGCTCAAGCTGCATTGCTTCAACCCATCCATTGTCTCTTAATGCAACATGATAGTTCTTTGGCTCTTGCTGACTGATGAAGAGAGCATAGAAGCAGAAGTTGGACAATTGATTCCTGGTTGAAACTCCAGCATTGATATCACCAATGATTTGAGATGTGGGGTGATTCTTCAGCTCTTGATAGACTATAAGATCAGTGCAAGTATTTGTAGGACTTTCAGCAGCAACAGATGGTGATGAAGATTCTTGAAACCATGTAGGAGATGGCAGCTCAAATAAAGTAGAGCATGCAGAAATCTCATCAGCATTTGTTGTGGATGGGGCTGCTGAAGCTACAGGAGCATCAGGTTTAGTGGACTCAGGTAGGTGGTCACTAAACCTGAAAAGGTGAGTATTGGCTACATCATCATTAGTACCACCAGGTGGAGAACTGTTGACAGGCACAACAGCTGGAGGTTGATAAGGAACATATTGCAGTATGTCCAGACCAAACAACTCTACAGGGTTTTGTGGAATCTTGTCCTTTGGAGATTCATTGAACTTGACATGCAGAGTTTCTTCAACCATCTTTGTCCTACAGTTGAAAACTCTGTATGCCTTGCAAGTTGATGAATAACCAACAAAATACCCTGCATCCACCTTACTAGCAAACTTCTGGAGTGGATTGCTAGTGTTGAGAATGAAACATGGACACCCAAAGGCTCTAAAGAAGGAAATCAGAGGGGCCAAATGATGAAGTACTTCATAAGGAGTCTTCATCAACCTCTGATTCACTAATGCTCTATTCTGCACATAGCAAGCTGTGTTGACAGCTTCAGCCCAAAAGGTCAGTGGCAATCCTGAGTCAGCCAGCATTGATGTTGCAGCTTCAATGAGAGTCCTGTTCTTTCTCTCAACCACTCCATTCTGTTCAGGAGTTCTGGGAATACTGAACTGCGTTTTAATTCCCTTAGACAGGTAGAAGTCATCAAGTGTGTGGTTTCTAAACTCTGTTCCATTGTCGCTCCTCACACACTTGACCTGCAGGGAATACTGCTTCTCCATAAATAACACAAAGTTCATAATAGCCTTGGCAGCTTCATCCTTGGTATGCAAGAAGAAAGTCCATACATATCTGGAGTAATCATCCACAATTACCAGACAGTATTTCTTCTTTGCCATGCTCATCACCCTGACAGGACCAATGAGATCCATGTGCAAGAGTTGTAAGCAGGCAGTGGACTTTGGTTCTTCTATTGGAGGGAATGAAACTCTGTGTTGTTTTCCATTTAAGCAAGCAGTGCAGTTGTCTTCACACTTGAACTCCTTCAAAGGCAATCCTCTTACTAAACCATGGTTTATCAGCTGATTCATGTTCTTGAGATTAACATGCCCTAGCCTTCTATGCCATAGAGTAGACTCTTGAGGAGAGGCCTTGGAGAATAGGCAAGGATGGCCTTTTAGATCTATCTTTTTGGAAAGATCTAAGGCATATACTCTTCCTGTACTGTTAGCCTTCAGGAGAGTATATTCATCCAACACCTTGTCAATCAAATTTAGAACTTTGGATGACAGAATCCGACAGTTCTGGCTTGTGAAAAGGGCAACATGGCCTTTATCACACATTTGACTGACACTCAAGAGATTGTACTTGAGATTCTCCACATGGTTAACATCATCAAACGTTATTTCCCCATTGAAAACAAAGCCTTTTCCGATGACGTAACCCTTTGCGTCATTGCCAAAGGAGACAAATCCCTTCTTTCCTTGAGAGTAGTCATTAAGAAGAGAACTGCTTCCTGTCATATGCATGGATCCTCCACTGTGTACATACCAGATGCTTCTTTGGCATGTTAAAGAACCATGTAATCATAACAACAAGTTAGTTAGTTTTAGAGACCCAAACCTTTTTGGTTTTGGGTCTGTTCTCAACAACAGTTGCAACACTAACAGGTGTGTTATGTGTGACAGCCTGAGGTGAAGGAGATGGTGTAGAAGAGGAAACCTTTGGCTTGGATTTCCTTTTCTGTGGTTTCAACACAGGAGCATTTAATTGGTTGACTCTTCCCATTAGATGCTGAACCATCATCACAAGTTATGTCTAAATTTGTGATAAAGCTTTCAGCTCTTCAGACATATTGGGGCTTGCTGATGATGGATTCCTGTGTTGCACCATCTTCTTTTGAGCAACCTCAGCTGTTGCCTGAGTAACCCCTACCTTCTTTTTGGATTTGCTTTTGGGCTTAGGGGTTTCAGGCTTTGATGTTGCTAGTACAAACTTGGTCTCAAACTCATTTTTCATTGTATTCATGTGCTCTTTAATTTTCTCCTTTTGTTTGAGTTTCGAGCCCCTTTTGTACCAGCAATCATCAGTAAGATGATTGAACAAGCCACATATCTCACATGGCTTCTTCTTCATCTTATGTTGATCATCTATTGAAGAGGATGAAACCGCTGAAGACTTGTTCTCCAGCTGTTTGCTGTCAGTACTTGCAGTTTTCTTCCTTGCAGTACTTGCTTGCCTGACATCCTCTTCAGTAGTCTTCAAATCCTTTCTACTGGCAGTTTTCTTCTCTTCAGTACTGGCAGTAGTTGGGGTTTGAACTTCAGGTGTTATCACTTGCTCTCCAGTACTTTCAGTACTTCTAGAGACAACACCTGAGTTGATCAACTTGTTGATTATGTGACAGTCAGTATTTGAACCATCAGCTGTTGTAGCATCAGCTAATTGGTTTTGGGAGGAAATGCTGACCTCTACCTCTGATGATGCTGTATCAGATAGTAAGTCACATGATGAGAAGGATTGGTTATTGCTCTCTCCATCAGATTCAACTTCTGCTCTTGAAGTGAAATCTGTAGGAGGAGTAGTGTGATTATAACCAATACCAAACTTCACATTGGAAGCTGATTGCTTACTAAGAAGCATTTCAAAACCCTTGCAGGATTGCACCCATCGATCACACTCTACTTGGGTGGTTGTAAGAGTTTCCTTGAGGTCTCTGTACTTCTCTAGAAGTACATCTTCCCTAGCCTTATCATCTTTTATTTGGCATTTAAGCTTATAAATCTCATCATTTTTATCATTAAGTGCAGCCTCAAATTCAGCTTTCTTTTTGGAAATGGTTTGCTCTAGCTCAAGGTTTTTATCAATTAAAGCCACATTTGCCTTTCTAATAGAAGCAAATGCTGCTATGCATGAATCAGAACAAAGCTTGGCTTTAGCCTCAGAGGATACCTGTGATGAAGCATTAGAGGATGGCCCATCAGCAGACTCCAGGGCCATGAGAGAAAGGTTCCCAAAAGGATGATCACCACCATGTTGACCAGCACCTTGGAATAGTTGTTCTTGACCAGATAAATCATCTGGTAAACTACTCCCGTCAACAACTCCTGGGGTGAAGAAGCTGTGTTAATGAGGTTGGGGTTAATGATGAGATTAGGATGATTGAGGCTCAGGGAGAGCATGTGGTTGCTGAGCAGGAGGTGCTTCAACTTGACTTGGCTGAGGTATGTAGTAGCAGGGGTATGGGTATGGCATATGACCCTGAGGCACAAAGTATGCAGGTGATGCCTGTGCTGGTGATGGATGACTGGAACTGGTGGAGTGTTGCCCTCTGTGCTGTGAGCTATTGCTTGGAAAAGTCACAAAGGGTGCAGAGGAGTTAGATCCAGATGATCTACACTCTCTAGCAAAGTGTCCAAGCCTATGGCACTTGTGACACCTCAACTTGCTCTTGTCAAAACCAACTTTGGTTTTGCCAGAGAGACCAGGAAATTTCCTGCCAGTTCTCTTGTAGAACTTTTGAGATCTGATATTTATCATTGCCATTTGACTCAAAATATCCATCTCTTCCAGATCATCATCTGGAATGCCCTTCAAGTCCTCCATCAGAAAGCACAGGTTATCATTGCTACCTCCTGAACTACTATCAACACCAACAAAAGCATGTTCAGAATTGGTAGAGAAATCAATATGCTCATCATAACCATTCTCAGATGTAGCATATACTGACTCTTGACCTATCAAGGCAGCATTGCCTGAGACAAAGTCATCAGTGAGCTTGCCAGATGATGACAACTTCCTTTTCTGTTCTATCTCTCTTTCAAATGTAAGCAGTTTCCCATGAAGTTGGGTGAGAGATAGAGTGTCCAGATTTGCACTGGAGCGTAGGACACCGGTATAAGTGTCCCATCTCTCAGGCAGGGATCTAAGGAAACGGTTGTTCATCTGACTATTGGAATACTCTTGTTTAACCATTTTCAGCTCAGAAATAAGACAAGAGAATCGCTCATATTGTTGAGTCAGTATCTCACCCTTCCTATGAGAGAATGTCTCATATTGTTGGGCGAGGATTTCCCTAGTATTTGCTAAGACCTCATTGGTTCCTCCGAATTGTTCCTTCAGAGCAACCCAGAGATCATGAGCAGTTTCATGATGCAAAAGTCCTGAATAGATCTCATTTGGAATTGCCATAGCCAAAATTCCATGGGCTTTAGCATCAATCTCGAACAGCTTAAGATCTTCGTCCGAATATTGATCAGGTTTCTTCGGAACCTGCTCATTTGATTCAGGAACGCTCACCATAGGCTTGTATGGTCCATGCACCACTGACTTCCAACAACCAGCACTGTTGACAGACAAGTGGTGGAGCATACGACGTTGCCATATGTTATACTCACTCCTCACAAGCATCGGAGGCTTTGTTGAGGAGCCAGTATTGTGAGGATCGTTAGTTGGTGTTGTCATTTCAGATTTCAGTCAAATTCAAGGTAAATAAAACAAATCTAGCTCAAAAACCACGAGAACCTCAAGTTTAACAGTCAGAAGCAGCAGAAAATCAATCTCTATAACTAATTCTTGCAAATTGCTAATTCGATCAAACGTAGCTGTCAAAAGAGCAGTTTCAAATGATCAATTGTTAAATAGATCAATGATTAACTGGCTCTGATACCATTTGACAGGATCTAAGCCTCTAGTTTGATCAATTAGGTTGTATTCGCAGCGGATTTAGTACAAGAATTAGAACAAACAAGCAAGAACACAATAGATTTAACAATAAAACAGTAAGTTATAGAGAAAGATGGAAGTTCTGCAAAAGAGAATATTTCATTCAATACATGCTTCGACTGCGGCTGTAATTCGCAGCGGCTACAATTAGGTCATCTTCCTTATATAGGGAAGAATAACCTAGTGCTGATGTCACTTGACAGTGACATCAACCGTTATTAACAAACTACTGATAGAACACCTAAACTACTGAAGATGTCAAACAGCTGACATCTTCTTACAAAATAGCTAAGTGTTCTACTTATTACAAGTACTGAAGAAACAAGAAACTACTGAAAGTTACAACGACTGAAGAACAGACTCTTCAGTCGTTTACAACTACTGAACTATAACAACTGAAGAACAAACTCTACAGCTGTTGTACAAACTACTGAAAAGGAAGAATACTAACTTCTGAAAGAGAAAAACCATCACAACATCTGAAGAAGACTTCTTCAGCTGTTGTGACAAACTCTGAAGCTTCAGCACTTGATCTTCAGACTTTGGGCTTCAGATGTTTTATTAGCTGATGACTTCAGTAGTTGTCATCAGCTGATGTCTTCAGTCATTGTCTTCAGACTTTGTGCATCAGTTGTTGATCTTCAGTTCTTTAGTTCTTCAGCTGTTGATCTTCAGCACTTGAGTCATCAGTACTTGAAGTCTTTAGTTCTTGTATTCTTCAGTACTTCAGACTTCAGTACTTGTCTTCAGTACTTGGGATCTTCAGCTGTTGCTCTTCAGATCTTTGATCTTCAGCTGTTAGTCTTCAGTCTTTGTCAAACTGCTAATGAAGCCTTCAACAGTTGTTGTGATGTCATGTGGGACTTAGAGGTTTTCCTCATCTTGGCTCATTGGTTCTTTTGGTCCAACACCTGGCCACAACACCTAAGGTAGAGTTTAAGTGTACCATTGCCATATGCAATATCCTTCTGTATCGTGGTACTGGACCTAGGCCTATCATAGACCTTCTATATCGGCGTACCGCACCCTCCTTTAAGGGATCTCAGATCTAGTTTGATCAATTAGATTTGATTCGCAGCAGAATAGTATAAGAATTAGACGAAATTCAAGCAAGAACACAAATGATATTTCAATGAAACAGTACGGTTATAGAGAGAGTATTTCTGCAAAAAGGAATGTTTTCATTCAACACACGCTTCGACACTTTACAAATTAGGTCAACCTTCCTTTTAAGGTGACGTCAGCAGATGTCACTTGATAGTGATATCTAACCGTTATACAACAACTACTGAAAATAAACAAAACTACTGAAGATGTCTACAATAGTTGACATCTTCTTACAATAAAAGCTAAGTTTAAACTAATACTATAACTACTGAAGCTACAACGTCTGAAGAACAAGCTCTTCAGACGTTTTACATTAACCAAACTACTGAAAGCAAACTACTGAAACTACAAAAGAAAACTACTGAAATAAAACTATCACAACTACTGAAGAGTACTACTTCAGCTGTTGTGACAACCTCTGAAGACTTGAACTTCAGACTTTGTCTTCAGTAGATGAACTTCAGACTTTGTCTTCAGTAGATACTTTCAGACTTTGTCTTCAGTTCTTGATCTTTAGACTTTGTCTTCAGTACTTGAACTTCAGACTTTGTCTTCAGTTCTTGATCTTCAAACTTTGTCTTCAGTACTTGAACTTCAGACTTTGTCTTCAATACTTGAACTTCAGACTTTGTCTTCAATACATGTCTTCAGCTGATGTCTTCAGCTGATGTAGCCTTCTTCAGTTGTTATGATGTCTGTGGGACTTAAAGGTTTTTTGATCTGGCTCATTGGTTCTTTTGGTCCAACAAACTCCCCCTGAATCAATGCAGCCAAAACCTTTAAGATTATTTGAGTCCCACTTATTAGGCAGAAAGGTTGTCATTCTGGATCAGCTCAGAAATGACCAATATAAGCACGGGTCTGGGAAGAGGTTTCAGTAGATCTGATTAGCAAAGGATGGATGGGAACTCTGTCTTGGGGAACTGGACACAGAGTTGTTACCCCATCCATGAAACCTACTTCCCTACAATGAGTCTGTAAGACTCTCTCACATAGGTCTCCAAGAAGACAATTTGTTCTTCTTATGTGAGTTCTTCAGCTCCTCCTTCAAAAAAGAACTCAGACCCATAATACTCAGATAGATATCTGACCTGTTTCCCATTTCTTAACTCCACAGTTGTTATTTCTCTGTAAGCAAATTCATCAGGGTGATTACCCTCTAGTAACAACTGGAGCTCATTATGTCTAACTTCTTCAAGCCTCTTATAAATTAACCCCTTTTTTACCATTTTGTTTTCTAACAACTTTTGTGGGGGAAGATTAGCTTTATAGGCTCTCTTGAAGTCTTCTAGGATTTCCCAGGGTGATACTACAATGGCCAGCATGATCACTGCATCTACAATCTTCTTCACTTGGCCATTGTATTTATGTGGAATGTTCTTCTTGTGAATTCTATGACTCACCCTGGGATCAGGCCAGATTCTTACTCTCTCCTTCTGATATTGAAAAGTGAACCTGAGAGCATATAACCTCTGAGCATGTTTCCTTATTGATAGAATCAATGAAGTGTGAGGAAAATCTTTGTCAACCAAACTCAACAACTGTTCATCATGTAGTTTGTGCATTTGCTCTTCTTCAAGTTTTACTTTCACAGTTTGCATCTGGATGGCAGGAGTAATTGTTGTTGGTTGACTCTTGGCCTCATGCAATTTAATGACAACTGAAATGGGCAGCCTGTCCTCTCCTCATCATCATCTTCTTCTTCTTCTTGAAGCCTTAACACCCTTCTTTTCCTCTTGGGTGCATCATCGGTAGTTTGAGTTGGTTTCTTAGGTAAAGGAGTTGGTTTTGTGGGTTTTGATGTTGGTTGTTTTGGTGTGGGAGATTGTACAGCCTGCTCTAGCATTTTTGTTGTAAGAGAGGCTTTGGACGACTTTGCTAGAACAGTCCTGCTCCCAGCACCAACTTCATAAAGGGCTTCTATGAGTAATCCTTTGGTGAATGCTTCAGACGAACAGATCTTGTTGGTTATCTTCAAGATACTGTCCCTGGTCCATGATTTCATTTCAAGAACTGATCTCCCTAAATACTTTGATATAAATCTGACCATAGCTTCCAGCCTTTCCTATTCTTTCTCACTGTAGTTAGCCCATTGATGTTCAATCTCCTGAATCTCCAACTTCCTGGTCTCAGAGTCAAGCTTAGCAGTATGAAATCCTTGTCTAAATAGCTGATCAATGATTTTATCCATTGACCTGCTATGTTGCTCATCAGCTTCTTTAATCATTTCATCTAACTTCATCTCATCAGGAGTCTTTTCACCACCCTTCTTCTTCTTGTATATGTCATGAAAGTCCTTTTCTTTTTCTGTCCCCTTCTCCATCTCCTTTCCCTCCTCCATCTCCTTCTCCTTCTCCATCTCCTTCTTATTCTCCTTCTCTTTCTCCTTTTCTTCTTCAACCCTCTTCCTTTTGACTACTTTCACTGACTTAGACTCCCCCTTTTTGGTTGCATTGGATTCAGGGGTTTGAATGTCAGAAAGTTTCTTAGTCACTGCATCATCAACTAGGGTTTGTATGTTAGAGTAAAGCCTCTCATCAAGGGCTTGCACTATATCAGTGATGATGGGAGTGAGGAGAGGCAGGGAAGATTTAAAAATAGCAACCATTTGCTCAGAGGGGTTCTGTCCCTGAGAAATGGTGGTAGAAGCAGAGACTGGTGGCTGAGTAGTTAGGAGTGGCTCTGTGTATAGGGGACCTTCAGAAGAAGGTGCCATCTGTGGGTGAATGTGGGCAGATGGACTTAATTCTTGAGACATTTTGGCAAGTAGTTCTTGTAGTCTACTTACCTCATCCTCAAGAATAGTGTTATGGGCTAAAACTTTATAGAAGAAGCCCATGTCATCATTAGTGTTTGCTGAATCATCTGACCTCCTGATTATATCAGGATGAACATGTGCTGAGTGTAGATCAGTATTCACATGTGCCCCTTTGTCTTGGAACTGGGGACTTCCTGCGTCAGGATGATGTCCTTCATCAGAAGTTGCCTCTGGTGAGGTCTTAGAGATGATACCAACTTCAGCCTGTTCATGTGTTGAAGTAGGAGAAGTGGCAGCCTCACCAGAAGTTCTTATCTCCTCCTCTACATAGGGAGATAGAACATTGTAATCCATGTGCTGTGGGTTCTCAACAACACTATGATCCTCCCTCTCAGTGGTTGAGGTGCTCCTAGTTATGATAGGTTCCTGGGGAGAGGGTGGAGTGTTAAGCTGAGTCAGTAATTTTGCAATTATAAGTGTTACACCTGGGGAGAGTGGTGATCTTCAATGGTAACCTTCTCAAGTGAGAGAGGTTCCAGAAATGTGGCTGCCCCAGAAGTGGTTGCTTCAGGATCCTGTTGAGAGGATACCAGAGCGGTTATGGCTGGTAGAGTCTCTGTAACTACTGTGGGATTAGTACCAGTAGTTACTTCCTGCCTTGGTGATGCAGGGGCATCCTCAGAGGACTCAACTCCCTGAGTAGCCTTTTTGGGCTTTTTATGTTTTGGCTTGGAGGGGACTTTGGATTTAGAGGATGAGGCTGTGGGTTCCCGCTGCTTGGGTTTTAGCAGCTTGGCAGCCTCTTTTAGGTGTGTGTCTGAGTTGTACCTGGAGTATACTTCAGGCAAAACAACCACAGCAGGGACTCCTAGGCCAACAAGGCCCTCAGCTTTTAATTGATTCTCAATAATGGCCATAAGAAACCTTGGATATAATATCCATCTGTTAGCCACAGGTTTCAAAGCCATATCTTTTAATTCCAAAAGGATAATTTTAGAAAAATTTAGATTTTGTTGTTCAAGGATAGAATACAATACCTACTGCCACCTAGAAGACATTTGATCCCATGAAGATGATTTGGGGGCAAGACAGACATTGACCATGTGAAAGATTAGGCGTTCAGGGTCATGAAAGTGCTTCTTCATGATTGTGGTAGCACTTAGGTCACCTTCGTATCTATAATGGGCGAAAGATAAGTCAGTTGTGCCCTTAGAATATTCAGTGACGAAGGTGGCATCATTCAGATTTAAGGTTTGTCGAATAATTTCAGAAGTGCCGACCACCTTCTTTTTGTTGACAAACGACTGGAGAGTGACCTCAGCATCATTCTCACCAGTTGTGAGGGTGACGTTTGTCCAGAATTGTTTTAGGGATTCGGCGTGTATGATTGGATTCAAAAGAAAGGCCGTTTTGTATGGGGATTCAACCATCAGATCGATGGCATCATCGAACTTGTTCCAAAAAGACGATTTGGTAAGGTAGGCTACACAGTTGTGGGGTGGTTTGAGTTGCATGGTCGCCATTAATGCAGAAGGGAAGTTCAGAGTTTTTGAATAATAGGGTTGTGAGAATGAAAAACTCTAAAGTTAGGGTTTTTAACCTTCAGAGGTTGTAAACAACTAAAGACTTGGTGTTAGTCATCAGTAGTTGAAAACTGCTGAAGACGTGGTTTTGGCTTAAGTTGTTTTGAAATGAAATAGCAGTTGTTTAAATCAGCTGAAGAGTAAATTTACGCATCAGCTGTTGTCGTCAATTCATAGGCTTCAGTTGTTTCATTCTGACCTCAACATTTACTCGTCAGACTTTGTCTGATTTTCAGATGTTTCATTGGTCATCAGCTCTTTTGAATATTTATTCTTCAGCTCTTCTGAACAAATGTTCAGAAGATCTGTTGAAATAAATTATTCTTCAGAACTTGTGTACAAATATTGTCTTCAGTACATATGTGTAAGATTACACATCAGTACTTTTGGAAAAAATTTATTCTTCAGTACTTATTTGTTAGAAAAAGGCATCAGTTGTTATAACCACATCAGTAGTTGTAACTTCATCAGTTCTTTTCAACAAATCGTGTACTTCAGTACTTTTAAGTATTTTAGTCTTCAGTCTTTATAACACTTCAGTAGTTATGAAAAATGCTAAAGACAAAATAACTCATCAGTACATATTTTTGACTTATGTATACTAATGCTCATCAGTACTTGTGATTTGAGAGCATCAGTATTAGTCAATTTATTCCAGCTACAACATACCAAGCCTTAGCACCAGATTTTGAAAAGTCACACTGTCCAAAGGCTTTGTAAATATATCTGTAAGCTCATCAGCACTAGGAACAAACTTGGGATCAATCAGACCTTTTTCATAACAATCCCTAATAAAATGATGTCTGATCTCAATGTGTTTGGTCCTGGAATGCTGGACTGGATTCTTAACAATACAAAAAGCTGATGCACTGTCCATTAGTAATGGAGTCTTAGCCTCTGTAGTGCCATAATCCAATAATTGATTCTAAAGCTAGAGTACATGAGATGTACAACTTGCAGCAGCAATGTACTCTGCTTCAGCAGTTGATGTAGCAATTGAAGTTTGTTTCTTACTCTGCCAAGAAACCAAACAATTGCCTAGAAATTGGCATCCACTAGAAGTTGATTTTTGGTTACTTTGCACCCTGCATAGTCACTATCAGAGAAAGCAACCAATTTGCAAGAGTGCCCAGTGGAATACCAAAGTCCCAGAGATTGAGTTCCTTGCAAGTATCCAAAGATCCTTTTGACTGCAATCAAATGGGATTCTTTAGGTGCAGCCTGAAATCTAGCACAGACACAAGTTGCAAACATAATGTCTGGTCTAGAAGCTGTAAGGTACATCAAGAAACCAATCATACTGTTGGTCCATTGGTGATCGATTTCAATGCTATTGAAATGATAATCACAGTGATATCCCACAAATATAGAATCAAACAGAGCAAAACAAAGAAATGAGTTTCAATATAAATCCATATGATCCAAACTCAATCAATATCAATAAACAAGGCTCAAAGATATGAAACAAACACAATTTCAGCCTTAAACAAGCTATGAAACAGTAATGCAAAAGTATATCTGAATTAGGTTTTGGCAAAACTTGCTACCAAAGATACATGAACTGCATATATATAAACAGAGACAAATTCGCTGGTAGATTCGCTGTAGCGAATCTACCTTGACCAACAAGTAAGTTCACCCGGCAGCGAACAACAGTTTCGCTGGGTCAACAGTTTCGCTGGGTCAGTGCGAAACTAATACATTACTTACATAAATAAAAGTTATCTAACATTAGTCCTATTACATAGAAGATAAAAGAAGCTAAACTAAACTAGGTGAGTCCAACCTATCTAGATCATCAATACTCCCCCTAGGTTGGACCTCACCTAGAGGGGTCTTCTCAATCAGCTCCAGCTCCATCATCAACTTCGGCTTCAAAGTTCTCCATAAAAGCTCCTGCCCTCGACTCAATCCCGGCCAATGGATTAGTAACATCTTCAGATCCTGCCTCAGATTCAATATCAACAATAAAGTTCTCAACAAACCCAGCTTCATTGACTTCTTGAACTGGTGAGTCTTCAACTACAACCTCCTCCTGATCTTGCATGATTTGATCCTTAGTATTAGCTCCAGACCCACTTGTCTCATCTATCACCTGTTTTTCAAACCTTCTTGAAATTGATTGATCCAGTTTTTTACTCAAATCATCCACATCCATCCTTGTTTCGTCTGCTTGAATTATTTTTCTTGACAACTCCCGGACTTCAGCTCTGAGTCCCCTAGCCTTGTTAGCTACTCTCATGAAGAGGCTCGCTTCTTCCAACGTTTCAGCTCCAGCCCCAACTTTTATGTGATTCTCGCACAGAATCACTAAGTCTTCATCACAGAAAGAAAATACGTCCATCGGATCAAACAATCGGATTTCAGGGGCCCCTTTTACTCTAATCACTGCTTCCCCGGTGTTGTTATCATAGAACCATTTTTCAAATGCTTGCAGTCTCGGGGAAAGAGGATCAGGTATCCTAATACAATCCACAGTCTTTGCCGGTTTTAGTTTAAGCACAATCTTCCCTTTCCGGTCACCCAATCAACATCCTTTTTTGACCTCTTTCCTTCCATTTTCATGAAACCAAAAGCTTTGAAGTTATCAGATAAACCCCTTTTAATCTCTATCTCTAGCAGCTTGGCCCGTTCACTCTGTTCTGCTCCAATCAAAGGAATCTCAGCCAATCTTCTTAAATCCCATCTTGGGAGGGTTTTAAAAGCTTTTCTTTTGTGAACATAAGATATTCCCCCTCCCCTTCTTTTGATCATAAATAATTTCAGCTCAGAGTTGTATTTCTAACTGAAAATCTTCTTATCGCTCTCTTTTCTAGTGGGGTTTTTTATGTTCTGGAACAGTGGAGTTATTTCTTCAGCCTCCTTTTCTTTAACAAACCACTCAGATTGATCTAACTCCACCGTTCCAATTTCAGCTGACCCAGTATCAGTCACATAGGTCACTGGACATTCGTCCACCTCATAGAATTCCGGTTCTGAGCTGTAATCCACCAACTGCTCCTCAACTTCCTCCTCTTCATCTACTAACTTCATCTCAGCTTGTTTTTCTTTCTCTGATCGTTGTTTCTCCCCCACAACCTCCTCACCTGTTAAGTCCTTCTCAATATCAAGTCCCAAATCATCAAAATCTTCATTCACAACCTCCACATCATCATCCTCACCCTGTTCTCCTTTAGCATCAACAGGTTTATCATTTTTGTCTTTCTCTCCACTTGATCCTGCAGCGTTACTAGTACCAGCTGCTGAGCTTGGGCCCTCTCCTGCGACAGAGAATCTCCCCACCTTCAGAAATGTGTATTTGGAGGTATCGGTGAGGTCATGTAGTTCCTGTTCAGATCTAACATCTGGCAGGCCAACCGCTTCTTTCATAGAGTTCACCTCCTTGAATAGTGTCTTGATTAATTCTTGTTGATTTAACACCATCCTTGTCAATCCTTCAATCATATCATCCTTTGATTTCTCCCTCAACTCTTGATTTATCAATTTGGTTTTCATCATACTCAGCTCATTTGCCACTGAAGCACTAACATTTCTAATCACGTCTTGGTCAAGCTCAGATCTTGCATCTTTTCTTGGAGGGTTTTCTGTGAATGCTTGATGCTTATGTTTCGTTCTCCTCTCTGATGCTTCAGTGTGACTGCTTTCTTCAGCCCTTTTTTTAGATCTCCTCTTCTTCTCAACTCTTATTTCATTCATTGCTTCCTCAATCTCCTCCTCAAAGTCATACTCTTTCTCTTTTGCATATCTTTTTCTCTTTTTAACTATTTCTTCTTGTTTCTCCATGTTCTCTACCGATCTCTTTTCCTATGCTTCTATCACCCTCTTTATGTATTCCCATCTCTCAGCAGAATACATATTTTCCCACAAGTGGGTGATCTTCCCACTGAAGTCATGTCTTGCAGAAGAACAGTCTGCAAATATCCTTGAGCTCATCTGGGCTAGTCTCTTGATTTCTCCATGCTTAGGAATGTTTGGAATCAAGTCATCAATTATCATCTGAACAAATCTCGGATACAGAAGCCACTTCTCCTTCTTCACTACCATTATGTTATCACACATGCACTCAAAAATCAGTCTTGCTATATTTGCCTTTTGGCCTCTACAAAATATCACCATTGCTTTGGCCCATATCAAGTTGAGACCATCGGATCCTCCTTTCCTGTTGTCTAAGCACATGATGAATATATGAACAATGTATCTCCACTCTTTAGACAGCATAGACTTCTTTATCTCTTTCTTTAAGCCAAAAGATGGTCCCTCATACCCCATGCTTCGGAATCCCTCCATGACTTGACTTTCAGACAGTTCTACTTCTTCTCCCTGATCACCTTCTAGACGAAGTACTCTTGCTATGATTTCTTCAGTGATGGCAATGTCATTTCCTTCTATCCTTGCTCGAATAAAGTATGGATTAGCTTTAACATCCAACTTGGCTGATCTCCAGAAGTCTTGGATATGCAAAATATAGATAGATGGTGAATGGGTGATAGCATAATGAATTGGAGACTGTTTCAGCCACTTTATGCAATCTCTGAACCCTGCAGCTTTGGGACTGTCTTCATCCAATAGAGCTACGGTGTTGTTCTTCTCATCGAATTTTAGGTTAGCCATGATTGCTGAAAACAAATTAGAAAAGTCTGAGTATACAACATAATAAATGTGTGAGAATATGTAAAAACAAAAACAAAAGAAATAAATTAAATTCGCTCAATTGAATCTATAAATTTGCTAAGATGAATCTATAAATTCGCTAAGGTGAATCTATAGATTCGCTCGGATCATGTGAACTTTCGTTCAAATTCGCTCGACCTTAGTCAATTTACAGAGGCGATTACATAGATTCGCTTAAACTTAAGTGACTTTTAGTTTAATTTGGTTGGAAAACATTAAGTTCGCTGTGGTGAATTTATAGTTTCGCTCGGTTCAAGTGAACAGGCGAAGTTGTTGGGTGAATTTACAAATTCACTCAAGTTCAAGTGAACTTTCGTTCAGATTCGCCTGAAGATCAGCAAGTTCGCTGAACGAGGGCTCCCGAACCCTAACCCAGGCGAACATGCCAAATCTCACAATGCGAAGTAAAATACACCGATTAAATCCTTCACCGAGGTTCGCGACACCCACCTAAATCTTTTATAACACACGAATCCAACGGAAATCAAAACTAAAGGAACACTCCGAAATTTCGCACGATGAACAAGGAGTGTAAGTTTAAAGTTACTGTGAAAATTTACTCGTTCACTGTACCTTTTATAAAGACCTTCAGAGAATCTATAGATTCGCTCGGTAAACTCAACATGTTCGCTTGACATGCAACTTGTCGAGCTTACTGGCGAAACTATAGGTTCGCTGCGGCGAATCTTAATTTCGCTAAAAAAATTTTAAAATAAGATAAAAATGAAAAATTAAAAATTAAAAATTAAAAAAATAAAGTAAATTAAAATAAAATTGAAATAAAATAAAATAAGATAAAAATAATAAAAAAATAATGAAATTTGCCTATGAATACCTTATTGCCCCAAAATAAAATTAAATAAGACTACAATTATAAAATAGAAATAAAATTAGAATGAAATTAAAATTAACTAGTAGAAGGATATAAAATCATTTTTCAGAGGGGCATGACTTAGCGAGATTGCTGATACGTTTGTCCGCTTAAACCCATTCCCTGTTCTTTTCAACTTATGATCTACAACTGTTTATCATGTTCTGAATTGTCTTAGAAACTCAGCAACTTGGTCCCCACTGATATTTGATAAAGAATTAGTCTTGTCATCAAGGTTTATTGAGCATAATCATTGATTTTGCCTGCTCACTATACTGAATCTACTTAATGCAAATACAATGACTGGCATATATACATATGGGACACTATAATGTACAGATGCAGACACACATATATGCAAGATACGCACATGAAATGCAGACTCAACCTTCAACTAATTGATGAGAGCTTCAGGTCAATGCTTTCGCATAGCAGAGAAGATCATCTAGGCGTGTTGATGAGAACTTCAGGTCAATGCTTTCGCATAGCAGAGAAGATCATCACTCCAGGTCAATGCTTTCACATAGCAGAGGAGATAAACACACATCTTTTCTTATGTAAAGTATGAAAGTATATACAGTAATGGGCTATTTGAGATTGTTTAATGTTTGACTTAGAGGGCATTATTACCGAGTCACCATCCCAGTAGGAAACACCATAAGCTTCACATCAATAATCTAATCCTAAAAGTATGAAAGTATATACAGTAATGGGATATTTCAGAGTATTTAATGTTTGACTTAGAGGGCGTTATCACTGAGTCACCATCCCAGTGGGAAACACCATAAGCTTCACATCAATAATCTAATCCTAAAAGTAAACTCAGTACAGGAGCAAGACATCAATTGTACAGGAGCAAGACATCAATTAGCATCTCTCAACCAAGTTTTAGACAAGACTTGTATCTTTGTGCAGACCAAAATATCATGAGGATAATCCTTATTACTGAGTTATGATCTTTAATTTGGCTGCATGATCACTTGTTTACTTCATTTTTGGGATGAGTCTATCATGCATATCCCAGCGTAAGATGTTCCCCTCTTTCTTACTTCATTTTCTTGATTTCCTGAGAGAATAAGAGTTAAAACCTATTATTAGCATTAATCTCCCCCAAAATTTTCATTTGATAGCTTACTTAATAGAAAATTTCTTAACAGTGAAAGTAAAAGAAAACTAAGAATAAAAAGGAAAGATATATGGGACACAAGGATTCTCTAAGCAGACAACAGCCAAGACCATAAGGAAAATGTACATATATACATCTTAAACGGTAGTTTTGCTCAGAAAAGGTTTTCAGAAGGATATTAATCCTAGCATAGAGATCAATTCATAAAAACGTAGTTTATCAAATGTTTTAGTGAAAAGATCTGCTTTCTGCTTCCTTGTATCAATAGGAATAGTATCAATGAACCCCTTTTCCTGAGCATCACGAATGACATGAATTCTTGTTTCGATGTGCTTGGTTCGAGTATGATGAATTGGATTCTTGGCAATTCCAACAGCGGCTTCATTGTCACAGAAAATCGGAGTGTGAAGGAATTTGATGCCATAATCCATCATCTGGTGTTGAATCCAGAGCACTTGGCAACAGCAGCTTGATGCAGCGATATATTCAGCTTCTCCCGTGGATAAGGACACTGTTGTTTTTTTTTTGCTTTGCCACGAAACAAGACAGTCACCCAGATATTGGCATCCACCGGTGACTGACTTTCTGTTAATCTTGCAACCACCATGATCACTATCAGAAAAAGCATGTAAATCAAAATTCCCACCTTTTGGGTACCAAAGTCCCAAACGAGAGGAACCCTTAAGGTAACAAAAAATGCGTTTAACAGCTAGCTCATGTGATTCTTTGGGATTGGCTTGATAACGAGCACAGTAGCATACGGCAAATGTGATATCTGGACGGCTTGCAGTCAGATACATGAGAGATCCGATCATCGAGCGATATCGATGAGCATCCACAGACTTCCCATTATCATCAGGAGACAAGCATGTCTGAGCAGTGAAGGGAGTAAGTTCTGGCTTTGAATCATCCATGCCGAACTTTGTGATGATTTCCTTGATGTACTTCTCTTGGTGAATAAGAATACCTTCAGGTTTCTGTTCCACTTGCAGACCTAAGAAGAAGCACATCTCCCCCATCATGCTCATTTCAAAGCGATCCTTCATCACTTCCTCAAATTCTTTACACAGCTTTTCATTTGTTGATCCAAAGATAATATCCTCGACATACACTTGAACAATCAGCATCTCACCATCCACCTCCTTCTTGAATAGTGTCATATCTATAGTCCTACGAGAGAAACCCTTGCTGAGGAGATATTGTGTTAAGGTCTCATACCAGATTCGGGGAGCTTGATGCAACCCATACAGTGATTTGTCTAGCTTGTATACTTTGTCTGGAAAATTTGGATCCTCGAAACCTGGTGGCTGACAAACATAGATCTCCTCATCAATGTTTCCATATAGAAATGCACACTTCACATCCATCTGAAAAACTTTAAAGTTCTTATTGGCTGCATGTGCAAGAAAAATTCTGATGGCTTCGATCTGAGCAACTGGAGCAAACACTTCAGTGTAGTCAATCCCCTCCTCCTGAGCAAATCCTTGAACAACCAATCTGGCTTTGTTTCTAACAACAACACCACGATCATCTGGCTTATTTCGGAATACCCACTTGGTACCAATGGGGCATTTGTTTGGAGGAAGATCAACTAACTCCCAAACTTTTAACTTTCTGAATTACTGCAACTCAGACTGCATAGAGTCCACCCAGCTTGGGTCTTCAAGTGCCTGTTTGTAATTCTTTGGAAAAGTCTGAGATAGAAAAGCTGCATAAAGACACTCATTTATCAATCCACTCTGACTTCGAGTCCTTACTCCGTCTGTGATGGATCCAATGATGTAGTCATGAGGGTGATCTTTTAAGGTTTTAAAATTAGTGTGAAGCAATGAAGAGTTATGTGGAGATGTGGATGTGGAAAAGGATGGTTGTGTAGGAGAAGATGAATTTGTGGGGATTGGATCGATAGGACGATTTGAAATAGAAGAAGATGTGGATGGAATAGTAGATGAGATTGTAGGATTAGATGAAGATGATTGATATGGTGGAGGTGGTGGAGATGGGATATCAAGAAGTGGGTAGTAATGATGTGGCAGACGGTTGCGGTGGTGGTGGAATAAGATTCACAGGCGAGTGAGAAATAACATCATCATCATCGGGAATAGGCAAATTGAGTGAGTTGAAGACAGTGGTAGAATCATAAAACCATGCAGGCTCACTTCCAATGCTTGTAGAGTTAGACTCTTGCCAGTCGACATAGTAGGACTCTTGCACAATCCACGACCGTTTATTGTACACACGATACGCCTTTTGTGTTTCTGAGTACCCAATGAAGAAACACTCATCAGAGACGGCACCAAACTTCGTATTCTGATCTTGAGTATTCAATAGAGTAAAAGAGCAACCAAAGGGGTGCAGAAAATCAATGAGAGGCTTAATTCCTCGGAACAACTGATATGATGTCTTCATCTTGCTCTTGACGATCAATACCCGGTTGAGAACATAAGCTGCACAATTAACCGCTTCGGCCCAAAAGATGATTGGAAGCATTGACTCGATCAACATCGTTCTAGCTGCTTCAATTAGTGTTTTGTTCTTACGTTCAGCAACACCATTTTGTTAAGGTGTTCTGGCAGCACTGAACTGTCTGAGAATACCCCTTTGCTCACAGAATGAATTGAAAATGTGGTTTCTGAATTCTGTTCCATTGTCGCTCCTGATGGCTTGAATCTTTCTTTTCCCAAGAACCTCAATCAGCGGAATCAGCTTCATCAACTCCTCAGCAGTCTCACTTTTGTTAGACAGAAATCTCACCCAAGAGTACCTAGAGTAATCATCTGTGATAACAAGACAGTAAGATTTCTTAGCAATTGATTTAACACTGATAGAGCCAAATAAGTCAGTATGTAACAATTCAAGGGGATGTGAAATCGAGTTTTGAAGTTTAAGTTTATGTGGCTTTTTGTGCTGTTTTCCTTTTGCACAAGCTATAGAATACTCTTTCAGTGGTAGTCCCCTGACTAAATTGTTCTTAACTAACTTATTTATCAATTTAAAATTGATATGCCCTAATCTTTTATGCCACTGAAAGGATTCATGAGAAGAAGCTTTTGATAAAAGACAGGTCACGATGGAAGATGATTCTTTTGATCCCATATTTAACAAATAGGTATCATTTCTCCTTGAAGCTCGCATGATCACCATCTCTTCAGGGATAGAAAACTCTGATTTCAAGGATAGACATTCATTGGCAAGGAACATCACGGGAATATTTTTATCACAGATTTGTGATACACTGAGAAGATTGAACGCCAATCTGGAACATAGTTGACTTTCTCCAAAGTGAGGGAACCATTCGAGACATCTCCTTGGCCAATCATCTTTCCACCCTTCTTGTCTCCAGCAAAAGCAAGATAGCCACCATCAATTATTCTAAAATTTGTCAGCAGGTCCTTCAACCCAGTCATATGTCTGGAACATCAGCTATCTACATGCCAATAACTATTTACAGCGGCCTCTGAATGTTCCTGACATTTAAAAAATTGGTTAGACTTTGGAAATTAGAACCCAAGTCTTAGTGTACTTAGGTCTTGGTGTAACATATTTTCTGCAAAAGAAACCATTCACAAAATCGGTCAATCTAGCTCCAAAGAATTTAGTCTGTATATTACTACCACCTGATTTAGGACAATGCTTTATTAAGTGATCATCCTTTCCACATCTAAAACAATGAGATCTCAAACCTGTTTTGGAACAATATGATGAAGGAATTCTATCAATAGATATTTCTTCATTACATTCAGACAATTTTGAATCTGAATCACTGGATGTGTCATATGGCTCTTTTGACTTCCCAGTAACGACTTCCCATTTAACTGATTTTTGATCAATTGTAACCTTGTTATTTTCAGTTGAAGAAGACATTTCTTTATCTTTTAGTTTTGAAATCTTTATTGGTGTAAAAGATGGGATTGGATGAGAGAAGAATTTATTAAAGCAGTTAGTTTTTGTTTCACTTTCAGAGACATGACCTGAAAGTTGAGCTTCATCATTCATACACACATTAGCATCAAATGCAGAATTTAAAACATTCAAGTCATCAAGAGAGTTTGAAACAGAACATCCTAAGATACTATTACATGCCCCAGAGTTTGAATCTAAAATAGTTCCACCAGACACAAAATGATTACTTAAGCTAATGCCTACAAAAGACTTCTTGGAATTAAAATCATGACTACTAGAGCTGCCAAGACCACTACTGCCACCATAATCATATCCTTCTCGCAACTCCTTAGAATTATGTCCTTCTAAACCTGCAATAGAGCTGTTAGTATCATTCTATATAATCTCTTGTATCAACTCATTTGAAGGATGAGGGGTGGGCATAGGAGAATAACAGAAAGTACTAGGTGGAGGATATACCAATGCATCATTTTCATTACCCAAACCGGTCTTGATCCTTGCCTCCCATTGTATTTTGCATAATTCCTCACTTTTCATGCTCGAAAGTGACCACTGTTCTAATTTATTTTTAAGTTTTCTAACTACAAATTCGGCAAGTGTAACTTGTTCAGTTAAATAGTTAACTTCACAGTTCTTTTCCAAAAGAGTCCTTTTTAAGTGTTCATTTTCTTTAAAGCTTCTCTTAATTTGACAAAATATTTTGACTCATTTTGTTTAAGCTCTTTATTGGTTTTCTTTAATTCATTTTCATTCATTATGAGCAACCTGTTAGCTTTATATATACCAATCAAACGAATTTTGCATGCAGAGGAACACATGTCTTCAACAATTTCATAAGGGAGATCCATTACCAGTTTTTCTGCAGTAAGTTCGCGATCACATTGGCAGTAGGGAGTGTTCCTCTTGTAATCCTCCACAGCAGCTTTCTTGGCATCTTCAATTATTGAATCCATGTTCAGCTCCTCTTTTTCAGTAGCCTTCTTTGTAGCGGATTCACAAACCAGATTAACCTCATCTTTAACAGGTTCACACACCAAACCAGTTTGAAAAATAGCTTCATGACCCGCAGCCTTCCGAACCACACCAGTACTTTCCTTAACCTGTTGATCTTGAATTACCTCAGACCCAATAGGTTCACCCTTGTCATCAATTTTAACGTCAGCTTCACCATATAACTCTTTGAATGGATTAAAACAGTCAATGTACTCATCATCAAGAGTTTGTTCCTCCACTATCTCAGCGATCAATGCATGGTTGATTTCCTCCTTTGATTCTTCAATTGCTGCACTCCAATCAAAGTTGGTCAACAGAGTAGTTTCTTTCTTGGGCTTAGCTTCTTCAACTTTATCCATGACTGGAATGGTTCTGGAGTTTCCAGAATTAACAGGTTCGGTGACAATGGGAGAAGGACACTCTCTTTTGAAATGACCGAGCTGCTTGCAGTTGAAACACCTGAGCTTAGATTTATCATATCCTAGAGCGTTGTTCTGATTCTGGTTTCCAAAGTTTTTACTGCCGGTTCTCTCCATAAACCTCCTAGCACGAAGAGTAAGCATGGCTATTTGCCACTGAATGTCAGTTTCTTCAAAATCATCAGGATCAACCTGATACATGTCTTCCACGGTCATACCACGTCCCTTCAATTCTCCAGCAATCAAAGCGTCATAACTGTGCACAAATAACTCAAACAGTGCCATAGTATCATGTGGAATTTGAGTAGAAGCTAAGGCATTTGAACTAGAACCAACATCCTTAGAACCACTACCACAGTTGACATTCTTACCATACCCAGAGTTAGCAAAACCACCATTTCTAGATGAACTCCCACAAGCTGCACCATAATAGCAAGAGTTTGCAGCGGATGAAATCAATGCAGCATTTTGAGGCGGGACAATGGGAGACATCATGGTCTGATTATACTCTCTTCTCTTCACATCAAGATCAAATGATTTTAACTTGTTGATAACATCCATCAACTTGTAATCAGCAAAATTCCTTTCTTGCTTGAGCAATTTGATTTGCAGACTCCATTAAGCAGGAAGAGAGTCTAACAGTTTACTCACTTGCTCATGATTGCCAAGTTGTTCATCATACTTCTTCAGATTGCTTGAAACTGACAGAAAGCGGTTTGTTATATCAGTAAGTGTCTCATGCTTATATCCCACGAATGAGTTAAACTCCTTCTGAGCTTGAGCTTTCTTGTCTTTCTTCAGATTTTCGTTCCCATCATAAAATTCACATAACGCATCATAAATGCCTTAGCGGTGGTATGTTCAGCAAACCTGTTATAAATATCCTGATGCAGACACAGAATCAAAGCTCCAAGAGCTTTCTTGTCATGATCGAGCAACTTGATGTCAATCTCAGTATAAGTGCTAGGATCCTGATTTGGTGAAGTGACAGATCCGACAGTTGTTGTAGGCAAGTGAGGTCCATTGGTGATAGATTCCCACTGACCATGATCAGTGTAGAAGAAGAATGCTTTCAAGCACCATTTCCAATCCTCAAAATTCTCTCCGTTGACAAGCCTCGGTGGCCTGTTTGGTTGAACACATTCCATATCAGTCAAATTCACGATTGAAGTAGACATGATAGAATCAGAAATTAGATTCGCTGAAAAGATGTAGATTCGCTGATAACTTCACTGAGAAAGATGTAAATTCGCCCGTAAGTTCGCCTGTAAATTCGCTTGGCAAACCAACAGCAGATTCGCTCGAATCAGTGCTATTGAAGCTCTAGTTCGCTCAACAAGTTCGCAGAACTAGTAGAACTTTCGTTCTAGTGGTAAATTCGATGGTATCTTCGCTCGAGAATTAGGCAACAAAGATGAACTTTCGTTCAATGAATGCAGATTCGCTAAAAACACAAAGAAAAATAGATTCGCTCGAATGGTCACAAATTCGCTGGGAAAACAATAAATTCGTCCCATGAACAAACAGCACTGTTCGGTCAGAAAATCACTCTAAACTCATCCAATTCGCTATGAATTAGTGATTGGATGATTGGGATATCTCCTTACTACTTGAGCAATGGTTTTTCTATGAATTTCTATAAGCAAAACACACTTTGAAGATGCAAATCGAATGGAACAGTAACTTTTCTTCAAAAACACCTCAAAACCCCAAAAACTCAACAAATCAAGAGCACAAAGGCTCTGATACCATATTGTTGGTCCATTGGTGATCAATTTCAATGCTATTGAAATGATAATCACAGTGATATCCCGCAAATATAGAATCAAACAGAGCAAAATGAAGAAATGAGTTTCAATATAAATCCATATGATCCAAACTCAATCAATATCAATAAACAAGGCTCAAAGATATGAAACAAACACAATTTCAGCCTTAAACAAGCTATGAAACAGTAATGCAAAAGTATATCTCAATTAGGTTTTGGCAAAACTTGCTGCCAAAGATACATGAACTGCATATATATAAACAGAGACAAATTCGCTGGTAGATTCGCTGTAGCGAATCTACCTTGACCAACAAGTAAGTTCACCCGGCAGCGAACAACAGTTTCGCCGGGTGACCTTCATCAGCTGACTACGAGCGAATCAGTAGATTCGCTCGTAGTTTCGTTGGGTTAGTGCGAAACTAATACATTACTTACATAAATGAAAGTTATCTAACATTAGTCCTATTACATAGAAGATAAAAGAAGCTAAACTAAACTAGGTGAGTCCAACCTATCTAGATCATCACATACATCTGTAAAGGGTTTCATCAACCGCTTTACCTTTCTGATCAACATCTAGTTGTGTGGTGCTGCTCATGGGAGTAGAACAGGGCTTACAGTTTTGTAAATCAAACTTTTTCAGAAGATCCTTTGTATATTTGGACTAATGTATGAAAGTTCCATCAGCTCTTTGTTTGATTTGCAAACCTAGAAAGAACTGTAATTCTCCCATGGCACTCATTTCAAACTTTTGTTGCATTAACTTTGTAAATTCATCACACAACTATGGATCAGAGGATGCAAAAATAATGTCATCTACATAAATTTAAACAAGTAGCTTATGCTCTCCCACTTTCTTTATGAATAAAGTTTTATCTATAGAGCCTCTAGTGAAATTATTTTGAAGAAGAAAATTAGACAGTGTTTCATATCAGGCTCTAGGAGCTTGTTTTAACCCATATAGAGCTTTATCAAGCTTGTACACCTAATCTGGATGCTTATTATCCTCAAAACCTGGTGATTGACACATATAAACCTCTTCTTTTATTTTACCATATAAAAATGCACTTTTGACATCCATTTGAAAAACTTTAAGATTGTGGAAAGCAGCATAAGCAAAGAACAATCTGATTGCCTCCAGTCTGGCTACAGGGGTAAAGGTTTAATCATAATCAATACCTTCTTCTTGGGCAAACCCCTGTACAACTAGTCTAGCCTTGTTCTTGTCAATTTGACCATTTTCATCAGTTTTATTCCTAAACACCCATTTAGTGCCTATTGCACACTTACCTTGGGGTAGTATACTAGAGCTCCCACTTCTCCTAAGGAGCAAACCACTCCCATCTCTTCAAGAATCAGTGCTGATGTTCCTCATGATCAGCCTGATGAGCTCATAAGCCAAAATGCCTTAAGCCTTCACTTTGAGTCTCAACACTCAAGTGAAAAACCTTCAGGGGACAGTTACCATCCCCAGCCTTTGGACTTAAATACCCAAATTCCTAACCTTGAATTCTATACTGATGAGGACTTAGGCTTCAGTAAGCATCATGAATCTCTTTATCCCTCCCCTACTCAAAGAAAGAGGAGTGCTTCTGAATTACCTATGTCTATCCCACATCAGTCACCCATTGTTGAGATGGGTCCTTCTGAACTTGTTCAGGGGATCCATATGGAAGAGGCTCTCACTTCTGCAAGTGATTACATCATTAAGACCTCAACCATGGCAACTCAGCCTATTGACACTTCATCTGAGGCTGTCAATGAGCAGAGGAAATCCAGTAGCCAAGAACCCCATGATGGTGATGAGAGTGAGGACTTAGGTCCAATTCTCTCATCCCCCCATGATTCTTCTGATGAAGATGAGGGGAATCTGAGACTAAAAGTGCAACAAATGACACAAACATGCACTTACTTGGTCTCAAAGGTTAGTCATCTTGAATTTCAAGTGACTACCTTACAAAATAGGGTCAATGATCAGCAACTTAAGATATCTTATCTTAAGGAAAAACTAGCTGAGAGACCTTTAAGAAGAGCTCAACCAGGAACACAAGAACTTGAGGATGTGGCTGACCTAACTCCTAGCTCACCTATACAAGAAGGTGATGCTACCAAAAAGGGGGAGAAAGTCACTACAATCACAGAACCTGGGAGTTCTTCAAGGAGTATGGACATTAAGGACTCACCATCCTCTCTTGTAATTGTTCCTACTTAGCAACCTCCTCAAGTTCACATTGATGTGAACATCATAGACTGCTTGTTTCAAAGTCTTTTTGGGGAGGGTGTATCAAGGCAAGAAGCTAAAGAAGATAGACCAAGGCAATCAGGTAATATCATTGGTCAACTGGATGTTAAGGCAGACCCTGAGATTAGCTTCAAAGGGAAAACCTTGACTGAAGGCCCAGTGATAGAGCCTGAAAGTCCTGTCTTACAATCAACTAATGAAGTGACAGAAATTGAAACACCTGTCACCACAACAACTACTGTAGCAACTCAACCCCTCAGTGAAACATCTGCTGGTGAAGATATATCACAGTCTCTCTCTGGCCAGAGCTTGGATGCTACACCAAGCAATGAAGGCCAAAGCTCTCTCCACCCTGTGTCACAAAGGTCTGTGGGTGAAAAGGGGAAAAGGGTTCTAACCCCTTAGGAGATTGAGGAGGAGGAAAGAGAGAGAAAGAGGAAGCTAAGGGGAGTAAGTTCCACTGGGTCTTCAAGCTTCATGCAAGCTACAATCAGGGCTGCTCACAGACCAAACACTCAAAATGATGAGTTGAGGGCAGTCAGGATTACTTACTTACAGACCAGGAACTATGACATAGATGAGATTATCTCTCCCCTTATAGGAATTAAATGATCTAGCTGACATGAAAATGTCAAGAGAAAGGAAGGAAGCTGAAGATGCAAGAATTCTTCTTGAGATCAAAGAGAAGAAAAGACAACAAAGATTATACAAGCATATTCCTACTCTCTCGCCAGTTCAAGAAAGTCTTGTGCAAGAGGCTGTGGCTGCTACACAAGAACCTTAGGTAGATAAAGAAACAGATAAACAAAGAATGATAGACTACCTGAGTGCCACAGGCTTCTACCAGGCAGAAGCACTTCTTCCTTTGTCCTTTGAGTACATTGAGTTTGAGTATCTCAAACAACTTGAACTTCAAGTACTCAAAGAACAGAAGTTAACAAAGAAGAAAATAAGGGAAGAAGCTGCAAAGTCAAGAGCTCTCATTCAGAAGAACTTGAAAAAATCTGATGATAGACAAAGAATGATGAGCTTCTTCAAGCTGTATGGATTCTCTGGAAGGAGACTTGGCCCTATGTCTCTATCTACTATGGATGAGCATATCAGGGTGATCAAGCAGAAGATCAAGAGTGGAGAGCTTGCTGACTTGCACACTCCTCCAAGTCAAGCTCTACCTCAAGTAGAGGTTAAGTTTGAACAACAAAAGACAACTTAAACAAGAACCTCCAGCTTCATCTTCTGATCCACACCAGGGTCAAAGGCCAGCCTCTTCAACTATTGATCAACAGCAAGGTCAAAGGCCAGCATCAACATCTGACCCACAACAGGGTCAAAATCCCACTCCTTCTGAACCTATGAGGGAGGAACACCCAACTGGGGAAGACACAACTAATCTACAAGGTGCTGCAGGCCAGTCTTCTCAGTTAAAGACTGTAAAGAGGAAGAAGAGGATGGCTTCTAAATCTGATACAAAGAAGAAGAAGTCAAAATCAACCTCCTCTGATCCTCAGGATGAATCAGAACATCCTAAGGAAGTGCAACAAGAAAGAGCCAAATCATCTCCAATTCAAATGACTCCTCTTGCATCAGGAAGACAGTGAGCTGCAAAATATCCTCAAGTGTTTTGGTAGCATCAGCCTAGGGGGAGTTTGTAAGGATTCCTAGAAGTCTGATGCAGCCAAAACACTCTTGGAACTATCTACTAATCATAACAACTGATGAAGACAACAACTGAAAGTAACAGCTGAAGACATCAACTGAGGTCAACAGCTGAAGACATCTACTGAAGTTAACAGCTGGAGACATCTACTGAAGTTAACAGCTGAAGACATCTGCTGAAGACAACAGCTGAAGACAACAGCCCAAGGTAACAGCTGAAGACATCAGCTGAAGACAACAGCTGAAGGTAACAACTGAAGACAACAGCTGAAGAAATCAGCTGAAGATATCAACTGAAGACAAAGTCTAAAGACAAAGTCTGAAGACAGTTTTCAGTAGTTGTCACAACAACAGAAGAAGTATTCTTCAGTAGTTGTGATGATCCTTCTTCAGTAGTTATCATAACAGCTGAAGAAGTATTCTTCAGTAGTTGTGATGATCCTTCTTCAGTAGTTATTACAACAACTGAAGAAGTATTCTTCAGTAGTTGTGATGATCCTTCATCAGTAGTTATCACAACAGCTGAAGAAGTATTCCTCAGTAGTTGTGATAGTTCTTCTTTCAGTAGTTCTGTGAAATGATCAAGTCTTCCTGCATGCTGCACAGAACATGAAGTAGTATTGCTACGAAAGTTTTACACTAATTCAGAAACATTTCAAGTGTAAAATCTTTCATAGCCAAGACCAATATCTTCAGAAGCCAGAAATGAAGTCTTTCCTAGCTTCAAGACAAAGTCTGCTGAAGCCAGGAAACCAAGACAGATTCTTTCGAAGACTTTTATCATACATGCTTTATCTGATGTACTTTTTCTGCAAAACTGAACCACTTTGCCGCTGCCCACTCTGGTTGGTCACCAACTTGTATGAGTTGGTGAAAAGGTCCATGCTTTAGGAAAACTGTACATTGAGGTCTTGGGTCAAACCTTTCTACTTTATGTACCTTTATCCTTTTTGTAATATATTAGGATGTGAGCTATGGCATGTCATAGTCACTAGCCAAAAGGCAAATCTGCCTTTTGACTCTATATGGATTATGTTGTCTAATTCGTGTATCCAGCTGGCCTTCAAAGTATGGTCGTCTGTAGGTTGTAGTATAAAGTATCTCAAAGTCTTGTAATGTATGAATACTAAATACTTGTAACTTGAATTTGAGAAGCAATATACAACATCCTTGAAAACCAACCACTTGTGTTGTTATCTTGTTCTTTCTTTTTGACTTACTTTTGTGTTCTTAGCATCATCATAACCGGTTCCCCATTTGATCTGTTAAGTGTTCTAATACACTCTCCTCATTGTGTTGTTGTGTTGTAAGTGCTAACCCTTCACCCGATCCTACACTTTCAATTGTGAATCGAATGTTCACATCTCATTGTGGTGTTGAATAATTCCTGCCCTTGATTTCGTCTTCCTGACTTAACCATCCAAGATTTGAACACCATAAAAAATTCTGTTATCTCGAACTTTGATCTTAAGCTTGTAAGCATGATTTTCTCTTTTGTTACATTGATGTCACTTGAAATTTCTTGAATTTCTAATTGATATTCTCTTCCTTTCGTTGTTAAGTCGAACTTCATACCGTTTGCACTGTGGGAGATGCAAGAGTTGCAAGTCAACTTATGATTAAGAACCCTCGTATCTTCTAAACAATTCTATCTCACCAAAACAGGGGTGATTCCCTTACTTTGATGATTCTCTATTCATTTCGATAAATGGTTTCCAATTGTGTGTTTTATGAAATTTCATCCTCTGGATTAGGGTGATTTCCTTATCTTGAGGATTGACTTCAATTATTCTCATTGGAACCTGCATTTCATAAACGACATGATCTCACTAAAATAGGATTGAAACCCGTACTTTGGTGACAAATGTTAATCTTTGATTGTTTTCTGGTTATTATGAAGCTCAATCGTCAAGATAGGCGTAAATTCCATACCTTGATGATAATTTCATTTCTATGGATTGTATTTTCTCAAATTAAACAACCTCGTCAAAATAGGAGTGAATTCTAGATTTTGATGAAGGAGTTCATCCTGTTATATTTTGTTTTTGTAAAACTTCATCGTTAAGATAGAAGTGAATTCCCTTACCTTAATGGTGAGTTACCTCATCTTATTTTTTTGGATCCTTAACAATGAGTTGGGATCAAACTTTTTGATTGGTAAGTTAGTGGTCATACCTTGGGAGTACACCATCAAGTTAGGAGTGAAAACCACACCTTGATAACTATTCTCATTTCTTGATCATCAACTTATCAAGGTTGTAATCAAGTGACGAGAAACATGTAGTAACTTGAAGGGTGAAACAATGATTAGTGTTTCGACCTAGCAAGCCAAAGCATGATCTCTGAACTTGAAGGAAGACCCGATCGCTCTAGGTTAATTTTGAATCCGAACTTGGAGCATTTAAATTCTTAAATCAAATTCTTTCCCTTTTATCCTCGTGTTTTGATTTGATCTAGCTATATGGAACTATTTATTCCTTATTTATCAACTTTCATTTTGAGTTATCATTAAAACCTAATTGCGTGATGAAAGTCTTCTAAACAATCTTCCTGCCAAACAAAGACATTACCAACTTGCGTTCATGGCTTTATAGTCACACGAATGTTCTCAACTGTGCTTATGGATTGGATGAACTACGTATGCAAATTGTACTTGGAAATTTGCTACCTTGCAAAATATATTTACAAATGCATTTCCTATTGTTTGTGTCACTTCTTGAATCTCTTTGAAATCCTTAACCTTAGAAATCTTTAAAACTCTATCTTGATTTCGATCAACGAGACTTGTTATTACTTTCACTATGACGCGGATATGGAGGTTCATAAATTTTCATAATTTGTAGTCATGGGTTTGGCATAAAAGAAAGACATAACTTGGTATATGTCCAAGTGTCTCACCTCCACATATGACAAAGCCTAACATCTGTGTTCCTGTGAATCTCCTGTTTAACTTTTCATCACTAAAATGCCTCTTATCTTAGGTGTCAGGATGACAATTGGTGCATTATAGACCAATTGACTAATTACATATTGACTTATGTGGGATAACGTGTCGAGAAATTTACTTGTATCTGTTTCAAATATTCGTATACCATGGTATGCCGTTAAAACATCGATCGTTATTTTGAATAACCGATTCATTTCTGCTTTTAATAATGTTCCTAATCATCATCGTGAATTCATTCCAAAATCTTCGCATACTGTATTATTCTTGGACCAACGGTTGGTCAAAGGAGAAGTACATATTCACAATATATGCGTTAAGATCGTTTCATTATATATAATGACGTTTGAGATCCTTAAATCCCGACGGTTAACCTTTCTTATCATTGTTGGTCTTTTATTGATTTCAAGACCACTTTACTACGAAGTTACACTCTAAAAGTTGTGGCTTATAAGTCTAACATACCACGGTAACTCATCATCGTTTTCTAACGTTTCATCTCAAAATGTCTCGCATTTCACTGAAAGAGTTCAAATTGGTATGCATTATGTGAAGAATCCTGTAAGATTCCATAAAGTGAAACATCTCATCTGTAAACAAACGTGTATCACTATCCGTTTGTACACTTATCTTTCATTTTAACCTTTTGCTCATTTAAGTTCATTCTAAATTTCGGGACGAAATTCATTTAAGTTGGGGAGACTGTAACATCTCATATTTTCGTTATATTAAAAGTTAACTTTGTTAAATCTTAAAAGGGCTTTTTATGCCATTTTGAAACTTTGAGGTTTGTTATACTTAATAATTAATTTGGTGATTAACAAATTAATTTAATAATGAATAATAATAACATTCACTACAAGAAAATGAAGATAATGCAACCCCGTTAAAAAGTTGCATTAGGTCTTCAAAAGGTTACATTAGGCTTAATGCAACCTTTTATCTAGGGCTGCATTAGCTGACCTAATGCAACTTTTTTATTAGATAATGCAAACTTTTTTAAAAGAGTTGCGTTTACTATTCAAATGCAACTTTATTAAGATGCAACCATTTTTACAAGCTAATGCAATTTTCTTACCTTTTAAATGCAACTAATCAAACTCACAAATGCAACCTTTGCCGCCTCAAATGCAACATTTGTTGGAATATAATACAACATTTGTTACATTCTAATGCAACTATTATTATAGTTTTAGTATAAAAGAGCAACTCTTTTTACATCCAATGCAAAACTTTCTAGAAACTTAGTTACAATAAGTGCAACCTTATTTACAAGCAAATGCAACTTTACAACTCGTTGAAATAACAAATTTTCTATTAATATGCAAGCGTATCTAAATTACACCAACACGATACTAATATAAATATAATATATATTCATATATCGTAACTTAGCATATGTCTAATCTCAAAATAACAACATAATCAAAATAAGATTGTCAATTACAATTATAAGAAATAACGAACACCTTCTACTCATCTCTAAGATTTTGAAGTATTCCAGTAGGTAGTTTTTCCATAATATCCCGTATTGTAGTTTCAAAGTTCGCTCGTTGGTTGTCAAAATCTTTTCGCATACCTTCTATCTCAGTCTTTTTTCTTTGATGGTCCTCTTCAATTTCTTTTCGCATTTCAAGCAACTGTGTTTTTTCAACTTCAAGGCTCGCTTTAAATGATTCCATAAGCCCCCCCGGGATCATGTATTGCTCCTCACCACCATCCATTTTTTCACCATTTTCTTAGTAACACCTTTGCCATAAAGTCGAAGGTAGCCATTGTGCTCCTTGTTCATTACAACCGTAAACGGATCGACCAAAGTACTTTCATCTTCTGATGGTTTGTAGTTCTTCATTTGTTCCTTCAAATATAAGAGTAAATATCTTAATAATACAACAATAAATAAGCCAAACAACTAATACAGAACGAAGATGTAGTGAAACGTATTATATACATCTTGAATCTTATTCATTTGAATATATATAAAAAGCATTGCCAAATAAATTCTGAAGTCTTGATAAATAAATTACACTCAATACAAAATGATAGCCACAATGACATACAGATGATGTGCAGTTGAAGAAATGATATAAGAGCATTTATACATTACATTTTATAAGCTTTTTTGCTAGCATGAACAAATGAATTCTAATTCAGTTTGAAAGGAGTTCAACAAAATCACACGTATTCCCTATTGAGCTTCAGTTACTTCTCATTGAAATAAAGATCCGAACTTTATGAAAAAAACCCTTAAAATAAAGTCAAACCCACTTCAATTGGCTCCAAGATTGGCAAAACAAGATCACAAGTTTACTTCTCATGAAACCCTTTTGCAAGAACCCACATTAATGAAAATAATGACATCAATAACCACACTTTGTAAGAACCTTACAGATTTGATTCAAAACAACATGAAACTAAAATAGGTTTGAGTCAGAATAGATACATCCAATCTGTAATATTTCCCATGTCTCCTGAAGTTAATAAGAACATAAAAGAAAATACATACTTAAATGGAAAAATACAAACGATTATCATATTTTTTCTGACCCTTGCTTCTTCTACTCGAATAAAATCGATGTTTTACTTGTTACAGGTGATCACTAAGTTCTATGACATCAGCCAACGTTCTTTCAATAATATAATAATGATATTAATCAGGAAGGTAAATGACTTTTGGAAGTCAACATGTACACACATATGCATACAATTTAATATGATATTTATAGTCATACTTATGTTTTATAAGTCAAACTGTACACAGATGCATATACATCCATGATTAATTTGATATTTGTTGTCATCCTTTGACATTTAAAAGTCAAACTGTACACTAATGCATATAACTTAAGCAATATATCCATAATTGGTTTGGTATTTATTGTCATTTTTTACTGAAAATGACAATAAATACCAAAAATACTTCTAATAAACTCAATCAAATTATTATAAACTCATCACAAACCTGTTAACAAGCCATAGTACCAAAACAAAGAATTTTTACTGAAAAATAGATTAGTCATACTAACCTTGTACTATATATATTGAGGGAGATGGTGAAGCAACAACTTGATAAGGATCGGATGATCAAGCAGCCAATGATTCAACAGATGATTTAGGCTGCACAAGAAACCTAAAAATCGATGAGTTCAACTATTTAGGCTGCAACCTTTACCACATAGTAGAGTAAAAACCAATTATATGATCATGACCTTAACAATAGCCTTCAATTGACAAATTAATTTTGGTTTTATTGTAACATCAGAGCTTCAAATAAATTAACACACTTGCCTTTGGTTTTTAAAACATGCTAAAAGTTAGATCACAATAAAAGAGCAGATGATAATGAAATTAAAACTTATATACCAAAATTCAATATTTATTCTGAATTTTTTTTTGCAACACCAATAAACAACTTGATGAATTTTTTTGGCTAAAAGTTAGATCACAACAAGAATAGCACACAACCTATCGAGTTGATTGGAATTGTAGACCTAGATGATTTGGCTGTAATAGGCTGAATGTTCGATTCGGTTGATCAAATTAATCGTCTTCACTCTTAATGCAAATACAAACAACCTGCAGGTAATTGATCGATGAGTTCCTAATCTTCTAACTCGGATTAATCAATGATTTTTTAAAGTTTAGAGATCGAAAAGAATACCACACAACCTGTTGCTTCGATCAGAATTACAAATCTGGATGATTCGACTGGAGTAGCTTGATCTATGGCTGCTCCCAATCGATAGAAAGTCCGTGATCGATGGAAAGCATTTAATCTATGATGCGACTGGAGTAGAAAACAACCTGCAGGTCATTGATCGGTGGAAAGTAAGGTAATGAGCTGCGGACGAAGGATGAAGGCGCTGGGGGTCAAAGGGGATGTTCCCAACGATGGCTGCTCCTTTTAAAACTAGGTTTAGTTTGTAATTTTTAAACTTTAAAGATCTAAATATTAACTAAGGGAATAAAGTTATAAAAAGCAACTCTTGGTTTAGTGGTTAAGTAGTTGCTTTACATATCTCCACACCTTGGTTCTATTCTTAGGAGAAACATTTTTTTAATAGAAGTTTAACCATCCATCACAATCTTTTAAAATGAGTTGGTATTTAACTTTTAAAAAAGTACCATTTTCAAAAGGAGTTGCATATATATATATATATATATATATATATATATATATATATATATATATATATATATATATATATATATATAAGTACAAGAAAGATATTTAGCAATAAGCACGTATAGTACTGGAGATAATATATAATATAGTAAGTGTGTTTGTGTTGGATCATGGTGTTTGCAAGTTAGATCCAAACAGCTAGTTTTGACACCATAGTAGTACACTGAAAGGGTCATATGTGTAACTGTAGCTCTAAAAGCAAATTGAAAAGAAAGCACTATATATACATATATACATACATATATATATAGATATCACTTTCATAATGCAACCATGTCAAAAGTTACATATATAAATACAATTTGCAACCTTCTAACATAAATGTTGCAATCGTTACTACAGTTTGCAACTTTTTAATAAAAAAAGTTACAAACTTAATATTTTTTGCAACCTTTTATGAGAAATATTGCATTAAATATTCAAATGCAACCTTTGTGTTTAGAGAAGTTACATTACGGTCAAATGCAATTTATTTAAAAAAGTTACTTTTGAAAAGTTGCATTAGGCTTATTTTCTAGTAGTGATTATAAGTGTTATAATGTTTACTTATTATTATAAAATTTATGGTGATAATAATCTTAAATAAAATAATAATTATTATTATTATAGTAATAATAATATTAACAATAATAATATTAATAACAATAATAATCATAATAATAAGATTAATAATAATAATCATATTAAAAGTAATCTTGTAAAAAAAATATAGAAACAATACAAGTTTTATTATTTTAAAACTTGTATTTAACTAGTTTTAACATAAAATAATAACTTTTTAAACTTCAGGGACCAATCTGCAATTTAATTTAAGTTTAAACTTAAGTTTGGGAAGGTATTAATACAAGTCTAATAATTCAGGGACCATTTGTGTAAATATTCAAAACCCAAACCGCCCCCCTTTCAAACCCGCGACTTTCTGGCCAACAACTCCGGCGGCCTCCGGTGAGCTCCGGCGAGGCCAAAAAGCATGGAATCTTCAACATTTAAACTGAAAAATCGGTTTCTAACCGTTTGGGAGGTGAATTCGAACCCAAAGGTTCGTTTTAATTATGTTAAAGCACCGGTTTCAAGAGCTTTTAAACCCAAGAAACTGACGAACATCAAACACCCAATGTTCGGGCATTACCTATAATAATGCAATTAAATTAACCAAAACGATCATATATCTAATTCTAATCAGTTGTTATACTCAATTGCATCTGAAACCATCAAAATTAACAAATTCGATCCTGCTCTACATCGCGACCCACACTTTACTCGAACACCATTATCCGGGCTTCAATCTTCGAAATTACCAAGGGGCTTTGCATCAAGAACACCACACGAAGCTAACCTCAAGGTTAATTGAGCTATCATCAACAATTGCACCTTAAACACATCCTCACAGTCGCGACCTGTTCTTAACCTTTGGTGTATCAATTCGAACTCAAACACGTAAGTTTTGTACAGAATTATACTCGTTTGGTAATGGAGAAAGAAAGCCCCATGATCTGAAACATAAACAATCACATCTTGATCTTCAATTTTGGGTTGATTCAAACTAGGGTTTATCAGGTTTGGGGTTCTCTTCGTGGGAGTGCTTATAAGCTATGGAAACCGAGAGAAACCATGGCTGTATGCCTTGGTTCACCGGTTCCCGACTCACAATCTAACTTGGAGGTCCCGGGTTCGACCCCGGGCACCCCCATATTTTTTTATGTTTTTTAGCCTTTAAATAAATTGTAAAAAAAATCAGTTTAAATACAAAATTCCTTTTATAAACTTCCTATATTTTTTAAAATCATCTAATTATTTTTCTGAAATTTATCTTAACATTTTAGTTATTTGCTTATCTTATTATTATTTAAAAAATAAATAATATAATTAGCTTAATTTCTTATAAAATAGATATTATTTATCTTATTAAATCATTATATGTCATTTGTTTCAAATAATTTAAATTGGTCATTTAATATTTTTGCATTTTATCAATTTATTATTTGTTTAAATAACAAGTATATTATTGACTAAAATGAGGATTGTTTTATTGGAAATATATTGAGACTCTGTTACAAATGGTTTTTTTATATAAAATGGACTTTATGTAATAATTTAATAAATTATTGTTATATTAGTGGACACTATTTTTGATGATGATGGAAATTATATATTTTATAAATTATTTACAAATATTACTTCTTATAAAATATACTTTAACAAATGACTTAGATTAATATTTTGCTATTAATCTATATATTATTTTAATTATTTGTAACTAATTACAAAGATTTATTTATACAATAAATCATATCAATATTTAAAGATATAATTCTTCTAATGGATTAAAAATATAAATAATTACTTTGTAAATTATTATTTATCAAAAACCCCTTAAAACTATTGAAGCCCTAATCATTATTTGAATGTTAATCATATTATTAATCTTCATCTTGTAATACATATTTAGGTGCCTTGTAATGAATACTTGGGATTACTTTGGATCATCCTTAATCTTTATTTATCATCTTGTAATGCTTATTTCCATGTGAGTTTTCCTTGCCCCTTTTTACATTTTTCATACTATTTTAGGGTGAAACATGATACTTATACATCATACACTTATAAACGTTTGAGACTTGTAAAGCACTTGCAATTCATCTTATTATTTTGTCATGGTTATTTGTGTGTTGTAAGTGTTTATATGAGATACATAGTTTGTTTACAATTATTAACTATTGCTAGCCTGGGACGTCTTAGATCTTTGGGCCTGACAACCCTATTTGGTGCTAAAGTCGATGTATTGCCGACTCCTAGGAGCCGTATGCTTGTGCACTAGGGAACCAAATACACTTAGCCAATCATATATACTTGTAATCAAGTCGAGGTTTGGTTGTAACAATATGTGTTCTATAACCTTACTAGCTTATAACCTATGACATGAATTGCTACTTGTAATCTTTTTATATTATGTATGAAAACCTTGGAAACTCACCAACTATTTATAGTTGACCTTTTACTTCTATCATGTTTCAGGAAAACCCCCAAGTTTTGAAGTGAACTTATGTTGCTGGCATAATCTAGGACTTGGACCTAGTTAATAAAAATCAATTGATTATACTGTGTTATGTCATGTTGATACTTATTTCATTATTGAGACTTATGCTTGTAATGTACCTTTCAAACTTATGAATAATATATATTTGGATTTAATAATAGCGTTATCTGGCTGTGAACAATCGTAACCCTCACATCTCGACGATTCCGCCGTGAAGGTTGGGGTATGACATTACAAGTGATGATCATTGTGTTGCATGCCTGAAAGGGAAGCAACATAAGGTATCTCACAAGCCTAAGAAAAGAAACTCCATCACTACACCCCTACACTTGTTACATATGAATCTCATGGAAACTGCTATCAGGGCTGCCCCCAGACCAATTACTCAGGATGATGAGTTAAGGGCAGTCAGGATCAACTACTTGCAGACAAGGAACTATGACATTGATAACATCATTTCCCTCCCCTTAGATGAATTAAATGAACTGGCTGGCATGGAATTGTCAAAAGAGAGAAAAGAGGAAGAGAATGCAAAATTACTTCTTAAAATCAAAGAAGAAAGAAGACAGAAAAGACTTTACAAGCATGTGCCTACTCTCTCCTGAGTTCAAGAAAGTCATGTATAAGAGGATGTGGTTCCATAAGAACCTCAGGTAGAAAAAGAGAAGGATAGGATCAACATGATAAACTACCTGAGTGCCACATGCCTCTATCAGGCTAATACACTTCTTCCCTTACCCTTTGATTACATTGAGTTTGAGTACCTCAAAAAACTTGAACTTGATATAGTCAAAGAAAGAAAGATCACCAAAAGAAAGTTAAGGGAAGAGGCTGCAAAGTCAACAGCCATCATCTAGAAAAACATGAAGAAGTCCGGAAGGAGACTTGGTCTTATGTCTCTGTCCACCATGGATGAGCACATCAGCTTAATCAAGTAGAAGATTCAAAGAGGTGAACTTGCTGACTTACACTCCCCACCAAGTCAGGTTCCTCAGGAAGTGGAGATTAAGGTTGAACCATTTAAGACAACACAACCTGAATCTCCTGCTGAACCTCAGCAAGCTTCCACTTTTGATCCACAGCAGGGATCTGTCTCCTCTCAATCTGAACCTGTGAGAGAGGAAGACCTAACTGAGAAAGACAAAGAAGATCAATCAGGTGCTGCAGGCCAGTCTTCTCAGTTAAAAAGTTCAAAGAGGAGAACATGGATGGTTTCCAAACCAAAGTCAAAGAAAAGGAAGAAAGAAGCATCCATCTCCAGACCTCAGGATGAGTCAGAACATCCTGATGATTACAACAAGAGGATGCTCCACCAACTCCAATTCAAGCAGCTCCTCTAGCATGAGGAAGATCCATCTTGTCTTGGACATACTACAAATCTAGAAAGATGGAATGTCATCAAAGATCAAGGTATTGAAAATATCTACACATGACAGGATATGTTCACTCTGCCTCTACATGATCTCTTTGACATGAGAAGACACTATAAGAGTCTGAGTGATCCTGATCATCTTATAAAGAAAGGGATGGTCATCATCATAATGAGGAATGTTAACATCTGAAATCTTCAAGTGTTTTAGTAGCATCAGCCTAGGGGTAGTTTGTAAGGTTTATTTGTAAGGCTGATGCAACCCAAACACCCAAAGTCTCTCCTGCATGCATGCATAAGTGTACTGAAGTGGAATGCTTTGGAAGTTTCACACACTGCCTTAAAAATTACTCTAAGTGTGAAATCTTCCGAAGCCAAGACCAATATCTTCCGAAGCCAAAGATGAAGTCTTTCGAAGCTTCAAAGACAAAGTTTTCCGAAGCCAACTATTGAAGATAGATTTCTTCTGAAGACTTTTTGATCACATGCTTTATCTGATGAACCTTTTACATAAAGCTAGACCCCTTTCCACTGCAACTCTGATAAGACACCAACTTTACATAAGTTGGTGAAAGGACCATGCTTTTGGTAACTGTACATTGACTTCTTGAGTCTGTAACTTTCCACTTTATGTACTTTATCCTTTTTGTAATACATTAGGATGTGAGCTATGGCATGTCATAGTCAGTAGTCAAAAGGCAATCTGTCTTTTGACTCTACATTGATTTTGTTGTCTAGATCATGTATCCAGCTGGCCTTCAAAGTATGGCCGGCTGTAGGTTGTAGTATAAGTATCTCTGGTCCATGTATCTTATGAGAACAACTTTGAAAACACTAGTAAGGAACTAGAGAGCAATATACATCAACTTTGAAAACCAATTACTTGTGTTGTTCTTGTTCTGTCTCATATACACTTGTGTTTCTTAGTTCTCAAAACTAACTTTTCTAGCCCCTTATTTGAATTGTTAAGTGTTATTGCACTCTCTTTTCTTTGTGTTGTTGTGTTGTAAGTGCATACCCTTCAACGGTCCTGCAATATACATACATACATACATACATACATATATATATATATATATATATGTATATATATTAATAGTAATAATGTTACTTATAACATTTTGGTTAAAAATATTGTTTCTAGCAAATATAATATTTTACTACTCAAAGGTGCTCATAATCAATCTAGATATTTACAAATATTTTGGTTGTGTAATAACGTATGTAAATCACCTATGTAAATCACCTTTCCTTTTAACCCGACTTTAAGTAGCGTATAAGTTTTATTATTTTATTAGGTTTTAATACATTCATTAATAATATTAATAACTCAACCAAATATTATTATTATTATGTGGTTATATATAGGAGTCGCGTTAAACAATTTAGGCGTGCGCGTATACCTCTTCTTATGGTCTGATCACTTGAACTCACTCGTTTTCCCCCGAGTCAACTGCTCATTTGGCCAACTTTTGACCTATGTCCAAACATGCCAAATCTCACATCCAAACAAAACTAAGTCATAATCTCACAACCAAACACACCCAAAACATTACATTGGTTACCAAACACCATCGTTAAGACCTTGACACCATGAATCTCCACTACCGTTGTGAATCAACACTAGCTGCCACCTAAGGCCACCGCAGCCGCCACCGGCGGTCACTGTGTCATTGGAGAAGCTCACCGGATATTCCCAAAACCTATAGATCTTGTGGTTAACCTCACATAAAACCACAAAAACAACCATTAGTACTCGCATCCTTCTTTAATCATCATTTAGAACTCAAAATCTCACCTGAAACTCAGAGATCCGGTCATAAAGATGCCATACAAGTCTGAATCTTATGTTTGGGGGTCGTCGGAGTTTGGACGGAACCCTAGATGTCACCATCGGATGTCACCATCGGAGGAGGGTCACCTTTTATTTTTGACTAACCGCAAGCAATCACCATCACCTCCATCGGCCTTGGCTTGCTTCAAGTAACGACCATCATCATTGCACTGTGAACAACCACACGACTCTCGTCGCCCCTGCCTTATTTTCACGACCTTCTCGCGGCAGCTGATGCTGCTACTTGTTTTTAGAGCCACCATTACCATCTTTGCCATTGGGGTCTCAAGATCCCCACTGCCACGACCAACTACTACAACCACCGCTACCTTCGACTACCGCTTTCCCCACCTTACCATCCTCGTCGTACGGCCACCCAACACCACACCCATGAGGAGAACACGCTTTAGCACCTCCACCATAGAGGTTTTGAACAAACCACCACCACCATCACCGTTAGGGACTCGAGATCTATCCGGGGATACCTTCACTCACCGCCACTCGCTATCGGAGGCCCGCCAGAGCGGCGGTCGGTCGCCGGAACCCTAGGGGTGTCTCTCTCTTGGTCATCTCTCTCTCTAAGTGTTTCAAATGTGTGTAATTGGGGCTAGGGTTTTTAAAGATGCTTTGTAACGCCCTGAAATATTGAAGCAATCGAGTTAGTAATAACGGGGTCAAGTCAAGAGATAAAAATATACATATTTATATATATATATATATATATATATATATATATATATATATATATATATATATGGATAATGGACTTAATTGGATCCATGGATTAAGTGATAGATGGGCTTAAGAGCCCATTACCACCCTTAAACAACCCTAATCAGGCACCATAACCCACACTTGTAACCTAAGCAACAAAAAATCTAGAGAGAGAATAGAGAGAGAAAGTGAGAGAAGATCAAAGGTTTGAAGCTTGGTGGATTGAGGGTTGAAGATCTGAGTATTTGGGCATCACATAACAAAGAAATAGCAAGGAATTCAGGTAAGAATCATCCTCCAAACATCCTTTTTAGAACAGATCTGGAAACTAGGGTTTTGGGCTGGAAAAGTTACAAGAATCACATAAAGATCACATTTTTACATATGAAATCATGTAAAATGCTTAGATATAGTCTCATGGATGAAAAAACAAGGTTTTGGACGTAAAAAGTTAAGATTTTGGGTTAAAAACGGGCTGGTTTGTCATTTTTATACGTCCAGCGAAACTGTGAGCCCCATCAGTGAAACTAGTGGTTCTCCCAGCGAAATTAAGAAAAGTTGCAGTAAAACTATAGTTTCGCTGGTAACTTCACTGGTGCTTAGGTTGACCAGTAGATCTTGCGAACCTAGGAAATTCCACCAAAAGTTGGGCGCAACTGGAAGCGAAACTGCAGTGCGAAACTGGCAGCGAAACTATCATGCGAAGCTGGTAGCGAAACTGCTCTACGAAACTGTTAGCGAAACTACCAGCGAAACTGTTAGCGAATGACCCATTTGTGTGTTAACTTATATGCAGATCGTGTGACCTGATCATAGGCTAGGTAACTTAGACGCAAGGTTACTTATCGACCAGGTGAGTTCTAGATTCCCTTATTTACAAGTTTTTCTATGTTTTTGGGGCTATTATGTATAGTAAACCTAAGATTTTTAAGGCAAAGATTTCAAGAGATTTTAACAAGAAAATAAATTTTCCTATAACAAAATATGTTATATAAAGTCCTTTAAATAAAAAATTTTCGCGCTGACCTGGCAGCCCGGCCCCAGCCAGGGGCGTTGACCCTTCGATCCACTAGGGGTTGTTACCCCTAGAACCCCACTATCAGGGGCTGTCACCCCCGAACCCCCGTTGTCCTGCAGAGGGTCGGTTATATGGTTTATTTCTCATTGTTGATGAAATATGAATGTATAAACTAAGAGTTATTTCCTATCATGTATAAGTATATGTATAACTAAAGATGTAAGTGGAACTTAAAGAAATATTATTGGGTCCCATAAAGTGTACCTTTGTAAAGTAAATCCTTGCAAGCAAATGAAGAAGAGGGTTGCATTTGTTGTGCCCTCATGACAGTAAGGCCTGGATTGGCATGTCAGAAAAGTAAAGGCTCGAACAGGCAGGTCAGTAAGGCCTGGATTGGCATGACAATAATGGCCTGTTTCGGTATGACAGTAAGGCTTGGATTGGCATGTCGGTAAAGTCATGTGTTTATCATAGGCATCGATAGTAACTGGGAATTGACAAGTAAAGAAGAGTAATAGTTAATAATTAAGTGATAATTGCAAAGCATTGATAAAGCGATAATGTGTGCATACTAATGTTTTGGTTAGGTGAAGATTACCTTCGAATGATAAAGTTAATATATCTTACTAAAAAGTTATTTAATGAAGTAAACCTAGAATTCACTCAGCTAATCTGACTTTTGTTTGCATTTTAGTTGATAGGTGAGCTGTTGGACTTGAGTGAATGTGGGCATGGATTCTAGAAGCTACTTGTAACACCCGGATATTTTCTTTGAAGCCGACGAAAGAAGAAAAAAGAAATAAAGTCCAAAATAGGGGGACCAAACTTTCCAAAACGGGGGAAAATTTGTAAAAGTAGGGGATTAAGAGGGGGAGGGCAGCCACATCCTCCCCACTCTTGTGAAAACCCAGCAAAAAGAGGAAGAAGAGAGAAAGAAGAGAGAAAAAGAGAGAAAAAGCTTGGTTCGAGTGGGTTCGGGCTTGGAAATCGTCATGTAGCGGGTCTAGACGAAGCCCTTCTTCTTCTTGTAGCTTGTGTGAGTTCTAGTACCCCTATTTTACTCGTTTTTAACTTATTTGGAGCTGGAACACATAGTAAACCCGTTTTTGTATGTGTGTGTGTTTGACCCATTTGGGTGTGATTATGTGTGAAGCGTTTGGAGTTTGATTCCGAGCTTTTGTGTGCTTGAATGGCGTTATAGTATAAGTTCCTAAGGTTTAGGAGGGTTGATTTGGGCTTAGAATGGGTTTGGATGAGCTTGGAGGTCGAAAATGGCAGATTGGGTTCGGGATGAACTGCATTCTGCATCAGTTAGGGCTAGGCGACCGACTGAAGGCCATACGGCCGACTGGTGGGTGATTGGAGTTCAGTCGTACGATTGAGGTTCAGTCGCACGACTGGGGGTCCAGTCGCATGGGGAGTCATGCGACTGAGAGCCCAGTCGCATATGTGCTCATTCGCATAGTGTTCATTCGCACGATTGAGAGTCCATTCGCACGATTGGGTGTTCATCCGCATTGGTGTTCATCCGTGTTGGTCCATTCACATGATGTTCAGTCACATGGAGATCGTGCGACTAAAGGGTGCCCATGCGCCCAAATAGGGTTGTTGTACCCGAGGAGGAGCATAGCTAAAGTACTGACTTTTGGGGGAAAGTGCAGATGTAAGTTTTGACGTGGAAGTTCCCGTAGGTACATGTAAGATGACCGTTGGGATGTTAGAAGTTATGTAGGGCATGATGATGATGATGTTGTATGTTTATGCATGATGTATGTTATGTATGTATGATGATGCCCTGTATATTTATTCTATAGTGTATGTTGATGTTCCTTATTATAGTGTATGTTTATCTTTTCCTGTGACTTTACGTATTATGTTAATGAACGAAATGAAAGTATTACGTAACGTAAAGTGAAAGATAATAAAAGAGGAACATGATGAATGAATGCATGCATTAATAACGAATGAGAGTAATAAAGACTTGCAAGCAAATATAGGAGGTGAGCGACCTTGTTGTTGCAACAGACACGAATGGAATCCTTGTCTTTCGACCTCAGTAATCGTGGTTGTGTGCCACGAATATGGTAAAGCTTGACACTGGGATCAACCATTGTATAGAACCATCGCTGCATATCCTAGGTACTGTTACCAGGAGTGTTGGACCAAAAGAACCAATGAGCCAGATCAGAAAAACCTTTAAGTCCCACAGACATCATAATAATTGAAGAAGGCTACATCAGCTGAAGACATCAGCTGAAGACATGTACTGAAGACAAAGTCTAAAGTTCAAGTATTGAAGACAAAGTCTGAAGTTGAAGTACTGAAGACAAAGTCTGAAGATCAAGAACTGAAGACAAAGTCTGAAGTTCAAGTACTGAAGACAAAGTTTGAAGATCAAGAACTGAAGACAAAGTCTGAAAGTATCTACTGAAGACAAAGTCTGAAGTTTATCTACTGAAGACAAAGTCTGAAGTTCAAGTCTTCAGAGGTTGTCATAACAGCTGAAGTAGTACTCTTCAGTGGTTGTGATAGTTTTATTTCAGTAGTTTTCTTTTGTAGTTTCAGTAGTTTGCTTTCAGCAGTTTGGTTAATGTAAAACGTCTGAAGAGCTTGTTCTTCAGACGTTGTAGCTTCAGTAGTTATAGTATTAGTTTACACTTAGCTTTTATTGTAAGAAGATGTCAGCTGTTGTAGACATCTTCAGTAGTTTTGTTTATTTTCAGTAGTTGTTGTATAACGGTTAGATGTCATTATCAAGTGACATCTGCTGACGTCACCTTCGTTTATAAAAGGAAGGTTGACCTAATTTGTAAAGTGCCAAAGCGCGTGTTGAATGAAAACATTCCTTTTTGCAGAAATACTTTCTCTCTCTATAACCGTACTATTTCATTGAAATATCATTTGTGTTCTTGCTTGAATTTCATCTAATTCTTATACTATTCCGCTGCGAATCAAATCTAATTGATCAAACTAGATCTGAGATACCTTCAAATGGTGTCAGAGCTGGTTAATCATGGATCGATTTAACAATTGATCATTGAAACTGCTCTTTTGATATCTAAGTTTGATCGAATTAGCAAATTTGCAAGAATTGGTTATAGAGTTTGATTTTCTGTTGCTTCCAGTGAATTAATTTGAGGTTCCTCATGTTTAAAACTGATTTGTTGAGTTTTTGAGCTAGATTTATTAAAATTACATTGAACTTATTTGAATCTGAGAAAATGGCTACACCAACAAATGATCCTCACAATACTGGCTCCTCAACAAAGCCTCCGATGCTTGTTCGGAGTGAGTATAACTTATGGCAACGCCGAATGCTCCTCACAAATGATCCTCACAATACTGGCTCCTCACAATACTGTCAATCAATAGCGCAGGTTGTTGGAAGTCTGTGGTTCATGGACCATACAAGCCTATGGTGAGTCTTCTGGAGAAGAATGAGATGGTTCCGAAGAAACTAGAGCAGTATTCGGATGAGGATCTAAAACTGTTTGAAATTGATGCTAAAGCCCATGGAATTCTGGCCATGGCACTGCCTAATGAAATCTATTCAGGGCTTATGCATCATGAAACTGCTCATGATCTCTAGGTTGCTCTGAAGGAACAATTCGGAGCAACTGATGAGGTTTTGGCAAACACTAGAGAAATGCTTGCCCAGTAATATGAGACAATCTCTCATAGAAAGGGTGAGTCTCTGACTCAGCAGTTTGAACAATTTTCTTGTTTGATATCTGAGTTGAAAATGGTTAAACAGGAATACTCAAACAGCCAGATGAACAACAGATTCCTCAGATCCCTGCCTGAGAGATGGGACACATATACTGTTGTCCTATGCTCCAGTGCAAATCTAGACACTCTATCTCTCACCCAACTTCATAGGAAACTATTGACATTTGAACGAAAGATAGAACAGAAAAGGAAACTGTCTTCATCTGGGAAGCTCACTGATGACTTTGTACCAGGAAATACTGCACTGGTTGGTCATGAGTCAGAGTATGCTACATCAGAAGGTTCATATGATGAGCATATAGATTTCTCTACAAACAGTGGAGAACATGCTTTTGTTGGTGTTGATAATTCAGGTGGTGTTAGTGATAATTTGTGCTTTTTGATGGATGATTTGAAAGGGATTCCAGATGATGATCTGGAAGAGATGGATATTTTGAATCAAATGGCAATGATTAACATCAGATCTCAAAAGTTCTATAAAAGGAATGGTAGGAAATTTCCAGGTCTCTCTGGCAAAACCAAGGTTGGTTTTGACAAGAGCAAGTTGAGGTGTCACCAGTGCCATAAACTTGGACACTTTGCAAGAGAGTGTAGATCATCTGGATCTAACTCATCTGCACCCTTTGTGACATTCCCAGACAATAGCTCATAAAACAAAAGGCAACATTCCACCAGTTCTGGTCATCCTTCACAAGCTCAATCATCAGCTGCATATTTTGTCCCTCAAGGTCATATGCCATATCCTTACCCCTGCTTTTACATGCCTCAGACAAGCCAGGTTCAAGCACCCATAGCTCAACAACCACATGCCCTACCTGAGCCTCAACCATCTCAATCTCATCAACAATCTCAATCTCAACCACAACATAGCTTTTTCACCCCTGGAGTTGTTGATTGGAGCAGTTTACCAGATGACATTTCTGGTCATCATGAACAATTGTTTCCTGGTGCTGGTCAACATGGTGGTGACAATCCTTTTGAAAATCTTGCTCTTATGGCCCTGGAGTCTACTGATGGTTCATCCTCACATGCTTCAACATCACAGGTATCACAGGTATCTTCAGAGGCAAAGGCCAAGTTATGTTCCGAGTCATGCATAGCCACATTTGCATCAATTAGAGAAGCAAATGTAGCTTTAATCAATAAAAATCTTGAGCTAGAGACAGTAATTTTCAAGAGAAAAGCTGAGTTTGAGACTGTTTTAAATGAAAAGAATGATGAGATTTCAAAATTAAAATGCCAAATCACTGATTACAAGGCAAAGGAAGAGGTCATGTTAGAGAAGTATAAGGACCTCAAAGAAACTCTTGCAGCTACCCAGGTAGAGTGTGAACGCTGGGTAACATCATGCAAGGGTTTTGAAATGCTTCTCAGTAAACAAACAGCTTCAAATGTGAAGTTTGGGATTGGTTATAATCACACTGCTCCTCCTACAGATTTTACTCCCAGGTTAGAAGTAGAATCTGAAGGAGAAAGCAATAACAATTCCACCTCATCATGTAATTCATCATCTGATAATGCACCAAAATTAGAGGATGAAGTCAGCATTAATACCTCATAAAACCAATCAGCTGATATTGACACAGTTGAGGGTTCTAATGCTGACAGTCATATGATCAGGAGAGAGTTGATCACTTCAGGTGTTGTCTCACATAGTACTCAAAGTACTGATGGGCAAGTCACAACACCTAAAGAACAAACCCAAACTACTGAAAGTAAAAAGGGTTTGAAAACTGCTAAAGAATCTATCAGCATGTCTGAATATACTGATAGAAAACTGCTGAAGAACAAATCTTCAGTAGTTAAGTATCCTTTAGTACTTAACACAAGTACTGAAAGGAAGAAAGTACTGAAGAACAAATCTTCAGTAGTTTCATCTTCTTCAGCAGTTGATCAACTGAAGATGAAGAAAAAGCCATGTGAAATATGTGGCTTATTCAATCATCTCACCAATGACTGCTGGTACAAAAAGGGTTCAAAACTCAACAAAGATAAGAACATCAAAAAGAAAATTAACAAAATGAAAGATGAGTTTGAAACCAAGTTTGTACCAGCGGCATCTCAACCTGAAACCCTAAAATCCTTGAAGAAATCCAAAAAGAAGGAAGGGGTTAATCAGGAAATAGCTGAGGGTGTTCAAAGGAAAATGGTGCAACACAGGAATCCATCAAAGTCAAGAACTGATGTGTCTGATGAACTGAAGGCTTTAGCAAACAATCAGACACAACTTGTTATGATGGTTCAATATCTATTGGGGAGAGTCAACCAAATAGATGTTCCTGTGATTAAACCACAGAAAAGGAAAACCAAGTCAAAATCAAAGGAATCCTTTTCTGCACCATCTCCACCACCACAAGCTGTTACTCATGAAAAACCAGTTAGTGTAAAATCTGTTGATGAGTACAGACCCAAAACTAAAATGGTTTGAGTCTCAAAAGCTAACTAGTTTCTTGTGATGAATGCAGGGTTCTTTAGCATGCCAAAGAAGCATCTGGTATGTGGACAGTAGAGGATCCATGCATATGAAAAGGGAGCAGCTCTCTTCTTAATGACTACTCTCAAGGAAAGAAGGGGTTTGTTTCTTTTGGTAATGATGCTAAGGGTTGCATCATCGGCAAAGGCTTTGTTTCCAATGGTGAAATAAGGTTTGATGATGTCAACCATGTGGAGAATCTCAAGTATAATCTCTTGAGTGTCAGTCAAATGTGTGATAAAGGTCATGCTGCCCTTTTCACCAGTCAGAACTGCATGATTCTGTCTTCCAAAGTTCTGAGTTTGATTAACAAGGTGTTGGATGAACATACTCTCCTAAAGGCCAACAGGACAGGAAGAGTATATGCCTTAGATTTATCAAAGAAAATTGATCTAAAAGGCCATCCTTGCCTATTCTCCAAGGCCTCTCCTCAGGAATCTAATCTATGGCATAGAAGGCTTGGTCACGTGAATCTCAAAAACATGAACCAGCTGATCCACCATGGTTTAGTAAGAGGAATGCCAATGAAGGAGTTCAAATGTGATGACAACTGCTCTGCTTGTTTCAAAGGGAAGCAACACAAGGTATCATTCCCTCCAATAGAAGAGCCAAAGTCCACTGCCTGCTTGCAATTATTGCATATAGATCTTTTTGGTCCTGTAAGAGTGATGAGCATGGCAAAGAAGAAATACTGTCTGGTGATTGTGGATGATTACTCCAGATTTGTATGGACTTTCTTCTTCCATTCAAAAGATGAAGCTACACAAGCTATTATGTACTTTGTGTTGTATGTTGAGACACAATATTCCCTTCCAGTCAAGTGTGTAAGGAGTAATAATGGCACAGAATTTAGAAATCACACACTTGATGAATTCTACTTGTCAAAGGGAATCAAGCAGCAGTTCAGCATTCCAAGAACTCCTGAACAAAATGGAGTGGTGGAGAGAAAGAACAGGACACTTATTGAAGCTACCAGGTCAATGTTAGCTGATTCTGGTTTGCCACTGACCTTTTGGGCTGAAGCTGTTAACACAGCTTGCTATGTGCGAAATAGAGTTTTAGTAAATCAAAGGTTGAAGAAGACTCCTTATGAAGTGTTACATCATTTGGCCCCTTTGATTTTATTTTTTAGAGCATTTGGGTGTCCCTGTTACATTCTCAACACAAAGAATCCACTTCAGAAGTTTGAATCAAAGGTGGATGCAGGATACTTTATTGAATATTCATCTACTTGCAAGGCATACAGAGTTTTCAACTGCAGAACAAAGATGGTTGAAGAGACTTTGCATGTGAAGTTTAATGAATCTCCAAAGGATAAAATCCCACAAAACCCTATAGAGCTATTTGATTTGGACATACTGCAATATGTTCCTTATCAGTCTCCAGCTGTTGCGGTTCCTGATAATCCATCACCAACTACAAACAGTTCTCCACCTGGTGGTACTGATGATGATGCTGACAGTACTCATCTTTTCAGGTTTAGTGATCAACTGCCTAAGTCATCTAAACCTGATGCTTCTGTAGCTTCAGCAGCTCCATCCATAACAAATGCTGATGATATTTTTGAATCATCTACTTCATTTGAGTTGCCATCTCCTATATGGTTTCAAGAATCTGCATTAACATCTGTTGCTGCTGAATCTCCTACAAACACTTACACAGATCTTATTGTTTATCAAGAGCTGAAGAATCACCCAATGTCTCAGATCATTGGTGATATCAATGCAAGAGTCTCAACCAGAAGTCAATTGTCCGATTTCTGCTTCTATGCTCTCTTCATCAGTCAGCAAGAGCCAAAGAACTATCATGTTGCATTAAGAGACAATGGATGGGTTGAAGCCATGCAACTTGAGCTTCTTCAATTCAAAAAGCAGTAAGTGTGGGGGCTAGTTCCTTACTTCTTCCTGTATGGGTGAGTATATGGGGACTTGCACAGACTCAATAGCTTAAGCAGGGGTTCGTTTGAATTTTCTTTGGTAGGTGAGGATGATTTAAGGCTGTTTAGGTGGTTGAGATGTAGAAGGTGTGGGTTCAACACTAGCTTGTGTTGCTAGGTTGTCACCTTGAGCAATGAGCTCTAACATTTTGGAGACCAGGGCTGTTTCTACCCCTGAGAAGCCTACAGTTGGCTTCTTCATAATCTTAAAGATGCCTAGTTTCATCTGTCCCAATTTAAGAATAGTATTTGTTTCCCTCAACTGTGATCCAAGTTCACAGTTGAGAATGTGTTGAACATATCTAGGAAACACATAGTATTCTAAGGAGTCCAAGTTAGCAAGCAAGTTTGTGTAAACAAATTATGAGTACCTGAACTTGACCCCTTGTACCATTCCATGAACTATAAAGGAGAGATCCTCAGGAATCTGGTCCCACCCACCATGCTTGTTGGACAAGCTGTGAATCACTACATGGAGTTGGTACTTCCACTGGAATGAGACCTTCCCTTTCCTAAAGGTCTTTACATAGAAATCTCCCTTATAGCCCATCTGCTCAAAGGAATGGTTGACAGGTTCCTTTGGGAAAGACAGTTCACCTTCTTCATCATCCAACTGAAGGTGAGTGTTGATGATGGCTGGAGTGATAAAGACTGTCCTCCCCTGCACTATGGTAGACAGTGCCTTCTCCCCATCCATAATAACCTCTTACATGTCCTCCAAAAGTCAAGCAGGTGATCCTCATAAAGAATAGGATCGATGGTGAGTGAGGTGTAGTAGTTGGATAGAGCAAGAAAACAACAAACCTCTGAGAAACTATCATCTTTCTCAGAGTGCAACAAGGCAACTTGATTATGCTGCCTATGGAATTGCATGGAGAAATTTGGGTTGTTTCTGTTTGGAATGTTAGCCATTTTGAAAAGCTTAAGGATGAAGAAAGGTGAAAAGCAAAAGTGGTTTCAGAGAGATCAAATTTGAGGTATGGGTGAATTTTGGAGCAGGTAGAGGAAAGAGGTGTAACCGTTGGATAATTGTATGAATTTGGATTAGAGACAAAGTTAATAAAAAGGATAAATTTGAAATCCATTGTGTTGGTCCCACCTCTAAAAAGTAGTTTGCTTTTTGCCTAAAAAGTAGTTTTCTTAGAATTCTAAGAAATCTTCCAAAGATAATTTAACTTCAGAAGTTTTGACCATGAAGGATATTTTGCTTCGAAAGTTTTAACCAGAAAGCTTCTGAAGGCAAATTTTGCCTCCAAAAATATTTCAAAGATTTTGAAGAATTTTGCAACTTGTGTAAAATTTTAAAAAATCTAAGGAATATCCTAAAAGAATTTTCTTCCAAAGAGAAACTGGGGCTTATTATGGTGATAGAATAGACAACATAGAACACACATAATTTTAGAAATAATATGATAAAGTTTTTAAGAAAAGCTATTCAAAGTTGATCATCCTAATAGCTGATATAAGATATTTAAATCTCTGTTCATCAAAAGCTTTTGTGAACAGATCAGCATATTGTTCATCTGTATGAACTTTGATTAGTTTGATTAATCCTTTTTCAAAATTATCTCTAATCAGATGATACCTGATGTTGATGTGCTTAGTTCTTGAGTACTGCACTGGATTTTCTGTGATTGAGATAGCACTGTTGTTGTCTATATGAATGGGAGTCTCTTTGAAGTTGAATCCATAGTCTAGCATCTGATTTTGAATCCAAAGCACTTGAGCACAGCAGCTTGCAGCAGCAATGTATTCAGCCTCAGCAGTTGATGCAGATACATAGGATTGTTTCTTGCATTGCCAAGAGACTATCCTTCCACCAAGAAATTGACATCCCCCTGATGTAGACTTTGCAGTCATATTGCATCCACCATAATCACTATCTGTATATGCATACAGATTGAAGTCAGAATTTTTAGGATACCAAAGGCCAAGAGATGGGGCTCCTTTAAGGTATCTTAGAATTATTTTGATAGTGATTAGGTGTGACATCTTAGGGTTGGCCTGATATCTTACACAAATGCAAGTGGCAAACATAATATCTGGCCTGCTAGCTGTAAGAGACATAAGAGACCCAATCATAGCCCTGTAGAGATGTTCATCAACACACTCCCCCTTAAGATCAGGTCCAAGGGAGTGGTTTCTAGCTATGGGTGTCTTAGCAACCTTACATTCAGTCATGTTGAACCTTTTAAGTATGTCATGCACATACTTTGACTGATTTATGAAGATACAATTGTCAACCTGCTTCACTTGAATCCCTAGAAAGAAATTGAGTTCCCCCATGGCACTCATTTTAAATCTATCCTTCATCAGCTTCTCAAAGTCTTTGCAGAGCTTTGGATTAGTTGACCCAAAGATGATATCATCTACATATACTTGAACTAGCATTATGTCATCTCTTGTTCCTTCGATGAAGAGAGTTCCATCAATGGTACCCCTTTTGTAGCCATGCTGACAGAGATACTGAGATAGAGTCTCATACCACTTTCTTGGTGCCTGATGTAGCCCATAGAGAGCTTTGTCAAGCTTGTAGACATAATCAGGATGATCAGGATCTGCAAATCCAGGTGGTTGTTTGATATACACCTCTTCATCAATCACTCCATAAAGAAAAGCACACTTGACATCAAGTTGATAGACCTTGAAGTTCTTGGATGCAGCAAAAGCTAGGAATATCCTGACAGCTTCAGGTCTTGCTACTGGAGCAAAGACATCAATGTAATCAATTCCTTCTTCTTGAGTATACCCTTGAACAACTAGTCTAGCCTTGTTCTTGATGACAAGTCCTCTATCATCCTTCTTATTCCTGAAAACCCATTTTGTACCTATGGTAGTCTTCCCATGAGGAAGAGGACATAGATTCCAAATCTTTTTTCTCTTGAATTGAAGCAACTCCTCTAGCATAGCTTCAACCCAACTTTCATCCTTTAGAGCTTCATCAATCTTCTTTGGCTCTATTTAGGATAAGAAACAAGAGTGAAGATAGATATTTGCATTATGAGACTGTCCTCTTGTTCTTACACCAGTACCAACATCTCCAATGATGTTTGTAGTGGGGTGAGACTTGTGGATCCTTAGTTGAGGGATCACAATAAGTTATTTAGACAGTTCCAAATTGGAGAAATTCTGATCTGGCAGGGAGGATTCACCCTCTACAGCAGCACACCTATCAAGATTAACTTGATCCAATGAGTATGTGACATCATTGAGATTTTCTTCCATGGGATGGTTCTCAGCATCAAGAAATTCTTGATCACTGTCACCACCACCATGTTCCCCGACATTTGAAGTTTCTACATTTGAGTTCTGTGCCTCAACACTGGAAGATAAAGGCAACTCAGATGTATCAGCAGGATTTGTCATTGATGTGCTGGTAGAAGCTTCATTTGCAGGATTAGTTACCACTGGAGCTGGAGATATGTTGCTTGAAGATCTTCTCAGCTCAATTCTTGGATCAGGATCACCTGTAGGTAATATATCTGTGGTTCCTGAAACATGCTCACAAGATTTGTTAAAACAGTTGGTAACTAAATCAAGATCAAACAGCCAATCCGGACCAGAACCTTTCACACTGGGTGTGTGTTCATTGAAAGTCACATTGGCTGACTCCTCAACTACTCTAGTTCTGAGATTGTATACTCTATAAGCTTTAGCTTGAGAAGAGTATCCAATGAAGTGTCCATCATCTGATTTCTCAGCAAACTTGGCTATATGATCTTTGGTATTCAAGATGGTGCAAAGGCATCCAAAAGACCTGAGAAAACCAATGAAAGGTTTCCTCTTGTGCCAAAGTTCATAAGGAGTCTTACCATGTGTCTTAACTACTAAAACTCTATTCTGCACATAGCAGGCAGTGTTGACTGCCTCTGCCCAGAAGGTGATGGGCAGTTTAGAGTCAGACAACAAAGTTCTTACAGCTTCAATTAGTGTCCTGTTTCTCCTCTCAGTAACTCCATTTTGCTGAGGGGTCCTGGGAGCACTATATTGTCTTGTCATACCCTTTTCATCACAAAATGTATCAAGTTTTTGATTCTTGAACTCAGTTCCTTGATCACATCTTATGATTTTGACCTTGTGATCACATTGATTCTCAATTTTTAAGATGAAATTCTTCAGAATCTCAGGGGTCTCATCCTTAATTCTAAGGAAGAATACCCATGTGAATCTTGTAAAGTCATCTGTGATCACCAAACAGTAAGAGGTCCTTCCTAAACTCATTACATTGGTGGGGCCAAAGAGATCCATATGCAACAAGTGTAGGGGTGTAGTGATGGAATTTCTTTCCTTAGGCTTGTGAGACACCTTGTGTTGCTTCCCTTTCAGGCATGCAACACAATGATCATCACTTGTAAACTCTCTTTTTGGTATTCCAGTTACCAAATCATTCTTAATCAATTTACTCATGTTCTTAAAGTTTACATGGCACATTCTTTTATGTCAAAGGAAAGATTCATCACTATTTGCTTTAGATAGAAAGCATGAAACTTCTCCTGAGGGAGATGTTTCTTGCAAATCCATCTTGTACATGTTCCCTTTCCTGGGGGCTCTTAGTAGGATGTACTCATGAGGAATGACCACCCCAGGCTTGAGAACAATGCACTCATGCTCAGTAAACAGCATGTTATGACTCTGATCACAAAAATAAGATACACTCAAAAGATTGTATCCAAGCTCCTTGACAAAATTTACCTTGTCAATGCTGAGCTTACCATTTGTGACCTTGCCCCTTCCAGTAATGTAACCACCTGCATCTCCTCCAAAAGCAACTGGCCCTCCATCAATTCTTTCAAACTTCTGGAGTAGTGACCTATTGCCTGGTATGTGCCTGGAACAACCACTGTCAAGGATCCACACATTTTTGTTTGTCTGTAGCTATTTCTGCACAAAGAGATAGCTAGTTACATTTGGAAACCCAAGCCTCATTGGTCTTGGGCTCATTTAAAACAGTTGAAGACAATGCAACAGTAATAAATCCTATGGTTGTGCTTTGAGGATCTTGAGCTGTTGTTGATGAAGAACCTTCAGTCTTTTGGTCTTTCTTTGACTTCCACACCACCTTTGGAAGTTTAGACTTGACCTTCAATACTTCAGAAGCTTTTGAGACTTTAGAAGTTTTGATGACTGGTCCTTCGAAAGATCTTGCCTTTACTGAAGCAAGCTTCAGTACTTTGGAAGCATTCCTTTCTTCCGAGACCAAATCTTCTTCCGAAGGCAGTTTTCCACTTGCTTTCTTCTTCATCTTGGAATTCTTGGAAGTCTCTTTGTTTATCATGTGAAGAGTACCTTTAGGATTGTATGGACAATCCTTATCCAAATGAGAAGTACTCTCACACATGACACACTTCAAATTCTTCTTTCCAAGAGTCTTCTTCATGGAAGAGCACTGACTTTGGTCATATCCCATCTCTATCTTCACCTTTGCAAGAGCTGAGACAGTTCTTTTGGGTTGAGAACTGTTCTTGGAGTTGGATGGTCCAGGTTGTGTAGCAGTAACACACAACAGATCAGTCTTCTTCTTGTTGCTGAGATGAGTTGCACATGAACCAGATTTCATGTCATCAGTCTTAACTACTTCAAACCCTGCAGAGATGAAAACTTGTTTCTACTTAGAGTCAAAAGTAGCCTTGATCTCTTGAGCCTTCCTTGATTTTCTTTTGGCTTTCCTGATCAAGTTCTTTCTTCTTGACTTAGTCATCCCAACAGTTTTACTCCCCTCAGAGGAATGGTGACCCTTATCAGAATGCTTTTCTTCACTCAAACCAAAGTCATTCTTCACCATCTCCTCTTCATCCTCTTCAGTCAAAGGATCTATGAGGGGAAGCTCATCTTCACAAGTTCCACACCTGGGAGATCTTACAGACAAGATGGTGTGTGGAGGAGCTATCTCACTAGATCCCAGTCCCTGCTTGTTCTGATAACACACTTTTGCATGCAAGGATGAGGATATTATGTTCTTGAAGGTATCTTCTTCAAGAACACAATTTTCTGCCTTAGCTTTGCTGATCACAAGCTCAGCTTGGCATTCAGTTAACTTAGCTATGAGATCTTTGATCTGAGTCCTGTAATTTATTAGCTCATGCTTAAGAGTTGAAATGGTTTTGTCTAAATCTTCTATTTTAAGTTTATAGTCATTTTTAGCTCTTTTAAAATCAGCTTTTAAGATGTTTAAGGACTCTAGGTCAGATCTCAGCTCTAAGTTATATGACCTGTATCTATTAACTTTAGCAATACATTCAGAAGAGAAAAGATTTTCCAATACCTTGGTTTCATCATGATCTGCCATGAGAGCTTGGTTTGGAGATGCATCTTCTATCTGAAAGCTCCAGTCAAAGCCTCCCTCTTCAACAGCAACTGCAGCCTGTTGCTTTGGGTTCTCATTCTGGTGAACTTTCTCAGTGTAGTTTGGTCTGGTTTGTGTCCGGCCACCATTTGTTCTTGGTGCCTTAAACTCTCTTGCAAAGTGCCCCATCTGGTTACAGTTGTAGCACTTTACCTTGCTTTTGTCCAGCCCAAACTTTCCACTAGATGTATTGCTTAGAAATCTTCTCCCAGTCCTCTTGTAGAACTTCTTGGCCCTGTGAGTGAGAAGAGCCATTTGCTGAACTATCTCCATATACTCCAGATCATCTGGATGGATACAGTCCAAGTCTTCAAGAGTGAAGAGAAGGTTGCCAGAGGTTTCATCAGCTGAGACAAAGGCATGAGAAGAACTTGTCTCTTGGAAGGGACTTCCTTGAGTATAGCTTTCTCTTGGTGTCTTTGGAAGAGTGATGAAAGGCCCTTTTTATGAGTTGTCAGGGTAGCATAACAACTGATGTTGTGGTTCAATGCATTCCCTTTATTCACATGAAGAGCTGAACTCAGTTGGTTATTGAAGTTACCAGAGGAATTTTGCATGTTCATCTCCATCTGGAATGCACTCAGGATACCATACACCTCTGTAAGAGTGAGAGTTTTAAGATCCGAAGTTCTCTTGATCACAACACAATAATGTGTCCATAGTTTAGGAAGAGAAGACATGAACTTCCTTACTATGTCCCTGTTCTCAAGAGTTACTCCAATATCCACTAGAGTGTCCACTATCTCAACATACCTGAAGTATTGTTAAGTCAGTGTCTCACCAGCCTTGAAGGTGAAATTTTCAAACTGCTACTTCAAGAGATCCTTCTTGTTTTATTTAGTTTCTTTGGATACTTCATACATGAGCTTCAGTGCTTCCTATAGATCTTTTGCTGTCTTGCACTTCTTGAAGCCTCTGTAGATAGAGTTTGGAAGAGCAGTTTGAAGACAAGTCATGGCCCTTTGATCAAGCTCTATTCTCTTCCTGTCTTCTTCTGAGTAATCATCTACATCTTTAGGGATGATATGATTACCAGTAGCAGAAGTAGTGCTTGGTATAAAGGGACCATTGAAACTGAGTCCCACATCCTTGAATCTTGACACTTGATGAAGTCTTCCATTCTTGTGCACCATGTGTCAAAATCTTCAGGAGTGATCAGTAGGGACTTGGTCATAGTACCAGTTTCCATATCAGCTTTAGAAAGAGCTGCCATTTGAGTTGTTAAGTATTTTGTGTGTGTGAGGGATCTTAAGATGGTGAGATCTTATATCAAGAGCCTGGAATGCTCTGATACCAAATGCAGGACCGGGTGAAGGGTTAGCACTTACAATACAACAACACAATGAGGAGAGTGTATTAGAACACTTAACAGATCAAATGGGGAACCGGTTATGATGATGCTAAGAACACAAAAGTAAACTCAGAAAGAAAGAACAAGATAACAACACAAGTGGTTGGTTTTCAAGGATGTTGTATATTACTTCTCAAATTCAAGTTACAAGTATTCAGCATTCATACATTACAAGACTTTGAGATACTTTATACTACAACCAACAGACGGCCATACTTTGAAGGCCAGCTGGATACACGAATTAGACAACACAATCCATGTAGAGTCAAAAGGCAGATTTGCCTTTTGGCTAGTGACTATGACATGCCATAGCTCACATCCTAATATATTACAAAAAGGATAAAGGTACATAAAGTAGAAAGGTTTGACCCAAGACCTCAATGTAAAGTTTTCCTAAAGCATGGACCTTTTCACCAAATCATACAAGTTGGTGACCAACTAGAGTGGGCAGTGGCAAAGTGGTTCAGCTTTGCAGAAAAAGTACATCAGATAAAGCATGTATGATAAAAGTCTTTGGAAGAATCTTTCTTGGTTTCATGGCTTCAGCAGACTTTGTCTTGAAGCTAAGAAAGACTTCATTTCTGGCTTCTGAAGATATTGGTCTTGGCTATGAAAGATTTTACACTTGAAATGTTTCTGAATTGGTGTAAAACTTTCATAGCAATACTACTTCATGTTTTGTGCAGCATGCAGGAAGACTTGATCATTTCACAGAACTACTGAAAGAAGAACTGTCACAACTACTGAGGAATACTTCTTCAGCTGTTATGATAACTACTAACAAAGGATCATCACAACTACTAAAGAATACTTCTTCAGTTGTTGTGATAACTACTGAAGAAGGATCAACACAACTACTGAAGAATACTTCTTCAGCTGTTGTGATAACTACTGAAGAAGGATCATCACAACTACTGAAGAATACTTCTTCAGTTGTTGTGACAACTACTGAAAACTGTCTTCAGACTTTTTCTTTAGACTTTGTCTTCAGTTGATATCTTCAGCTGATGTCTTTAGCTGTTGTCTTCAGTTGTTACCTTCAGCAGTTGTCTTCAGCTGATGTCTTCAGCTGTTACCTTCGGCTGTTGTCTTCAGCTGTTGTCTTCAGCAGATGTCTTTAGCTGTTAACTTCAATAGATGTCTTCAGCTGTTAACTTCAATAGATGTCTTCAGCTGTTAACTTCAGTAGATGTCTTCAGCTGTTGACCTCAGTTGATGTCTTCAGATGTTACTTTCAGTTGTTATCTTCATCAGTTGTTATGATCAGTAGATAGTTCCAAGAGTGTTTTGGCTGCATCAGACTTCTAGGAATCCTTACACAAAGGAAATACATGGACTTCTCAAGATATGAGGTCAGCCATAACCTTATTGAAGACACGCGTACTTATAAGTGGTCACTCATCTCAAGGGTTTCAAGTCAAGTAAACGGATTCAATGGTCTAATCAAATCATTAGTTACACCTTGCCTAGACAAAGTATCCCGAGTTATAGAAATTCCACCCACAGTATTGCATGTTCTTAGCTATGGGACACATCCTTAAGAAGATTTGAGAACCATAAGTAACGGTTTAAAGTTTCAAAGACCATACGGTTTAGATTCCCTATATCTTTGGATATATTAAGAGTCATGTTCACGTTGGTCAAGGTATAGAAATAGCTACATGAAACGCCTAACATGTAACGATGTTTAAACGTGGGAGTTGAAAGGTAAGACGAGCTCAATATCACAGGAACATTATGTATGATAAGAATGAGAAGAAACCAGTTCAAGGAATCAAAGATTTTTAAGATACAAAGAGAATGGTTCCATTTGGTAACACATTACCATATGGAATCGTTGACACATCAAGGTAAATTGACCCATTTGCCATAGAGACTTGTGTATGTTGACCACAGTTTATCACTCATCCCAGAAATCCCCAGGTAAGCATAACTGGTCTCACAATGAGATTTATACGATATGCTTGCCTTAGCCCGAAGGCCTTTTGCCAGGAAATCCAGAATACATGTGTCTATGTGTCACACAAGTTTCTTTGGTTCATAGAATCAAAACCTTGATGAGATTTTTATAGATTAGACATAGAGTCTAAGGAATTAATCCCACGATGATAAGTGTAGATTCCACATGTCGTTGAGAATAGGTTTAGGAAGTTCATTTGTCGGGGAGAGTCAAAGAGTCAAAGTTAAGTTTAGGGAGACAAGTAACTAAGTTTTAAGCATACATAAGGCAATCCTATGGTAAGGCATCAAGTTGCACAAAAGGCATAGCATTATGTAACATACAAACAATAAGTAAGCACAAGAGTATAAGGATCTTTCTATGAGGTTCATGCAACTATAGTCTAGGTCATCATTTCTAATAACCTAAATCCCTATAGTTACGGGCTCTGATACCAATCTGTCACACCCCAACCTTGACGGCGGAATCGTCGAGATGTGAGGGTTACGATTGTTCACAGCCACATAACGCTATTATTAAATCCAAATATATATTATTCATAAGTCTGAAAGGTGCATTACAAGCATAAGTCTCAATAATGAAATAAGTATCAACATGACATAACACAGTATAATCAATTGATTTTTATTAACTAGGTCCAAGTCCTAGATTATGCCAGCAACATAAGTTCACTTCAAACCTTGAGGGTTTTCTGAAACATGATAGAAGTAAAAGGTCAACTATAAATAGTTGGTGAGTTTCCAAGGTTTTCATACATAATATGAAAAGATTACAAGTAGCAATTCATGTCATAGGTTATAAGCTAGTAAGGTTATAGAACACATATCGTTACAACCAAACCTCGACTTGATTACAAGTATATATGATTGGCTAAGTGTATTTGGTTCCCTAGTGCACAAGCATACGGCTCCTAGGAGTCGGCAATACATCGACTTTAGCACCAAATAGGCTTGTCAGGCCCAAAGATCTAAGACGTCGCCAGGCTAGCAATAGGTAATAATTGTAAACAAACTATGTATCTCATATAAACACTTACAACACACAAATAACCATGACAAAATAATAAGATGAATTGCAAGTGCTTTACAAGTCTCAAACGTTTATAAGTGTATGATGTAGAAGTATCATGTTTCACCCCAAAATAGTGTGAAAAATGTAAAAAAAAAGGCAAGGAAAACTCACATGGAAATAAGCATTACAAGATGATAAATAAAGATTAAGGATGATCCAAAGTAATCCCAAGTATTCATTACAAGGCACCTAAATATGTATTACAAGATGAAGATTAGTAATATGATTAACGTTCAAACAATGATTAGGGCTTCAATAGTTTTAAGGGGTTTTTGATAAATAATAATTTACAAAGTAATTATTTATATTTTTAATCCATTAGAAGCATTATATCTTTAAATATTGATATGATTTATTGTATAAATAAATCTTTGTAATTATTTACAAATAATTAAAATAATATATAGATTAATAGCAAAATATTAATCTAAGTCATTTGTTAAAGTATATTTTATAAGAAGTAATATTTGTAAATAATTTATAAAATATATAATTTCCATCATCATAAAAAATAGTGTCCACTAATATAACAATAATTTCTTAAATTATTACATAAAGTCCATTTTATATAAAAAAAACCCTTTGTAACAAAGTCTCAATATATTTCCAATAAAACAATCCTCATTTTAATCAATAATATACTTGTTATTTAAACAAATAATAAATTGATAAAATAAAAAAATATTAAATGACCAATTAAATTATTTGAAACAAATGACATATAATGATTTAATAAGATAAATCATATCTATTTTATAAGAAATTAAGCTAATTATATTATTTGTTTTTTTTAAATAATAATAAGATAAAAAAATAACTAAAATGTTAAGATAAATTCCAGAAAAATAATTAGATGATTTTAAAAAATAAAGGAAGTTTATAAAAGTAATTTTGTATTTAAACTGATGTTTTTACAATTTATTTAAAGGCTAAAAAAACATAAAAAAATATGGGGGTGCCCGGGGTCGAACCCGGGACCTCCAAGTTAGATTGTGAGTCGGGAACCGGTGAACCAAGGCTTACAGCCGCGGTTTCTCTCAGTTTCCATAGCTTATAAGCACTCCCACGAAGAGAACCCCAAACCTGATAAACCCTAGTTTGAATCAACCCAAAATTGAAGATCAAGATGTGATTGTTTATGTTTCTGATCATGGGGCTTTCTTTCCCCATTACCAAACGAGTATAATTCTGTACAAAACTTACGTGTTTGAGTTCGAATTGATACACCAAAGGTTAAGAACAGGTCGCGACTGTGAGGATGTGTTTCAAGGTGCAATTGTTGATGATAGCTCAATTAACCTTGAGGTTAGCTTCGTGTGGTGTTCTTGATGTAAAGCCCCTTGGTAATTTTGAAGATTGAAGCCCGGATAATGGTGTTCGAGTAAAGTGTGGGTCGCGATGTAGAGCAGGATCGAATTTGTTAATTTTGATGGTTTCAGATGCAATTGAGTATAACAACTGATTAGAACTAGATATACGATCGTTTTGGTTAATTTAATTGCATTATTATAGGTGTTTAATGCCCGAACGTTGGGTGTTTGATGTTCGTCGGTTTCTTGAGTTTAAAAGCTCTTGAAACCGATGCTTTAACACAATAAAACGAACCTTTGGGTTTGAATTCACCTCCCAAACGGTTAGAAACCAATTTTTCGGTTTAAATGTCGAGGATTCCATGCTTTTTAGCCTCGCCGGAGCTCACCGGAGGCCGCCGGAGTTGTTGGCCGGAAAGTCGCGGGTTTGAAAGGGGGTTGTTTGGGTTTTGAATATTTACACAAATGGTCCCTGAATTATTAGACTTGTATTAATTCCTTCCCAAACTTAAGTTTAAACTTAAATTAAATTGCAGATTGGTCCCTGATGTTTAAAAAGTTACTATTTTATGTTAAAACTAGTTAAATACAAGTTTTAAAATAATAAAAGTTGTATTGTTTCTATATTTTTTTACAAGATTACTTTTAATATGATTATTATTATTAATCTTATTATTATGATTATTATTGTTATTAATATTACTATTGTTAATATTATTATTATAATAATAATAATAATAATTATTTTATTTAAGATTATTATCACCTTAAATTTTATAATAATAAGTAAACATTATAACACTTATAATGTTATTATTATTCATTATTAAATTAATTTATTAATCACCAAATTAATTATTAAGTATAACAAACCTCAAAGTTTCAAAATGGCATAAAAAGCCCTTTTAAGATTTAACAAAGTTAACTTTTAATATAATGAAAATACGAGATGTTACATGTAAACTCTTTCTTTGGCATTCCAGTCACCAAATCATTCTTAATCAGCTTATTCATGTTTTTAAAGTTTACATGACACATTCTTTTATGCCAGAGAAAAGACTCATCACTATTAGCTTTAGATAGAAAGCATGAAACTTCTGCTGAGGGAGATGTTTATTGCAAGTCCATCTTATACATGTTCCCTCTCCTGGGGGCTCTGAGTAGGATATGCTCATGAGGAATAATCACCCCTGGTCTTGAGAACAATGAACTTATGCTCAGTAAAGAGTATGTTATAACTCTGATCACAAAATTGGGATACACTCAGAAGATTGTACCCAAGCTCCTTGTCAAAGTTTACCTTCTCAATGCTGAGCTTACCATTTGTGACCTTGCCCCTTCCAGAAATGTAACCTCCTTCATCTCCTCCAAAAGTAACTGGTCCTCCATCAATTATTTCAAAGTTTTAGAGTAGTGACCTATTGCCTGTCATGTGCCTGCAACGGCCACTATCAATGATCCAGATATTTTTGTTTGTCTTGAGCTGTTTTTGCACAAAGAAAATGATTAGTTACATTTGGAAACCTAAGCCTTATTGGTCTTGGGCTCATCAAAAGAAGTAGAAGGTAATGAAATAGTAATAGATCCTATAGTTGTGCTTTGAGGATCTTTTGTTGTTGTTGATGGAAATTTTCAGTCACTTGGCCTTTCTTTGACTTCCACACTACCTTTGGAAGTTTGAACCTGACCTTCAATATTTTGGAAGCTTTTGAGACTTCGGAAGTTTTGATGACTGGACCTTCGAAAGTTCCTGCTAACACTGCAGCAGACTTTAGTGCTTCGGAAGTATTCCTTTCTTCCAAGACCAAATTTTCTTACGAAGGCAATTTTCCACTTGCCTTCTTCTTTACTTTGGAGCTTCCGAAGGAAACAAATTTTCCTTCCGAAGCTAAATTCTTCTTAGCGCTCTTGAAATTCTCTTTCTTGGTCACATGAAGAGTACCTCTTAGATTGTATGGACAATTCTTAGCAAGATGAGAAGTACTCTCACACATAACACATTTCATCTTTTTCCTCCTAAGAGTTTGTTTTTGAGAACAAGGCTGACTTTGATCATTTCCCTTCTCCACCTTCATCTTTGCAGATGCTGAGACAATCCTTTTGGGCTGAGGACTGTTCTTGGAGTTGGATGGTTCAGGCTGTGTAGCAGTGGTACACAACTGATTAGCCTTCGTCTTGATGCTGAAATGATTTGAACATAAACCAGAACTCTTGGTAGAAGAGTTAAGGTTAATGTTTTCAGTTTTAACCATGTCAAACCCTACAGAGATAAAGACTTGTTTCTGCTTAGAGTTAAAAGTGGCCTTGATCTCTTGAGCCCTCTTAGCCTTTCTCTTGCTCTTTCTGATCAAGTTCTTCCTCATAGACTTGGTCATCACAGGCTTCCTACTCCGCTCAGAAGGATAGTGACCCTTCTTAGAGTCCTCATCTTCACTTTTCTCAGAGGAATTCTTCACTATCACTTCATCATCCTCTTTACTCAAGGGGTCTATGAGAGGAAGCTCATCTTAACAAGTTTCACACCTAGATGACCTTACAAACAAGATTATATGTAGAGGAGCTGTCTCACTAGATCCCAGTCCCTTCTTGTTTTGATAACAAACTTTTTTCATGCAAGGATGAGGATATGATGTTCTTGAAGGTCTCTTCTTCAAGAACACATTTTTCTACCCTGGCTTTGCTGATCACAAGCTCAGTCTGGCATTCAGTTAACTTGGTTATGAGATCCTTGATCTGAGTCCTATAATTTGTATGCTCATGTTTTAGGACTGAAATGGTTTTCTCTAAGTCCTCTATCTTTAACTTATAATCATTTTCAACCTTTCTAAAATCAGATTTCAAGATGTTTAAGGACTTAAAATCAGATCTCATTTCTAAGTTATAGGACCTGTATCTGTTGACTTTAGCAATACATTTAGGAGTACAGAGATATTCCAATACCTTGGTTTCATCATGGTCAGCCATTAATGCTTGGTTTGGAGATGCATCTTCCACCTGAAAGCTCCAGTCAAAGCCTCCTTCTTCAACAGTAACTGCAGCTTGCTGCTTTGGCTTCTCATCTGGGTAGCTTTATCAGTGTAGTTTGGTCTAGATTGTGCTTGTCCACCATTTGTTCTTGGTGCCTTCCGTTCCCTAGCAAAGTTACCCATCAAATTACAGTTGTAAAACTTAACTTTGCTTTTATCCAACCCAAACTTTCCACTCGCTGTATTGCTGGGAAACTTCCTTCCTGTCCGCTTGTAGAACCTCTTGGCTCTGTGAGTGAGAAGAGCCATTTACTGGACTATCTCCATGTACTCCAGATCATCTGGATGGATATAGTCCAGGTCTTTAAGGGTGAATAGAAAGCTACCACAACTTTCATCAGAAGACACACGGGTTTGAGAAGAACTTGTCTCTTGGAATAGGCTTCCTTGAGTATAGTTCTCCCTTGGTGTCTCCAGGAAGGTGATGAAAGGACACTTTTATGAGATGTTAGGGTAGCATATGAGATGATGTTAGGGTTCTATGCTATCCCTTTCAGTCATATGAAGGGTTGAACCCATTTGATTGCTGGAGTTACCAGATGAACCTTGCATGTTCATCTCCATCCGGTATCCACTGAGAATGCCATATAACTCTGTCAAAGTGAGAGTCTTAAGGTTCTCAGTCCTCTTGATTACAACACAATAATATGTCCATTGCCTAGGAAGAGAGGACATAAACTTCCTTACAATATCCTTGTTCTCAAAAGTTACTCCAACATCCACTAGAGTATTCATAATCTCAACATACCTGAAGTATTGTTGAGTCATGGTCTCACCTGTTTTGAAGGTGAAAATTTCAAACTGCTGCTTCAGGAGATCCTTCTTGTCTCCTTGGCTTCAGTGAAACCCTCATACATTAGTTTCAATGCATCCCACAGCTGCTTAGCTGTTTTGCATTTCTTGAAACCTCTATATACAGAGTTTGGAAGAGTATCCTGAAGGGCTGTCATGGCCTTTTGATCAATTTCTACTCTCTTTCTATCTTCATCTGAGTAGTCAGCCACAGCATTGAGGATCATACCACCTCCAGCAGCAGCTGAAGAGGTGCTGGGTATGTAAGGTCCACTGACAACAGATTCCCACATTCTTGAGTCTAGACACTTGATAAAGCCTTCCATTCTTTCGCACCAAGTGTTAAAGTCATCAAGAGTGATCAGTGGGGACTTTTTCATGGTTCTAGTTTTCATATCAGCTTTAGAGATAGCTGTCATTTGAAGGGTTAAGTATTTTATATGTGTGAGGAATCTTAAGATGGTGAAATCTTATATTAAGAGCCTGAAATACTCTGATACCAATTGCAGAACCGTTGAAGGGTATGCACTTACGACACAACAACACAAAGAGGAGAGTGTGCAACTACACTTAACAATTCAAATAGGGAACTAGAAAAGTCAGTTTTGAAAACTAAGAAACACAAGTGTATATGAGACATAACAAAAACAACACAAGTAATTTGTTTTCAAGGTTAATATATATTACTCTCTAGTTTCTTACAAGTGTTTTCAAAGTTGTTCTCATAAGATACAAGGACCAGAGATACTTATACTATAACCTACAGCCGGCCATACTTTGAAGGCCAGCTGGATACATGATCTAGATAACAAAATCAATGTAGAGTCAAAAGGCAATCTTTGACTAGTGACTATGACATGACATAGCTCACATCCTAATGTATTACAAAAAGGATAAAGTACATAAAGTGGAAAGTTAAAGACTCAAGACCTCAATGTACAGTTACCAAAAGCATGGTCCTTTCACCAACTTATGTAAAGTTGGTGTCTTATTAGACTTGCAGTGGAAAGGGGTCCAACTTTATGTAAAAGGTACATCAGATAAAGCATGTGATCAAAAAGTCTTCAGAAGAAATCTACCTTCAATAGTTGACTTCGGAAGACTTTGTCTTTGAAGCTTCGTAATACTTCATCTTTGGCTTCGGAAGATATTGGTCTTGGCTT